>CM064521.1:52517516-52899439 GCA_032716605.1 Paralithodes platypus
ATTTAGGGTATATAAAAATCACGTTAATAATTAAGTTAGTACAATTTCATCTCCCAGAGAGAGAGAGAGAGAAAGGGCAAATGATTTGTCGCCCCCATTATCAACTTATCAGCTGATAGCGAGGATAAAACAGTGTTGTCAAGTTCTGCCCTACCAACGGACTGTTTATGCTGAACGGAGTATAGTGACCGCTCGTGACTTCCCTTTTTAACCCTTAGTGAGTGACCAGTGTACCATAGAGACATGGCTAGTGTTGAGAGTGCTACTTCTGAAGTTCTCCAGTTGTGCCTTACACTTCAGGATAGACTGGAGAAAGTAGAAAAGGAAGTAATAATTCTGAAGGACGATAATTTAGCGTTGAAGATGGCATTAGAGGACACGAAAAATGCCACTAGTGTAGGAAAACCGGACTTTTCCTGGAAAGTGGTAGCTTCAAGTGGAACGAAGTGTACCTTGAAGAAGCAGTGTGTGACTGTAAACAACAAGTACAGCGCCCTGGAGGACGAGTGTGATGACAGTGAAGACGGAGTGGGGGAAGGAGATGACCCGTCTTACAGCGAGGCAGCGAGAGGGGAGGGGAGGAAGTCTGCTGCTGCTGCTGCTGCTGCTGCTGCTACTGCTGCTACTGCTACACCTGCTGCTATACGCCGACAAAAGAAAAAAACTAAGTCTGTTTTCATTGTCGGTGATTCAATGGTTAAATACCTTGGCAGGTCTACTAACACACATGTTGGTAAAGTTGTCTGCCTGCCGGGTGCCGGAGTCGGGAGGGTGGCAGAGAAGATAGATGGTGTCCTGGAAGTGAGTGGGGAGGACCCCATCATCTTCCTCAATGCAGGGAGCAAAGATATATGGAGATGCAGGACTGAGGAGTTGCTCACCAAGTATCAGGAAATGTTGGAGAGGATCAAGGAGAAGGGTGGAGTTCCTGTGGTACACAGTATCCTGCCAAGAAGAGGGGTAAGGAAGGAATGGTCCTCCAGGGTTATTGGTGTAAATAGCCGGCTGGAGAAGTATTGCAAGGCAAATACTATTCCATTCCTGGATAACTGGTCCCTCTTCTATGGTAAGGATGAACTGTATGCCCAGGATGGAGTACATCTCTCTCGACTAGGAGTTTCAACCTTAGCCAGCTCACTCGACAAGATTGTTGCGGGGTTTTGTTAATAAACCATAGGTGTGTAAGTAAAATAGAATCCCAGCCACATGTAATTGATAGTAATGACGAGAATTCTGATAGAGTAGATTTTCCGTCTAGGTCTAGTAGTTCAACAGGTAATAATAAACTAGTTAAAAACAATAGAAAATTAGTTGCAAATAAAAGTAATGGGTTGAGGGTATATTATACAAATTGTAGGAGTTTATGTAACAAAATGAACGAACTTAGAGCACTTGTTAGCAAAGAAAATATAGACATAATAGCGCTAACTGAAACATGGATTAATACAGAAACCAGGCATTTTTTTAGCAGAATTTGATATACCGGGATATAGTTTGTTTAAATATGACCGAACAAGTAGGAGGGGCGGCGGTATAGCAGTGTTTGTCAGGAGTACATTAAAAAGCTGTATTATATCAGGTATTAGACTAAATAATGATAATGAAAGTGTTTGGGTAGAGGTTAACTAAGGTAGCAAGACCATAGTTATTGGAGTTATGTATAGACCGCCAAATATGAGTAGAAATGACGGAACGTCATTATGGGAGGAAATTAAAATAGCATCAAGGTTTAGCAATGTGTGCATTATGGGGGATTTTAATTTTCCGAATATAGATTGGCAGCATCAAATAGGCGACTCTGATTCAAAGGAGTTTATTGAGGTAGTACAAGATAGATTTGTATTTCAATTCATAGATACGCCGACTAGAGGTAATAATATTCTCGATTTAGTTTTCAGTAACAATGAACATATGATAAATAATGTAGAAATCGGGGACCACCTAGGAAATAGCGACCACAATAATTCTGTGTATTTTAATATACAATGGAAAGGTAATTCCAGAGAGAATACGACACTAATACCTAACTTTAGAAAAGTCAATTATGGAGGGTTAAGAAGAGCCCTATTAGCGGACCCTATGGTCAAAAAATTAAATCTATCCAGGTGTCCAAATGAGTGTACCCCATACCCCTTACCCTAGCTTAAGTCAGGAAGAGACATCAAATTTGTTAGATACATACGATTATTTTATCAAGTCAGTATTCAATGCGCAAAATAAATATATCCCCAAAAGAAAATTTAGATCAACACAGAACCAACCCAAATGGATGAATAATAGACTATTAGACCTTCTAGGAAACAAGAGAGGAATATATAGAAAAATTAAGAAAGGCGAAATTCACCTACTTGCTTACTATCACAATTTATCAAGACAGGTAAAAAAGGATATTAGGATAGAGAAAAGACATTATGAAATCAAGGTTGCAAATTACTCAAAAATTAATCCTAAAGCTTTTTACCAACTATACAAATCCAAGGTTAGAGATGTAATTGGTCCCCTTAAAACTTCGATAGGAGAAATGACAGAAAATTACTTAGAAATGTGCAGTAAATTATATAATACATTTCTTTCCGTTTTCACTAATGAACATTTGGCACAGTTTCCAGAAGTCCGTAAGGTATATAGCGATAGTATAGACAATAGGTTAAGTACGGTTACTATTAGTAGAAATGATGTGCTTAAGGAAATTGACAGACTGAAACCTCATATATCGCCTGGTCCGGATGAAGTATATGCTAGAGTATTACAAGAATGCAGAGATGAGTTAAGTTACCCATTAACATTTCTATTTAACAAGTCATTAGAAACCGGTTTAGTTCCAGAAGCTTGGAAGATTGCAAATGTAGTTCCGATCTTCAAAAAAGGTGATAAATCAATAACATCCAATTACCGTCCCATTAGTCTCACATCAATCATAGGAAAGCTACTAGAGTCAATTATTGCTAGGAAAATTAGAAACCACTTAGAAACATTTAATTTAATAATTTCTTCTCAGCATGGATTCACTCAGGGACGTTCTTGCCTTACTAATTTGCGTAGTTTTCTCTCAGAGGTATATGAAGCGGTAGATAATGACAAGTCATATGATATAATATATTTAGATTTCAGTAAAGATTTCGATGAGTCCCTCATGAGAGATTGATGAGAACAGTTGAGGCGCATGGAATAGGTGGGTCGTTGTTGGGATGGATTAGGTCATGGCTAATTGGTAGGAATCAGAGAGTCAGCATAAATGGTAATAAGTCAGAGTGAGGATCAGTCAAGAGTGGTGTCCCCCAGGGATCTGTATTGGGTCCTCTGTTATTTATCATATACATAAATGACCTTGATTTAGGTATAACTAGTAGGATAAGTAAATTCGCAGACGATACCAAAATAGGAGAACAATATATTCAGATAGCGACATAGAGTGCCTCCAAAGGGATCTAGATACCTTACACGAATGGTCAGTAAATTGGCAGATGAATTTTAAGATTGACAAATGCAAGGTATTAAAGATATGGAAAACGAATACTAATGCAAAATATAAACTAGCTAATACGGAATTAGAAAACTCAGACTGCGAAAAAGATTTGGGTGTGTTTGTTAGCAACGATTTGAAACCTAGAAAACAGTGTATAAGCGTTCGTAACAAGGCAAACAGGATTCTAGGGTTCATCTCAAGGAGTGTAAGTAACAGAACTGCCGATGTTATCTTGAAACTTTACTTGTCATTAGTGAGAGACCTCATATGGATTATGCTGTCCAATTTTGGTGTCCTTATTACAGAATGGACATAGATTCGTTGGAGAGAGTACAGCGAAGAATGACAAAAATGATTCATAATATTAGAAATCTACCATATGAAGAAAGGTTGACAAAATTAGGCTTACATTCGTTGTTAGAAAGACGCAGAGTTAGAGGGGATATGATAGAAGTGTTCAAGTGGGATAAATAAAGGAGACATGAAAAATGTACTGAAGCTCAGTGATAGCGAAAGAACTCGAACAAATGGTTTCAAATTAGATAAACTTTGTTTCAGAAAAGATATAGGCAAATACTGGTTTGGTAACAGTGTTGTAGATGGGTGGAATAGGCTACCAAGTGATATAGTGGGATCAAGAACGATAGGGAGCTTTAAGATAAAATTAGATAGGCATATGGACGAGATGGGTTGGATGTGAGGGGGATCTGCTGGGTGTGGGCCAATCAGCGCTCAGCAGACCCCCGTAATCTTGTGTTAATCTCTGACCGTTTTGGTGGGGTCAGTACTCAAGGTATTAGTGAGTTGGGTCTATAATTGGGCATTGTAATTGGGGTTGGGTGTGACAGGGATCTGCCTTGTGTGGGCCGATCGGCTTTTTGCAGACTCCCATTTTCTTATGTTCTTACATATATACAGTATATATATATATATATATATATATATATATATATATATATATATATATATATATATATACAGGGTGTTCCTGAAATATGTGCCGAAAATCAGGGGATGTATTCCTGACACATAATTGAATGTAATCACTAAATGACCATATAAGCAAATATCAATAGTTGTCGAGTTACAGCACCTAACAGGTCTGCTTGGGAATTGCTTGTAAATGAAGCATTTACCAAGGACAACGTGATTTATTAACAAAATAAAACAGTATTTCCAGTATGACAATAAAATTACAGTAAATGTTCAAAATTGCTTGTAAATGAAACATTTACCATGGACAATGTGATGTATTAACAAAATAAAACAGCATTTCCAGTATGACAATAACATTTACAGTAAATGTTCAACATTCCTTGTAAATGAATCATTTACCAAGGACAACGTGATGTATTAACAAAATAAAACAGTATTTCCAGTATGACAATAACATTTACTGTGCTGTATTACTTTACGGTCGTTAAGCAAACTCTTTCGTCTCTGTCTATCCTCTAACGTCTTTCCTTCATGCTGGAAGTTTGCTCACATTCAACCTGTCCCAAAGAAGGGTGACCGCTCTCAACCCTCCAACTATCGTCCAATTGCTCTTATCTCTTGTCTTTCTAAAGTTTTTGAAACTATTCTTGCTTCCAAATTTCTTAAGCATTTCTCTTCTCATAATCTGCTCTCAGATCGCCAGTATGGCTTCCTTAAGGGTCGCTCTACTGGTGATCTTCTTTCATATCTTACTAACTCTTGGTCATCCTCCTTTCGGGACTTCGGTGAGACTTTTTCTATTGCACTAGACATATCGAAAGCCTTCGATAGAGTCTGGCATAAATCTTTAATTTCTAAACTACCCTCCTTCGGTTTCTATCCCTCCATCTGTGCCTTTGTCTCTAATTTCCTTTCCGGCCGTTCCATAGCCACGGTTGTGGACGGCCATTGTTCACTTCCTCACCCTATAAACTCCGGTGTTCCTCAGGGCTCTGTCCTATCTCCTATTCTCTTTCTAATTTTTATAAATGATCTCCTTAACTGTACCTTAATTCCCATCCATTCATACGCAGACGACTCAACCTTGCACTACTCCATTAGTTTTTCAGAACGCCCCAGCCAGCAATCCCTCAACGTCAAACGTAATGAAGCCATAGAACTCTTAAATTCTGATCTAAATACTATTTCCAATTGGGGCAGAGAAAACCTTGTTAACTTTAATGCTTCCAAAACCCAATTTCTCCATCTATCTACCCGTCAGGATCTCCCAGCGGACTATCCCTTATTCTTCAACAATACAAAAATCAACCCTTCATCTTCTCTCAATATTCTTGGTGTCTCTTTTTCTTCTGCTCTCATTTGGAAGGACCATATTACCAGTCTTGCTAAGGCAGCCTCCCAGAAGCTGGGTGTGCTCAACCGCCTTAGGGGGTTCTTTTCCCCTGCACAGCTTCTTGCTCTGTACAGGGGCATAGTGCGCCCTTGTATTGAGTATTGTTCACATGTGTGGGGAGGTTCCTCTCACACTGCTCTCCTAGACAAAGTTGAAAGGAAGGCCTTTCGTATCATTAACTCCCGTCCACTCACCAACTCTCTGCAATCTCTCTCTCTGCGCCGCAATGTTGCATCTCTCTCGCTATTCTATCGCTACTATAATAATCAGTGTTCCTCAGAGCTATCCCAGTGCATACCAGCTCCTTTACGTAGGGCACGTGGTACCCGTCTTGCAACTCAATCCCACCCCTACTCTGTGCAACTCTCCAACCCAAGAGTGAAACGTTACTCTCAAACTTTCTTCTACTCAACAGCTGAGCTCTGGAACTCTCTCCCAGAATCAGTCTTTCCCTCTTCCTATGACTTAAATTGCTTCAAACTCCGTGTGTCCAGGCATTTTGGCTCGAACGTCCCTTGATTTTGGCCCTGTCACTCTTTCAACTATGGGGGAGGCACTCGCTATAGGCAGTTATGCCTTTTGCCTCCCTCAATCACATAGAAAAAAAAAAAAAAAAAAAAAAAATTCGCATCTGTCTCAGACATTTTGTACAATCCCTGGATTTAAACACATTCCTGGCAGACCTCGGAGGTGCTGTAACTTGAAAACTATTGAGAATTGCCAATATGGTCATTTCGTAATTTACATTCAATTATGTGTCAGGAATACATCCCCTGATTTTCGGCACATATTTCTGGAACACCCTGTAATATTGTGACGCATGTCCACGTGTGAGCATGCTGTACAGAACGCCTAGTCATGCCCCACTCTCGCTAGGATCGTCAGGGCAGGAACTTTGGCTGTAGTCTATGTATAGTTTCCTAACTTAGTTCATGTGAGCCATTGTACTATAAGTAATATGAATATGTATTTTGTTTTCATCTGAGTCAACGAGTTCTATTTGATATCATTAGTTATAAGTATTGTGTGTAAAACTTATTTGTAATGATGGGAGAAGCAGCAGCCACAGTTGGGGGTCAGTTGGTGCGCCATGCGGAAGGTGGGCCTAACTCACTAGCACTCCCCCCTCCCCTCAGTGCTAGGGGAGCCTTTGTCTATCCCAGAGGAGAGAGAGAAATTACGTAATGATTGTCAGTGGGCGGTCCTTAGTAGTTCACGTTGGGCTCACTAGAGGGCCGGGTATAAAAAGGGAAGTCTAGCCATTTTTTCATCAGAACTCATTAGGCAGAGCGACTTCTCATTTCCCTTGCTAACTATATACAGGGTGTTTCATAAATGCCTTTCATAAATTTCAGAATGAATAGACCTAGCAATAATAAATATACTTTACTATGTGACGGTTTTGAAAATTTCTCTCATATTTACCGGGATATTACACATTGTAGTTTAAATAGGAAAGTCTAGGGGATGAAAACGATCAGTAGATTACCATCACCTCAATTACTTTATTTTGTCATAAATGTTTGAACATCAATGTATTTTACAGTATTTACAATAGTTGCCGGAAGTTTCTCCCACCCTCGTTGATACAGGCTTGGGCTCGGCGCATTAGAGACTGTCGCACTCTTTCAAATATCCCTGGTGTGTTTCTTACTTCTCTGCATGCCTCTTGAACTCGTTGCCACAGTTGCTGACGGGTGTTGATTTGTGTAGCATACACCCTGCTCTTCAAGTGTCCCCAAAGATAAAAGTCAAGTGGAGTTAGGTCCGGTGATCTAGGTGGCTAGGCGATGGGACCACCACGGCCTATCCACTTATCAGGGTACATAACATTAAGGAAATCCCTCGTACCTCGTGCAAAGTGAGCTGGAGCCCCATCCTGCATGAACCACATTTGTCTACGTGTTCTGAGAGGCACACCTTCAAGTAGTATGGGTAAGTCATCCTGAAGAAATCTGGTGTACACATTGCCTGGAAGTCGTTGTGGTAACATAAAAGGTCCGATTAGATGGTCACCAAGAATACCGGCCCAAACATTAATCGAAAAGCGTTCCTGATGTCCCCTCGTTGTTGTTGCATGTGGATTTTCTGCTGTGATGCTGTTCTGAGGTGATGGTAATCTACAGATTGTGTTCATCCCCTAGACTTTCCTATTTAAACTAAAATATGTAATATCCCGGTAAATATGAGAAATTTCCAAAACCGTCACATAGTAAAGTATATTTATTATTGCTAGGTCTATTCATTCTGAAATTTATGAAAGGTATTTATGAAACACCCTGTATATTCTTCTGACTGATGTGAACTTTCTCTACTACCTTACATTCTTATCTCCTCTTTTCCCTACCCTTTTTAACTTCCATGGTCCCGTTGGTGCAGAGCTAGTCAGCCAACGTATTATCGCTTGAGTTCTCACGAGATACATGCCTATTAGATAGCCTATTTTGGAAGGGTTAACTTAGAATAGGATTGATTTATGTTTGTTGCACTTGTATATGCATTTCACTGTGTGTTATTATTATTATTCCTGTTTTCTGCTGGTCTAGGTAATGCTAGACTGGGGTAAGGCTTTTCTGTGTTACGAGTTGTTGTTTGATGCAGTGGTTAAGCGATAAACCTGCATACTCGTTTCGGTTCAGTGAAGCCTAGGTTGTCTTCGCGGCTGACTGTGTTGAGTTAATAATTTACAGTGCGTGAGGGCAAGAGCCTAACCACCCTGTATTTTATTAACAGTTTGTTTTTACTTTGTCAAGGAGCTGGGAGAAAACCAGATACAAGGGATCTGGATTTCTCAAAGTGCACTTGTTAGTGTTAACGTAATACTTTAAACAGTTGTGAGGACTTCGCTAGGCTACGAGCCGTTTTTGCTCAGTCACTGCTACCTTTTGCCCACAGTACCTCAGCTAGACTTTACTCGCTTAGTAGATACAGAATAGTATTGAAGCTTTCCTTATGTATGATATTGTTTATGCACTATTGATTTCATGTGTTGCAAGCTTGGCTACTTTAGTGATTAGTGGCCCACGAGCACAATCCGAGTAGGCTATTGCCGTTGCATTTGCGGAGTACTTCTTTTTAATGTTTGCCATTTACTATTGCATATTCTTTTAATTATTCTTATGCCAATTTAAACCTTTAATAGTATTTAATTGCCAGTGTTTTGCTTATTGAATTGCTGTTCAAAATCCGATACGTACTTCTTACGAGCATCCGAGAAGCATCTAACTTTTTTCAGAAGATTCCTTGCTCGATGCTTAAGGACTATTAATTAACGTAGCGTAATAGTGCCGATCCGAAGTAGAGGGTGGAGGACTTCTTAAGTTCTTAGTCAAGGGTGGATTACTTCGGCTTCGGCCAACACTATTCTTTGGTGTTGTTGTTTCTTACTTCATTGTTTGATTGTTGACCAGACTAGATAATTCCTGTCTCTTTATTAGTCTGTTGTTGAACACTAGTACCGAGTTCTTGTATACCCCGTTATAGCAGATTGAACTCTGGAGGGTATTGGTGTTTTTTGTTCGGCTGGCAGTACTCAGGGGTTGGGATCGTGTGTTTCCGTTGTGGCAGCGAGCCGTACTCGAGTCCTGATTGAGAGCCCTTGTGTACCCGAGTGCCAGGTCGTAACAAATGGCGACCTTGCTTAGGATTTTGTGAACAGTATACATTTTTGCAGAGTTGTACAACATTTGTTTGTTTGTATTTTATCGTGCATATTGAAGAATATTTTTTTTGTATGGCAATTAGTAAAGCATTTAAGAGACTCCAGTTAATTTAGTAATTAGTGCTTGCATAGGAAGTTTAACACTTTTGTCTCGAGAATTTTTTTGTGGACTTCAGTATGTCGTGCATTAGCACTGACGATGAGCGAGAGATGCCATTTGAAGGTGTGCCGTTAGTAACCAGTGAGGAGGATGCTAGAGTTTTTATGAGTAAGCGGTACCACGTGACGGAGGAGAGGCTGACTGGGGTGGATGTTTGTGGCTTGCACCTGATAGCCAAGGTTTTGGGCATTTCCAATGTAGTAGGGATGTCCAAGGGGGAGCTGATTTCCTGGGTGTTGCGTGGGCGACATGGGGTTTCGGAGGAGAGGGCGTTTGGGGGGTTCCTCCCCAGATCCCCTCTCACTCGACTCCCACAGTGCCGTCCACTCAGTTACCGGAGGTTAGCACTCTCCAACAGAGGGATGAGAATTGGCAGATTGGAGTGCCCTCGGGTGGTGCACATGGTGGTTCCCCAGTTTTTGCCCCCCCTCCTTCAGTAGTGGCAGCTCCCTCTTCCTGCCTGTCTCCAGATATGGTATTTAGACTTGAGCTTGCTAAGATTGAGGCTAGGAAGCAGGAGAATGAGACCAGGAGGCAGGAGATTGAGGTTAGGAGGCATGAGGCTGAGCTTAGGTACGACTCGGAGAAATATTGTGCTAAATTAGATTTAGATAAGACTCGTGCAGAGTCGACAGGGACTCGGATGGGCCGTGAGGGCCAAGTAAGAGAACAGTCCTTGGCCCAATTAGTCAAATTGGTGCCGGTATTTAGTGAAACTGAAGTCACAGAATTTTTTAATCGTTTTGAGAAGAAGTGTAGGGAGCATAATTGGCCTGAAGAGAAGTGGGCAGCTCTAGTCTCCTCAAGACTTACGGGTAAGGGTCTGAAGGCTTATGATGCACTGCCTTTAGAGTCTTGCATTGACTACCCAGAATTGAAGAGAGCTGTCCTACGGGCATACGAGTTGCAACCGGAAACATATCGATTGAAGTTTCGGGGTGTTACAAAGACTAGGGAGGCGACCTTTCTTGAACATGCCCGGGACTTAAAAGATGCACTTAAAAACTGGACACGTTCTGAGAAAGCTGAGACGGCCGAACAGTTGACTGAGCTGTTTCTGCTCGAGCAGTTTTTTAAGTGTACTGGTGCAGAAATGACTTTAACTATTAAAGAAAAGAACCCAAAAACTCTACAGGAGGCAGCTGAGATGGCTGACCTCCGGCTATCACTAATTCGTGGGTGCGGGTCTGCCCAGCGTAGTGAGGCAGGTAACAAGGGGCGTGACGCCCCAGCCCCCCGAGTTAGTGATATACCTTATGCAAACAAGTACAAGAGCCATGATACCAAGACTGACCACAAGACTAGCACCGTCCCATTTAAGAAGGGGCCGGGCCCTTCCCAGTACCAAGGGAAGCCCAAAGGGGAGTTGGAGTGTTATCAATGTCATAAAAAGGGGCACTTTGCAAGAGTCTGTCCTAGCAAACCACCTACAGCAGCTGTGTCTTTGGCCTGCAACATTGGTGTGTCTCCGAAGTCATCTGAGTTTGCCCGGGGCAGTTCGTCAGAGGCTGAGGCACAGCCAATGCAGAAGCACCTGGGAGGCTCGAACCCTGCTCAGGATGTTTTTTGCGACCATAGAGGGCGGGGTTGCGTGATGTGGGCGGGGCGCAAGCATGGAGTAGAGGTCTTGCGTGATACAGGTGCTTCCCAGACTCTGATGAAAAACTTGACTGGCTACCCTATAAACGCGGCTCGGGTGGTAGTGGTGCAGGGTATTAATGCAACTCGGTCATACCCGCTGGTGCGGTTGGAGTTGGAGGTGGATGGTGTGGCACGTGAATTGGATGTCGGGATTGTGGAGAAACTGCCAGTGGAGGGCGTCGACCTTCTTCTCGGCAACGACTTTGCAATGCCCGCTTCTGAGGTTCTACCCTTAGTCGTTGCCGTGAGGCCGGCCGACGTGAGTAGGGAAGAGCAAGAGTGGGTCGAGCGGTGCCAGACACAACCCATGGCGTGTGTTGTCACCCGAGCTCGGGCAGCTAAAGTGTCACAGCCTAGTCCTCCGTCTTCAGACCAGCGGAGGAACGATCAACAGGAGGAGGCTAAAGCTGGAGTTGGTTTTAAGAGTTTTGACTCGGCGGCTCTCCTGGGTGATTCAGTATTAGCACCATTACTTAATTCTGGAGTAGCCCCTGGGCCTGTCATCGAGAGTGACGAGGCTGGGCATGACGAGTCTCCATGACAGCAACGTTATGTACATCGAGAGAGACAGAGGGAGCAGCCCAGTATCGGGGAAGGTCATGCATTGCTCCGGGAGCAGTTAGATCGCTTGGCACCCTCAGATATACGTCGGTTGCAACTAGAGGACCCTGAGCTCCAAACGTGTGCTAATGGAGCTGTAGAGCTCGACGAGGACGGCGATGCACAGCCAGGAGATTTTTTTTATTTAGAAGGCATCCTCTATAGGCGTTTTCAAGACCCTAAACGTAGTTGGCAAAAGGGGTCCGGAGAAGTGGACCAGTTGGTGGTGTCACGGGAGTGCAGGGATAGCCTACTGAGGTTGGCGCATGACACACCACTGGCAGGACATCTAGGGGTGAGAAAAACGGTGGCGGCTTTGGGGAAATTGTTTTGGTGGCCGGGGATGAAGTCTCATGTGCAGTCATGGATAAACTCATGTGATATTTGTCAACGTGTCGGGAAACCGAACAAAGTTATTCCTAAGGCTCCGTTACACCCTATTCCTGTGATTGGGCCACCCTTTAGTAAAATTATTGTTGACATGGTTGGTCCACTCCCTCCCACTAAGGCTGGAAATAAATTTGTGTTAACCATAATGGATGTTGCCACTAGATACCCCGATGCATACCCTATGAAAAATGGAATGGCTAAGACGGTAGTCAGTAACTTGTTGTGGTACTTCTCAAGGTACGGGTACCCGGAGGAGATTCAGTCTGATCAGGGATCTAATTTCACCTCCAACATGTTCAAGCAAACAATGCAACAGCATGGGATATGAGCAGTAGTATCGTCAGCGTATCACCCTGAGAGTCAAGGGGTGCTTGAGCGGTGGCATGCTACACTTAAAAGCATGCTCAGGTGTTATTGTGCTGACAACGGTATGGATTGGGATCTTGGATTGCCTTATGTGCTGTTTGCTGCTCGGGAGGTACCTGGTGAGAGCCTGGGATTTAGTCCAAACGAGCTGATTTTTGGACACCGTGTCAGGGGCCCCCTTAACATGCTGAAAGAAATTTGGGAGGGGACTGTGCAGCCTTGTCCATTATTAAAGTATGTGCTTGAAAGCCGTGAGCGCATGCTTAAGAGTCTGGAGATGGCAGGTAGAAATTTGACAGAATCACAAGCTTTGATGAAGGACAGGTATGATCGCAAAGTGAGGCTCCGGAAGTTCACTGTAGGACAAGAGGTATTAATTTTGTTGCCTTTGGTTGGTAACCCCCTCTCTGCGAAGTACACTGGACCTTATAAAATTGTAGAACAAATTTCAGACTTAGATTACCTTGTTGCCACTCCAGACAGGAGGAAAAAGAACCAGTTATGTCACGTGAACCTTATTAAAGAGTATGTGAGGCGCCCCTCTGAGCCTCTCACTGTCCCTGTGTTGGCTTGTTGCGGCCGTGGTGGAGAAGGAGAGGGGGACAGTCAAGCTTCAGAGGAGGATAGCTGGGATCAACATGTTTCAGCGGATCAGTGGGCGGGGAACTCGAGCCTAAGGGCTGACGAGGCTATAGCTCATTTGCCTGAGCCGCAGTTTGATGCTATCCGTCAGTTGTTCGGTTCATACCCCCCTGTATTTGCTGAACACCCAGGCCTCACTACTCAGGCTATGCATGATGTTGACGTGGGGGACCATCTACCCTTTAAGTCAATCCCGTACCGTGTGCCCCCCATAAAACTACCAGCTCTGAGGGATGAGTTGGAGTATATGCTCGGTAGAGGGTTGATAGAGAAAGGCACAGTTAAGTGGACTTCCCCCGTAACACTGCAGCCTAAGCCAGATGGCAAGGTACGCTTTTGTATTGATTTCCGTAGGTTAAACGGTTTGACTCCAACTAACCCATATCCTCTTCCTCGGGTTGATGATAGTGTTGACAAAATTGGTAATGCTCGTTTTTTGTCTAAAGTAGATTTAGTAAAAGGTTACTGGCAAGTACCTTTGTCCGAGCGTGCTAAAGAGGTATGTGGTTTTGTTGTGGACGGGAGTACCTACCGGTGCAATGTTATGCCTTACGGACTTAAGAATGCACCAGCAACGTTTCAGAACCTGATGAATGAAATTGTAAAGGACATTCCAAATTGCACCGTATATTTGGACGATGTAATCATTTATGATGACGACTTTGAGAGCCATTGTGAGCACCTTGAGACCTTGTTCCGGAAACTTAGTGAAGCAGGTCTGGTAGTAAATTTGGCAAAGTGTGACTTCGTAAAAGCCACTGTGCAGTACCTTGGGTTTGTAGTGGGAAGGGGACAGGTGTGCCCTCCTCAGAACAAGGTACAGGCTATCAATAAATTTCCGCACCCAACAACCAAGAAGCAGATTATGAGATTCTTGGGTATGATAGGCTACTACAGACGCTTCATAAAAGGTTACTCAACGGTGTTGGCACCTCTCACAGATTTGTTATCTAAAGACAAAAAGTTTTTGTGGGCACCTGAGTGTGAAAAGGCTTTCACTTTGGTGAAACATTTGCTATGTACTCACCCGATACTCAGGGCCCCGGACTTTAACCCGGCAAGCGCGATAGGCCTCACGGAAGGCTTCCTATAGGGAACGCGATAGGCCTCACGGAAGCAAGACCATAAAAAAAGCCTTCCATAAAAAAAAAGGGCCTATCAAAACAAAGGAATTTGTCTCTAGGTGAGATAATTCCCCTCCAGTACTCATCCATGTAAATCTCACCCACCCCCCTCCCCTCCTTCCCCACCTTATTCCCCCCTCCCTCCCCTCCTCAATTATCACCTATTTTTCCTATTATCATCATTTATCGGTTATTTTTCTCTCCCGCGATAATGTAGCACAAGTGGGTTGCAGAAAAGATCGTTATGCAACACCCAGACACCGGCCCACACCGCCCGCTCGTCTCAGTTACCTCACAGACAGCGAGAGAGGAGGGTTGCCTGTGGCTCTCTCTCGCCTGAGATTATGACCGGGTGGCCAATATCTTCGTTTTTCACCACCCAAATGCTTTTCCCACTTATTTTAGCACTCTTGAAGGTTCATATATACATCATATATGTAAAATAAAAGCATACCGAAAACAAATAATGCTCTATATTGTAAATATAACGAATTCTGTCAGAATCCAAGGCTAGAAATGCACAAATAACTACCCTAGCCCCTAGGTCTATTTAGCGCTTGTCAGGTTAACAGGCCTTTTCAGCTGGCAAAAGATGCTAGTGGTGTAGGGGCTGGTGCCGTCTTGTTACAGACAGACAATGAAGGTGTGGAACACCCAGTAAGTTTCTTTTCTAAGAAGTTCAATGCTGCACAAAAGAACTATTCTACAATAGAAAAGGAATTACTGGCGATTGTGCTGTCGCTCAGGCACTTCGAGGTGTATGTTCCAGCCTATGGCCCAGTCGTGGTTATCTACACTGATCATCACCCTTTGAGATTCCTGAATCAATTTCACAATCGCAATATGAGACTGACCAGGTGGTCTTTGATGTTGCAGGAGTATAACCTGGACATCCGTCATATTGCTGGATGTGACAATGTGATCGCGGATTGTTTATCAAGGGTGGATGATCAGTCGTAGGCTATCACAGGTGTGTGGGTTTGAGTGGAGGAAAATAGGCTGCCCTTATAGTGCAGCCGGGAAAAACATATTAAAATATAAAAATCATATAAAAACTCTTTCTTTTGATATAGGTAATCGTATAAGTTGTCATAGCCTATAGAGTTTGAGTAGTCCACGAACTATCAAACGGCTGAGCTGCTGTAAGCTCGCTCTGGGAGCATGATATTGTGTCTTTTTGCTATTGTTGGGAGGAGTTATAAAATGTGATTTTTTTTTTTTAATAATAAGATGTGTTTTGGTGATAAACTCAGCTTTGTTTTAGTGCCATGCGGTCGCTGGGTGTGAGGGGCTTGATGGGGTTCTGTCTTTGTCAGATTTTAGCTCAGGGTTGAGCAAGTAAAATCTTGGGGGAGGTGTGACGCATGTCCAGTGTGAGCATGCTGTACAGAACGCCTAGTCATGCCCCACTCTCGCTAGGATCGTCAGGGCAGGAACTTTGGCTGTAGTCTATGTAGAGTTTCCTAACTTAGTTCATGTGAGCCGTTGTACTATAAGTAATATGAATATGTATTTTGTTTTCATCTGAGTCAACGAGTTCTATTTTATATCATTAGTTATAAGTATTGTGTGTAAAACTTATTTGTAATGATGGGAGAAGCAGCAGCCACAGTTGGGGGTCAGTGGGTGTGCCATGCGGGAGGTGGGCCTAACTCACTAGCACTCCCCCCTCCCCCCTCCCCTCAGTGCTAGGGGAGCCTTTGTCTATCCCAGAGGAGAGAGAGAAATTACGTAATGATTGTCAGTGGGCGGTCCTTAGTAGTTCACGTTGGGCTCACTAGAGGGCCAGGTATAAAAAGGGAAGTCTAGCCATTTTTTCATCAGAACTCATTAGGCAGAGCGACTTCTCATTTCCCTTGCTAACTATATATATTCTTCTGACTGATGTGAACTTTCTCTACTACCTTGCATTCTTTTCTCCTCTTTTCCCTACCCTTTTTAACTTCCATGGTCCCGTTGGTGCAGAGCTAGTCAGCCAACGTATTATCGCTTGAGTTCTCACGAGATACATGCCTATTAGATAGCCTATTTTGGAAGGGTTAACTTAGAATAGGATTGATTTATGTTTGTTGCACTTGTATATGCATTTCCCTGTGTGTTATTATTATTATTCCTGTTTTCTGCTGGTCTAGGTAATGCTAGACTGGGGTAAGGCTTTTCTGTGTTACGAGTTGTTGTTTGATGCAGTGGTTAAGCGATAAACCTGCATACTCGTTTCGGTTCAGTGAAGCCTAGGTTGTCTTCGCGGCTGACTGTGTTGAGTTAATAATTTACAGTGCGTGAGGGCAAGAGCCTAACCACCCTGTATTTTATTAACAGTTTGTTTTTACTTTGTCAAGGAGCCGGGAGAAAACCAGATACAAGGGATCTGGATTTCTCAAAGTGCACTTGTTAGTGTTAACGTAATACTTTAAACAGTTGTGAGGACTTCGCTAGGCTACCAGCCGTTTTTGCTCAGTCACTGCTACCTTTTGCCCACAGTACCCCAGCTAGACTTTACTCGCTTAGTAGATACAGAATAGTATTGAAGCTTTCCTTATGTATGATATTGTTTATGCACTATTGATTTCATGTGTTGCAAGCTTGGCTACTTTAGTGATTAGTGGCCCACGAGCACAATCCGAGTAGGCTATTGCCGTTGCATTTGCGGAGTACTTCTTTTTAATGTTTGCCATTTACTATTGCATATTCTTTTAATTATTCTTATGCCAATTTAAACCTTTAATAGTATTTAATTGCCAGTGTTTTGCTTATTGAATTGCTGTTCAAAATCCGATACGTACTTCTTACGAGCATCCGAGAAGCATCTAACTTTTTCAGAAGATTCCTTGCTCGATGCTTAAGGACTATTAATTAACGTAACGTAATAGTGCCGATCCGAAGTAGAGGGTGGAGGACTTCTTAAGTTCTTAGTCAAGGGTGGATTACTTCGGCTTCGGCCAACACTATTCTTTGGTGTTGTTGTTTCTTACTTCATTGTTTGATTGTTGACCAGACTAGATAATTCCTGTCTCTTTATTAGTCTGTTGTTGAACACTAGTACCGAGTTCTTGTATACCCCGTTATAGCAGATTGAACTCTGGAGGGTATTGGTGTTTTTTGTTCGGCTGGCAGTACTCAGGGGTTGGGATCGTGTGTTTCCGTTGTGGCAGCGAGCCGTACTCGAGTCCTGATTGAGAGCCCTTGTGTACCCGAGTGCCAGGTCGTAACTATATATATATATATATATATATATAGCCAATATAAAATCATATATTATTTAGGAGACTTACAAAATGAATGTCAATAACCATATTAATAGCTTTGGTCCTAATTAATGCTCTTCCTTTTTTTTCAGATTCCCAAATGCTCCTGCGAACTAGAAAAACATCAATTGCCTTTGAAGTACAAAAACACTGCATTGTATATAATAGCAGTATCAAGCACGTGTGGTTGGTGGTAAATATAAATGGATAAGAGTCTTAAGGGGGGTCACCGGCTTTTTGTATCTTTCTCCCCTTTTCTCTCTGGCTTGTATCCATTCGGCCCCATTCAGCCTACTGTTTTAAGACGGTTACCCCCATCCAGGTGTCAATATTTTCCTGGCGAGCGGTAGTGAGCCAGCATATATATATTTTTGTTTTGACAGCAAGCTAAATTTGTACATTTTTTGATGGAAAAAAAATTCCGGCGAAGCCGGGCCTGATTTCTCCATACAATACTGGCTCGCTATCGCTCGCCAGTATGAAATCGACACCTGGATGGGGATAAACGTCTTAAAAAAGTTGGCTGAATGGGGCCGAATGGATACAAGTCAGAGAAAGAGAGAAAAGGAGAGAAAGAGAAAAAAACGGGTGACCCCCCTCAATGCTGTCACTAATATTGCAGCGCTAGTATACTGGTAGTTGAAATTACCGATTACATAATGAAGAATAAACACAATAATGCAAGTACAAATTGATAGAATTATATTATTAAATTAAATTACATTTGCAACTCAATATGATAGAATTATATTTATATACAGTTTATTTGCAGTTATGTGTAGTGTAAGAATGTATTTTTTTTAAAAGAGCCACAACCATAAGACAGCAAAAATATATAAATTAAGATAAGGAAAGTGATGATATGCTGCAAAAAATATATCATTATTAGTGCTACTCTAGCACTAATACGAAGTGTTAGTATTATAGTAAGATATGCAATATGGTTTGATAACAGTATATCATGATTATGTCACCAAAAAAAGTGCAATGTGATAGAACTGCAGGAAGAATTGCAATGATATATTTTGATGAAGTGCAACATCAATACGAGTTTAAAGTTATCGAATTAAGCAAGTTGATATTCACAGAGAAAAGATAGTCCAAAAACAAACTCAACCGTACGTTATTCCTAAGCGAAAATACTATCTTCAATAATTTAGAAAACATATTGTATTATATGTAATACCAAAACATATGTTATAGGACCAAACCCAATATCGACCGTTTTGAATAATGTGACAATAACTTTCGTGAATGGTGGAACAAATAGTTGTGTAGAACCTAACCTGATAATTAGTGACTGATAATATGATCCAAAGAGTATGTGTACAACGAGCTTTCACTGTCAACAATATGTTATGATGGAGGAGTACACAGAAGAGAAAATAATAGGCTTTGTTGAACTCATCGAGGCTGCTTGTGACTATGATATCTAAGATACATAAAAGGTGATACTAGAAATATTATGCGTAATTCCTAGCTCTGGAACAGTATCTTGAAATAATGCCCCTCAAAGGCTGCCGTGGATGCTTAGTCCAGGGATCCAGCAGCCCCTTGTCAGGCTCTAGCCATTACTGTTGGTCCAGGAGACAACACAGAGGCCCAGAGACCGATATTATATGCACTGAGAGCGAAAGCAATACTTTATGTCAATATTCCAAGTCCATGAAGCGAAACAGAGGCCAAGATACCAAAAACAGGTGCACCGGGAGCGAGTTCATTGCTGCCTGTCAATATTGTAGGTCAAGGAGGCGACACAGAGGTACAGGGACTTATATTAGAGGATCAGAGTGCGAGGGCAATGCTTCATGTAATTATTGTAAATCCAAACGACGATTCAGAGACTTAGCAACTGAGAGTAGTGTTAAAGAGAACGAAGCCCATTCTGTTTACCAATATTGTAGGTCCAAACGTCGACACAGAGGCACAGAGGCCGATATTAGAGACATGGATAGCGAAGGTAATAATCCACAGAGCCCTCAGCAACCTCCTCCTACGTGGCTATACCTGACGGTGTGGTTGGCGTCCGTCCTGGTCTACCTGAACGGATTGACGGGGGATTTTGTGCACGATGACATCAGCGCCATCAAAACAAACCCGGATGTCCTGGGAACTAACCCCGTGTCACGGGTGTTTCTGGACGACTACTGGGGCAAGCCAATGTCCGACCCTCGCTCCCACAAGTCCTACCGACCACTCACCATTCTTACATTCAGGTGCGTTCTATTAAACCACTTACTGTAGTACCATGGCGTCATTCGCATTTTGTTTTGGCTAACATTTAACAATTTGATTTAGGCATTTAGCCTACAAAGGGCATTTGAACACCAATGGGTATAATACACTAGCATCAATTCGTACAGCAGTTTTATAATCTAATTAAATTATTGTCTAATGATAGCCAACATGAAATAAAGTATGGCCTCTTCGTACTGAAATAATCTCCCTACACGTTTGTTATTTTTGTTTTTGCAATGTGGTTCATATGAATTCATAAATGGTTATTTATTTCATTGTGAAACGTAATTCTGCAAGATTAGAATATAGTCTTTCAGTGCACGAACGTGTAAAAATACTATCACTGTTTAAAACGGAACATCAAAGTATCTTGGCTTACTGTGGAATACAGGGTAAAGTTCCAAGTCGTGTTTTATGCCATGGTACGCTGTGAAGATTGTGTATGAAGTTATGACCCTCTTAAGGGGGCCTACCTCGTGTTTTATGTCTCTCTCTCCCTCTCTCTCTGAGTGTATTCATTCGGCCCCATTCAGTCTACTGTTTTAAGACGTTTACCCCCATCGAGGTGTCGATCTATCCTGGCGAGCGGTAGCGAGCCAGCATATTTAAAAAAACATGTTTTCTGACAGCAGGCCAAATTTGTACATTTTTCGATAGAAAAATTTCTCCGGCGAAGCCGGATTTCTCCATACAATGCTGGCTCGCTATCGCTCGTCAGGAAGGAATCGACACCTGGATGGGGATAAACGTCTTAAAGCACTAGGCTGAACGAGGCCAAATGGATACAAACCAGAGAAAGAGAGAAAAGGAAAAAAAACAAAGCAGGCCACCCCCCTTAACCCTTACTGTACCGGCGACGTCTTTTCCTATTTGATTTCAGTTATATATAGACGATTGTATTCAGTTTAGGAAGAATATACTGTATGGTAGCTGAAAGGATGAATGGAGATAGTCTGTAGCCTTTTTCATTGGTAGACGTCCATCCTAAGCTAAATAAAATCGTCTAATAGTTACCAGAATATAATGAAAAGCATGTCACTGGTACTGTATGGGTCAATGAAAAGCATGTCACTGGTACTGTATGGGTTAATGAAAAACCTGTCACTGGTACTGTATGGGTTAATGGAAAGCATGTCACTGGTACTGTATGGGTTAATGAAAAGCATGTCACTGGTACTGTATGGGTTAATGGAAAGCATGTCACTGGTACTGTATGGGTTAATGAAAAGCATGTCACTGGTACTGTATGGGTTAATGGAAAGCATGTCACTGGTACTGTATGGGTTAATGAAAAGCATGTCACTGGTACTGTATGGTTTAATGGAAAGCATGTGAATCACTCATAACAAGAAAACAAAGGATCATAAACTGTGTTAAGTGTAAAACTGTAGCTCACATGAAGTGCATCTCTAAGAAGACTAACAGTGAAGAACGGGAATTCCTATGCAACATATGTGCCTTGCATTCATTACCGAATATTAATGTAAATGAACCAATTAGTATTAACAACTCATAATCCAGCCAGGACACATTCAAAATCAAAGATGAATACAGAGTGTTCACCAACAAAGGGCTCCATCTTATCCATATTAACGCCAGATCAATGTACCATAAATTGTCAGAATTAAACTTGTTAGCTAATAAGGCCAAAGCTTCAATAATTGCAATCACAGAAACCTGGCTGGATTCAAGTATAAACGATGGTGAAATAAACATTCAAGGTTTCAATATGGTTAGGAATGATCGCAATAGGCATGGGGGAGGAGTATGTCTGTATGTAAAAAACAACCTCACACACACAACCAGGACCGACCTCCATGTAGAAAATCACGAAGCTCTGTGGATCGATCTACACCTGCCGAGGACAAGACCCATCACAATTGGGGTATGCTATAGGCCACCAGACGACACACAATTCTTGACCAAATTTGAACGAACGTTGTCATCGCTAGACCCTCGGAATGAATCCATCATACTAGGGGATTTTAACCTGTGTTGCAAACAACGAAATGATAGGCTTGTACGAGAATATAGGCATATACTGACAATGCACAATCACAAACAACTCATCACAACCCCCACACGTATCTCTGAGAACACTGCCACAATAATAGACCACATAAACTGTAACAGAGAGGACAAAATATCCCAATCAGGGGTTATACAGACTGGGATAAGTGATCACTTCGTCACATATTGCACACGAAAAACCACAAAAATTACCCTAGAGAATCACAAGATTATCAAAACAAGGTCACTCAGAAACTACAATAAAGAAACATTTCTGGACATTTTATGGAATACAGACTGGTCTCCAGTGTTTGGAAGTACAAACGTTAATGACGCATGGGTTGGCTTCAGAACCATCATCACAAACATTCTAGACGAAATAGCTCCTCTGAAAGACATACGAATTAAAGCAAGGTCAGACCCATGGATCAACAATGACATACTACACCATCTGGAACACAGAGACAATCTGTTAAAAAGGCTAGCGAAACATAGACAGGATCAAGGTCTGAAACATGAGTTCAACAGGGCCAGGAATAAACTAAGTAGGAAAATAAAATCAGCGAAAACTAATTATTTTCACAATAAGGCAGAGGAATATCAGAATAACCCAAAGAAACTATGGAGGCACCTAAAAACAACAGGCTACAGCAACAAGACAAGGGATTCGTCTAACACTAATATTGCTCTCACCATTAATGATCAGATTTGCCACGATAAACGACAAATTTCAACCTACTTCAACTCCTTCTTCACCTCCATAGCAAACACACTTGCACAGAACCTACCTCAACCTCTCAATAAATACACGACAACAACGGCCACCTTTCGAAATTTCTACAGAGATAAAGACATACACCCAAACACATTTGGATTGCAAAATGTTACACCCAAATACACTTTTGACGAGCTGTCTAACCTAAATGTACATAAAAGCACAGGACCAGACAAAATTCCTGCCAAATTTCTACGAGATGGAGCCATTGGTATAGCAGGCCCCCTAACCCACATCATCAACTTGTCAATTAAACACCAACACTGTACCTGCTGAACTGAAGGAAGCTATTGTAACCCCTCTATTCAAGAAAGGAAATAAACTAGAAGTTGGTAACTACAGACCAGTTAGCATATTATGTATTGTATCTAAAATCCTTGAAAGAGCGGTATACACCCAAATTGAACACTACCTCAAACAAAATGATCTATTCTATAAGTTTCAATCAGGTTTCAGATGCATGTACTCGACAGACTACTGTCTCATCCACTTAACGGATCACATTCGTAAAGAAATGTCTAAAGGTAACTACACCGGTATGGTTCTTCTTGATCTACAAAAAGCGTTTGACACAGTAGACCATGATATCCTATGTAATAAACTACAAGCAATGGGCATAGGATCTGTTAACTGGTTTAAATCTTATCTTAGTGGTAGAACTCAGAGTCAAAATTGACGATAATATATCTGATCCTATGCCAATTAACTGTGGGGTCCCGCAGGGAAGCATCCTTGGTCCCTTACTCTTTCTCTGTTATGTGAACGACATGGAACTGAGCGTCTCATGTAAATTATTACTGTATGCAGACGACAGCGTGCTCTGGTTTCAGGAAAAGACCCAATAAGTATTGCCGCTTCACTTTCCAAAGAACTAGAATCATGTAGTGAATGGCTAGTGGACAATAGACTATCTCTTCACCTGGGCAAGACGGAAGCCATCTTATGTGGAACAAAACGCAAACTGAAAGACATTGTGGGCTTCTCGGTCAACTGTAATGATATTCCTATAACAACAGTGTCACAAGTTAAATATCTCGGACTAAAACTGGACGCGAGTTTGTCAGGTGAAACAATTTTGGAATCTATCCTGAGTAAGTGTAGAGCACGTATAAAATACCTGTATAGACAGGTAGGATGCTTGCCAGCGGCGACCAAAAAGACCCTCTGCCAAGCGCTTGTTCAATGTCATTTTGACTATTCTGTGTCATCCTGGTACTCTGCATCATCTAAATCAGCACAGCACAAACTTCAGGTCACTCAAAATAAAATGGTTAGGTTCATGCTGAACCTAGGACCCAGATCACATGTTGGCCAGGAACAACTTTAGTCACTAGGTATGCTCAATGTCGCTGACAGGGCCAAACAAATCAGGCTCACTAATGCCTTCAAAATGTTCTATGACAGAGCTCCAGAGTACCTAAAGAATGATTTTGTTAAAGCAAATGAGAGGAGTGGACATAATACAAGAAACAGGATGTTTAATTTTAAGGTCCCGAGAATCCAAGGACAGGGTAAGCAAACATTCTTCTTCACCGCCATCAAAGACTGGAACGACCTACCCCAGTCAGTCCGTGAAAAGATATTATTCTTTCAGACGTAGCCTGAAGGAACACCTGAACCGGACAGCTGCGAGAAGGGAGCACCAAGCTTATGTCTACTACTAAATGCGACATAAGAGATAGACAAACCAAACTGAAATGATTACTGATTACGGATTACTGATATTTATAGGATGTAAGGTATTTTAAAATAACCCCCTAGAAATACTTTCTCAAAAAAAGGACCATGTCACGGGTATTGTATGGGTGGAAAAGCATGTACTGTCATATGCCAAACATGTCACTCACTGCTTAATTAATAAGCTGTGGTACTTATGGGTATTATGAAAGATGTCACTGTACTGTATGAATTGCATGTCATTGTTGTAATGAAAACATGTCACTGGTACTGTATGGGTTAATGAAAAGCATGTCACTGTATGGGTTAATGAAAAGCATGTCACTGGTACTGTATGGGTTAATGAAAAGCATGTCACTGTGGTACTGTATGGGTTAATGAAAAGCATGTCACTGGTACTGTATGGGTTAATGAAAAGCATGTCACTGGTACTGTATGGGTTAATGAAAAGCATGTCACTGGTACTGTACTGTATGGGTTAATGAAAAACATGTCACTGGTACTGTATGGGTTAATGAAAAGCATGTCACTGGTACTGTATGGGTTAATGAAAAGCATGTCACTGGTACTGTATGGGTTAATGGAAAGCATGTCACTGGTACTGTATGGGTTAATGGAAAGCATGTTACTGGTACTGTATGGGTTAATGAAAAGCATGTCACTGGTACTGTATGGGTTAATGAAAAACATGTCACTGGTACTGTATGGGTTAATGAAAAGCATGTCACTGGTACTGTATGGGTTAATGAAAAACATGTCACTGGTACTGTATGGGTTAATGAAAAGCATGTCACTGGTACTGTATGGGTTAATGGAAAGCATGTCACTGGTACTGTATGGGTTAATGAAAAGCATGTCACTGGTACTGTATGGGTTAATGAAAAGCATGTCACTGGTACTGTATGGGTTAATGAAAAGCATGTCACTGGTACTGTATGGGTTAATGAAAAGCATGTCACTGGTACTGTATGGGTTAATGAAAAGCATGTCACTGGTACTGTATGGGTTAATGAAAGCATGTCACTGGTACTGTATGGGTTAATGAAAAGCATGTCACTGGTACTGTATGGGTTAATGAAAGCATGTCACTGGTACTGTATGGGTTAATGAAAAGCATGTCACTGGTACTGTATGGGTTAATGAAAAGCATGTCACTGGTACTGTATGGGTTAATGAAAAGCATGTCACTGGTACTGTATGGGTTAATGAAAAATGTCACTGTTACTGTATGGGTTAATGAAAAGCATGTCACTGGTACTGTATGGGTTAATGAAAAGCATGTCACTGGTACTGTATGGGTTAATGAAAAGCATGTCACTGGTACTGTATGGGTTAATGAAAAAGCTGTCACTGGTACTGTATGGGTTAATGAAAAACATGTCACTGGTACTGTATGGGTTAATGAAAAGCATGTCACTGGTACTGTATGGGTTAATGAAAAGCATGTCACTGGTACTGTATGGGTTAATGAAAAACATGTCACTGGTACTGTATGGGTTAATGAAAAGCATGTCACTGGTACTGTATGGGTTAATGAAAAGCATGTCACTGGTACTGTATGGGTTAATGAAAAGCATGTCACTGGTACTGTATGGGTTAATGAAAAGCATGTCACTGGTACTGTATGGGTTAATGAAAAGCATGTCACTGGTACTGTATGGGTTAATGAAAAGCATGTCACTGGTACTGTATGGGTTAATGAAAAGCATGTCACTGGTACTGTATGGGTTAATGAAAGCATGTCACTGGTACTGTATGGGTTAATGGAAAGCATGTCACTGGTACTGTATGGGTTAATGAAAAGCATGTCACTGGTACTGTATGGGTTAATGAAAAGCATGTCACTGGTACTGTATGGGTTAATGAAAAGCATGTCACTGGTACTGTATGGGTTAATGAAAAACATGTCACTGGTACTGTATGGGTTAATGAAAAACATGTCACTGGTACTGTATGGGTTAATGGAAAGCATGTCACTGGTACTGTATGGGTTAATGAAAAGCATGTCACTGGTACTGTATGGGTTAATGAAAAGCATGTCACTGGTACTGTATGGGTTAATGAAAAGCATGTCACTGGTACTGTATGGGTTAATGGAAAGCATGTCACTGGTACTGTATGGGTTAATGAAAAGCATGTCACTGGTACTGTATGGGTTAATGAAAAGCATGTCACTGGTACTGTATGGGTTAATGAAAAGCATGTCACTGGTACTGTATGGGTTAATGAAAAGCATGTCACTGGTACTGTATGGGTTAATGAAAAACATGTCACTGGTACTGTATGGGTTAATGAAATGCATGTCACTGGTACTGTATGGGTTAATGAAAAACATGTCACTGGTACTGTATGGGTTAATGGAAAGCATGTCACTGGTACTGTATGGGTTAATGGAAAGCATGTCACTGGTACTGTATGGGTTAATGAAAAGCATGTCACTGGTACTGTATGGGTTAATGAAAAGCATGTCACTGGTACTGTATGGGTTAATGAAAAGCATGTCACTGGTATTGTATGGGTTAATGAAAAGCATGTCACTGGTACTGTATGGGTTAATGAAAAGCATGTCACTGATACTGTATGGGTTAATGAAAAGCATGTCACTGGTACTGTATGGGTTAATGTAAAGCATGTCACTGGTACTGTATGGGTTAATGAAAAGCATGTCACTGGTACTGTACGGGTTAATGAAAAGCATGTCACTGGTACTGTATGGGTTAATGGAAAGCATGTTACTGGTACTGTATGGGTTAATGAAAAGCATGTCACTGGTACTGTATGGGTTAATGAAAATCATGTCACTGGTACTGTATGGGTTAATGAAAAGCATGTCACTGGTACTGTATGGGTTAATGAAAAACATGTCACTGGTATGTATGGGTTAATGGAAAGCATGTCACTGGTACTGTATGGGTTAATGAAAAACATGTCACTTGTACTGTATGGGTTAATGAAAAGCATGTCACTGGTACTGTATGGGTTAATGAAAAGCATGTCACTGGTACTGTATGGGTTAATGAAAAACATATCACTGGGACTGTGTGGGTTAATGAAAAGCATGTCACTGGTACTGTATGGGTTAATGAAAAGCATGTCACTGGTACTGTATGGGTTAATGAAAAGCATGTCACTGGTACTGTATGGGTTAATGAAAAGCATGTCACTGGTACTGTATGGGTTAATGAAAAGCATGTCACTGGTACTGTATGGGTTAATGAAAAGCATGTCACTGGTACTGTATGGGTTAATGAAAAGCATGTCACTGGTACTGTATGGGTTAATCAGATTACATTTACAATTCCCATGAGTTAACCGGTTTTTCCAGTCTTTCGTTTACTCAACCAGGACACTCTGGAACTCTCTTCCTCAATATATCATTCCCTCATACTATAATTAGACGCCTTCAAGCTACGTGTGTCTAAACATTTTGACTCTTAACCCGTCCAGCCACCAGCTAGTTTTGTAATGTTTGTTCACCAGAACCCGGCCGGTTTTCAAAAAATGGCTTTATTCCAGAAACAATAGCGAATGGGTTAGGAATGAAGGAAAAACCACGAAAAACCGCTCAAAAAGCTTAAAGAATGGTCCTACAGAGCCCCAGAAAACATATTTTACAAGAGTAAAAAATTGAAGGCAATTACCCCAAAAAAACAGGTTATTGCGCGCTCACGCGCACGCACGTGGACTTTGAGAGTTTTCAACCTTCGGCACGGTTGCGTGGGATACGTACACAGTTCCCATACAAATCTGAGCCCTCTTGAGTGGCTACACCTGAGGTTACGGTCGGCGCAATTAGGGTGACGCGCCAGGCGCGTCTCTGGGGCTGTGCGTTACATACATCGCCGACGCGGCTGTACGGGTTAACCAACTGTTTTAAGACGTTTATCCCCGTCCAGGAATCGATTTATTCCTGGCGAGCGATAGCGAGCCAGCATTGTATGGAGAAATCCGGTTTCGCTGGAGACATTTTTCTATCGAAAAGCGTACAAATTTAGCTTGCTGTCAAAACAAATATATTTATATATATATATATATATATGCTGGCTCGCTATCGCTCGCCAGCAAAATATTGACACCTGGATGGGGGTAAACGTCTTAAAACAGTAGGCTGAATGGGGCCGAATGGATAAAAGCCAAAGAGAGAGGGAGAGAAAGAGAAAAAAAGCAAGGTGGGCTCCCTTAAGGCTATTCATGGCTACTACTGAGCCATTTCACTTAACCTACTTTGAATCTGGCTCCCTATCACTCTTTCAATTATGCGGGGACACTTGTTACAGGCAGCTTGCGTTTTGTTTCCTTCATACACATAAATAACAAAGGGTATCCAAATAACCTCCAAGTTATTATATTTGGCCTGTATAGGGCACCTAGCATTATATGGCTTAAGGGGAGGCAGACCGTTTTTCTGGATCCCCTTCTCCCTAATGTTTAGCCCCACTAGTTTTGAGATTATAAGACGTTCGGCCCATTAGTTTGGCGATTTTAACACCTTTCGCCCCATTTCGTTGTAAATTTTAAGACCTTTCGTGCCATTTAGGTTTCGATTATTTCCTGGCGAGCGATAGCGAGCCTGCATTTGTAAGAGGAACCGGCCTTCGGGCGGGAAAATTTTCTACCGAAAAATGTACAAATTTATCTTATTTATCTTGAAGGGGGGTCTAGGGGGTGTTTTCTAAGCTTGATGAAGGTCTAGGGAGAAAACTAAAAAAATATATGAATACATGAATTAATAGACCACACAAACGGCCAGTCTCCCCTTAACATCTATCATAATTTCGTATTTGACTCTGAATATTGAGTGTCTAACCGTCTGAAGGAAACTATAGTCCGTTCATTCTAGGTTGGGCAGAAATCGTAACCTCTAATTAACCTCCGTAACTCAAGAAGGAATAGAATAAGTGAGCTAATTTGTCTACCAATTTGGAAGACTTGGCCAGGGAATAGGTGTGGACATTGACAGCTTATTTACTCTAGCCCTTTTTAAGTTACAGAGGTTAGAGGTTAGGATTTCTGCCCAACCTAGAATGAACGGACTATAGTATAAAACAACAGAATCGTCTTTGACTAAATATATTCAATTCAATTCAAAATTCAATTCAAAATATTTTATTGTTGTAAATTGTTACATATGTTGATAACATCAATACTGTGTTGTTCCCCAGGCTGCCTGGCCGAACAGCCCCAAGGTCCCGAGCAAGGCCAAGGCCATAGAGCGCCCCCACAAAACCCTCCCTGCTTACCACTAACAAAACCCAGGTGACCGAAGCCACTCTAAGGCAGGGAGCTGAGGAGGGCGCGGAAACGCCCGGGAAACCAAAGCCCCACCCAAGGCCCTGTGCCCCTCAGCAATTATGAAGGGAAAGTTGAAGGGCAAGGGAAAAATGTGACGCTTTGGCTCAATACTGTCTATAATTATTGTTTACAACAAAAGAGGATTTGATGCCATAAGGCATATATGTCCTCTAGCAACTATAATGCATTATTCATTTGAACAGAAAAAAGGAGAATGTGCAGTTGTGCATAGAATTATAGTACAAACAAATATAAATGAGATTCATGGTAGTAATCATGAATAATGAACACGAACACAGCATTACAATTTTTACCAGGAAATGATGCTTCATGCAGTCGTCTTTTATAAGAAGTAAGGCTACACTGAATATCTATCTTATCTAACAAGTCATTCCAGATTCTAACGCCTTTGTGACGAAACGTTTAATTCATTAGTGTAGTTCTACAGACTGGTACATGTAATTTATTTCGTTGTCTAGTTACATAATGATGTACATCAAGGTTGGCAGAAAACATATTACTCATTATTGAAGGAACAAGACCTCTTTTAACCTTAAACATCAATGTGGCAATTGTATATTCATAGATATCACTACATTTTAATAATTTTAAAGATTTAAACAGTGGTTCTGTATGTTGTCTATAAGATGCTGAGCTGATAACTCTTACAGCCCTCTTCTGCGTAGTAACGACTGTTCTCAAGTGACAATCACTTGTTGTACCCCATGCCCTTATACCGTATGTAATATAGGGATAAATAAAGCTGTTGTAAAGGGTAACCAGGGTTCCAGGGCTCAGTGTTTTTCTAGCCTTACATATTATACCAAAGCCTTTAGACATTTTATTTTTAATATATTTCACATGTTCTGACCATGATAATTTAGAGTCTATAACTACACCGAGGAATGTCGTGCTCTCCACTTTTTCAATTAACTGATCCTTTATGCACACTGTAGTATTCGATTCAACTTTGTTCTCATTTGTTCTAAATATCATATAGTGGGTTTTATTAATGTTTAAAGATAACTTATTTACAGTGAGTAATTTGTTAAGGTCATTATTCATATCGTTTGTTATATGATTTATGTTTTTACCACTAATAAAGACATTCGTATCATCTGCAAATGATATAGGCAATAGATTTTGTGAAACATTGGCAAGGTCATTAACATAAATAAGATAAAGCAAGGGACCCAACACTGAGCCCTGTGGTACCCCAGACGTAACCATAGAAGAAGATGAACATATATTATTAAAACTTACATACTGTAATCTGTCCGTCAAATAGCTTTTAAACCAATTGTATGTGTTACCCCTTATTCCATACATTCGCATTTTTTCCAATAATATACTATGATTTACAGTGTCAAAGGCTTTACTGAAATCTAAAAATACACCTAAGACGTTATTACCCTTATCTAATTCATTGGCGATTTTTCAATTAAAGTTATAATAGCCAAATCAGTTCCATACCCACTCCTGAATCCAAATTGATATTTGTACAATAGTTTATGTTTATTAACAAAATAAATCAACCTATCATGCATAACACGTTCAAATATTTTAGAAAATACAGTTAAAATAGATATCGGACGGTAATTGTTGACCAGCCTGGCATCACCACTCTTGTAAAGAGGAGTAATTTTTGCTGTTTTTAATTCTTTTGGAAATACGCCTTCCATTAATGATAGATTAATTATGTTTGTTAAGGCATCAAGATAGTATGAATGAGTTTCTTTTACAATTTTAGTGCTGATGCCATCCCATCCGGGGCTTTTGTCTTTTAATGTACTTATTATGCCTTTAATCTCAATATTATCAACCGGTCTCAGAAAGAGTGAATACGGATTAACTGTTGGCATAAATTATGTAAATGTCTCATTGGTCGAAGGCAATGACTCACTTATTTTAGTTCCCACATTAATAAAGAAATTATTGAAAGCATTAGAGATGCCCATGTTATCCCTCACTAATGTTCCCTCGATATTAAGCTCATTCGTACTCTTCGATTGTTGTGGTTTTCCTATTACCTCCTTGATTAGTTCCCAGGACTTTTTAATATTACCAATATTTCTCTTAAACAACTCGTCATAATGGTCTCTCTCAGATTTTGTTCAACAATTTTTGAAGTAGTCTTTTGTAATCCAGATATTTGTTTTTAATTGATAGATTAGAAGGTTTTAATGTTGATACATACAATTATTAATACATATAAACAATTATACATATATTAAGGAGAGATGGGCCTGTTTTCTGGACCAATTTCTCCCTCATGTTCAGCCCCATTATTTTTCATATGTTAAGATGTTTGCCACATTAGTTAGTCGATGTTAAGACTTTTCACCCCATTTCTTAGTCAATATTTAGACCTTTCGTGCTATTTAGGTGTCGATGTTTTCCCTGGCGAACGATATTGAACCTGTAATGTTGGAAGAACCCGGGACATTTTTCTACCGATAAATGTACAAATTAATCTAGAAGGGGGATCTAATGGATGTTTTTTTTTTTTTTAATTTGATGGAGGTCTAGGGAGGAAACTATAAAAATAATGAATACATGCAAAAAATGCCCAAAAAGTGAACCATCCCTTCAGCACAATGCCGTATATTGACCTTGTTTACTGGCTAATATTATACAGCTTTATGCGGTTTAAAAAAGGTCCTATGATAATTAGACGATGTATTTAGATATTAACCCCTTTGAGTCTTATAACTAGAATGTAAGCTTAAGTATAACGTCTAATGGTAACCAGAATGAGTAGCAAATTACGTCATTGTGTTGAAGGGGTTAAGGGAGCCCACCTCGATTTTGTTCTCTTTCTCTCCCTCTCTCTTTGGCTTGTATCCATTCGGCCTCATTCAGCCTACTGTTTTAACACCTTATTAGCGGCCTAGGCGGTTTATTTATATGTACCGCCCAGCGGGGTGTTTTTAGCCAAAATAGGGCTGTTTATGTGATCATTTTCATGCCTAAATAAGACCCAGAACGTAAAACAAGTATCTATCCCTGAAAGGGCATAAACAGAGCTTTCGAATGACACCATAACGATCCTTTTATGATGGCTAGTTTTCTTGCAACAACCGTGCAACGCGAGTGCAAAAAGCATGTAATTAGGCACTTTCCCCATACAATTCCGTATATAGCGAGTGAGAGAGGGAGGCAGGAGGTGGGATTCGTGTCAGTAGGTTCGCCGCAGTGGTCTGGAGCAGTCATACGCTCGCTACTCTCCTGCCACCACTTGTCTCTCTCTCTCAGCAACATTACGTGCTGAAATTGCCACACGACCTATGTCGAGCGCCGCCACATAGTCCAGCTTTATTTAACTCGACTTATGTTGTGCGCCGACAGTTAAGGGTTAAGACGTTTACCCCCATCCAGGTGTCAATGTTTTCCTGGTAAGCGGTAGCGAGTTAGCATATATATATCTTTGTTTTGAGAGCAAGCTAAATTTGTACATTTTTCGACAGAAAAATGTCTCTGGCGAAGCCGGATTTCTCCATACAATGCTGGCTCGCTTTCGCTCGCCAGGAAGAAATTGACACCTGGATGGGGATAAACGTCTTAAAACAGTTGGTTGAATGGGGCCGAATGGATACAAGCCAGAGAAAGAGAGAAAAGGAGAAAAAAGAAAAAAAGCAGGTGACCCCCCTTAAGTAAAATGGCTCAGTAGTAGCCATGAATAGCCTTAAACTCTTTGGAGAAATAATTATGATTCACTTACGCATAAGGCTACATAAAGCCAGCCGAGACATGTTCCATTTCCTGGTTAAATAATATATTCTACAGTAAGCAAGGAGCTATGGAGTGAAAATTAATTGACCTTTTATCTAAATGTCGTATTGCTTATTTTCCTTGTATCAAAGACGTAACGAGAATGTTCAGTACGGCAAGTATCTCCATAATGTGTGTAAACATGAATAAGTATCATCTATATTCATACAACCTGATCAGGGTTGTCAACATATGTCAAACTGGCCGGAAATATCGATACACACCAAGGGGTCAAATTGGCTTGAAGGGTTGGAATGGGCCGAGTGATCAAATTGCTAGTCTATTATTATTATTATTATTATATGAGATGCCGAAGTCTCCAACCAGGGTGCAGAAACACCATCAAGATCAATCCACACAAAACACCCGGAGGCACTGGAGAGAGACTATGGCAACTTAGGAAAAAATAAAAACATACACTGTATACTGTACTGTACATATACACATATTAAACACAGATAACATATTATGCAGTGGAGGATATCAAGCTTAAATATAATACAATAAAATAGAATAAAATAAGTTTAAAAATTAGAATTAATGCTGCAAAAAAGCATTAACTCTAGACTTAAAAATGGAGATATGAGCTGAATTGACTAGCTCATTTGGCAACTTATTCCACAAGTCAACCATGGCCGGCACAAAACACCGTGAAAACTGTGTAGTAGAAAAATTAACACGGCTCATGGCAAGATAATTAAGATTGCTTGTGAATCTAGTTGCACGAGCCCGGACATAGGGCCCAGGCAGAACCCCATGTAAGGGATGCTGAGGGTTGTTAAAAACTTTAAATAAAAGACTAAGGGCACCAACTTTACGTCGATGACACAGATCAAGAGACAAATTAGGTAGAATAAAACTGATGGAATTTAGCGACCTGTCAAGCAACTTGAGATGGCAGTCAGCTGCTGACAACCAGACAGGTGAGCAGTACTCCAAATGTGGCAAAATAAAAGCATAAAAAGACTTGATAACTGTGGCGTCACAAGCAAATGTTTTATAAACCTTGCGAAGCAGACCAATTTTTTGGGAAATGGAAGAGGAGAAAGAACGAATATGCTTTTCAAAAGTAAGTTTGGGATCAAGAGTAACTCCTAACAAACGCAGAGTATCCACATTCTCAATTTGCTCGCCAGAAACTTGTAGATAAGGATGGGGAGGATCCAAGGTACGAGATCTGCTGATGATAATGGAGTGTGTTTTACTAGCATTAAGTTTCATGCCCCAAAGTTCACACCATGATGTAATTTTGGCTAAATCCCTATTCAGAGCAGTAGCAATTACGTGTTGATCTATTGGTGATGCAATTGACGCATATAAAGTTGTATCATCAGCATAGGAGATTAGTTTATTTTCAAGCTCGGAACACAGGTCAGCAGTAAAAATAATAAAAAGCAAAGGCCCAAGGACACTGCCTTGTGGAACACCAGAAACAACAGTAACAGAAGGGGAATGACACCCATCAATGACCACAGACTGAGATCTTTTCGTCAAAAAATCTTCAAAGATCCTTAAAAAATTGCCACCAATACCAATGAGCTGTAACTTAAACAGAAGTGCTTTATGGTTGACTAAATCAAAAGCAGAACTAAAGTCAATAGCCACGACGCGAGACTCATGTCCCTGGTCCAATGAAGATTGCAAGTCATGGGTGAGTCTGGTAGAATTGAGAAATGTATTCGAATTGGGTGGAAGGTCGGAACAGTGTCGAGTGATTAAATTAAGCAAACAAATAGGGCCGTGTGATCAAATTGAACTGAGACTGGTCAAACTGAACGGAGACGATCAAATTATAAGTTGAATTGTCCTGAAATGTCAAATAGGACCAAACTCATATTAAGTCGAAAAGTTTCATCATATTGGTCACAGCAGTCAAATTGCTCTGAGGCTGCTTTTCTCCGAGATAGGCAGATTAGGCTGAGATGGTTGTATTGGTCTGACGTGGTAGAGTTGGATTAAATACGTAAATTTGGGCTGATAACTTTGCAATGAAATGTAATAGTCGACTTATGTTGAGTGATGGATCGGGTCAAGTGGGGGAATCGAACAGAGCTTTCAAATTTGCTGACTGGACGAATTGGGCAGAACGGTTAAATTAGGCTGAGTGGTCAGAGTAAACCAAACCACCATCCTGGACTGAATGGTTATATCTGTTCAAGTAATCTATTTGCCAAAAAAATAATATGTTGAAAGTCCCTAAACCCCAATTTCGGCTATCCAATTATTACCAAATGTGTTGTGTGACGTCTTTAGTGAAACAGAGTACCATCCTGTGAGTATTGTCAAGATCAGGTAAAACTTCTCATGGTCTTTTTGGTGGTTCAATTGATGACTTGCGAGTTTCATTATATAAGGAAGTGTATCATATTTGACAGAATTACTAGCTAAAATACAGTTGTAGTATATCCATCTACCTGTATATATCTTTAACTATCTGTCTATCTATCTATCTATCTATATATATATATATATATATATATATATATATATATATATATATATATATATAGTATATCCAACAAATACACGTGAGCTACTAAATGTTTTATACTTACAGCCGGGATCGAACCACTGACAGTCAGGACGAGTGTCCATGCTTTTAATCAAGAACACCATGGTGTGATAAAGAATAGTTAACCTTTTCCTATTTATAAAAAAAAGAGAAGGAAAAACCCTACTTGGAGAAAGTATTACATTTCATATACAAGTCATGGGACCCATATTCCAGAGTACAATAAAGACATTTTTACACCTACTCCAACGCAACTCGGGTTGAAGTGAATAGCGAACCTGCAGATTTGGAGGAATTGGCCTTCGGCTGGCCGAAGCATTTTTCTACCGACAAACTCTCAAATTTATCTCGAAAGGGGGTGTTGGGGGTATTTTTAAAAAGCTTGATGGAGGTTTAGAGAGGTAGCTAAAACAAAATAAAAAATAAAAAATAAAAAAATAAAAAAAAAAATATATATTTATATATATATATTTATATATATATAAATCCAGATATGGACTCATAGACCGTAAATAAACTCAACAGGAACTCCCCGAACACGTTCTTAATATCACAATAAGTATTCAACTAGGTATTACAGAACTCAATGACAACACACAGGAGAGTTATACACACAAGTTTATTCAAAAGCATAGAATGATATGTTCATATACTGTATAGGCTTGGTTCATATAGATAATTCGGAGTATAAGATTACCTTAATAATTATGAGAATTATAAGGTAACAGGCGAATGTATACTAATATAGTAGACCAAGATAATATCAATATTAAATCAGTGTTGGTTATAAACAAACAGGAAATATGCAATTAAATAAACACGTGACCTATAGTATCAACCCTTAATAATGATAATGATGCGGGTCGAGTGTCTTACGTGTATGAAACAGTAATACAGATGAATATTAAAAGTCTCGATATGCAAGAGAACGAATGAATTGAGAGTAAAAACAAATACTATAGCAATGAGCGAGTGTACTAGGTGGGGCGCGCGCGCTTGAGCTAGATAGGCTCCTCAGGTAAACGCGACCTTTAATCAGCTAGCTTGTCAGGTCAATAACTTTACTGCGCGGTTGACAAATACAATTCTGGTTAGTGTAAATAAATTATGAACTTATTCACAGAGATATTACAATGAAACTGGGAATAGAGGATTGCTTATTTACTTTCACAGAATACTATGTACGTAACTCAGATTAAGTAATTTATGAGTTGAACTGGTATATTTGTTACGATCTTTTTGAAAAAATTGCCTTTTTGCGAAATGAGCGGGAGCTTTGCAAAAGGACCAAAAAACTAGCCTTTTGTAAAATGACACTTAATGTCTGGCCCATTTGCAAAATGTCCAGCATATTAGCCTTTTTGTAAAATTACCTGTGCCTTTTTGCAAAATGACACCAAACGTTTGGCCAATTTACAAAAAAAAAGCCGCATATTGCCCTGTTGTAAAGTTCTAAATAACTGTAAACATATATATTTGTAAAAATTGGGTAGGCCTAATCGAAACAATATTATTTTTTAACATTTTAGGTTAGGTTAGGTTAGGTTAGGTTAGGTTAGACGTTTGGTGTCATTTTGCAAAAGGGCACAGGTAATTTTACAAAAAGGCCAATATGCTGGACATTTTGCAAATGGGCCAATCATTAAGTGTCATTTTACAAAAAGGCTAGGTTTTTGGTCATTTTGCAAAGCTCCCGGTCATTTCGCAAAAAGGCCACTTTTTCAAAAAGGCCGTAACATATTCACTTCAATCGAACGTATGTAATAATTATGAACTCGGTCGAGGAATTCAGATTTAAAGTTGTTCAGATATTTATAACTGAACTAAGGAAAAATAAATATTAACTGTATATAAAGACAAAGTCTAATCAATCAGATGCGATTAATTAGTAGATGTCCTGGCAACGCTTAGAATGATGATAGCGTAATAAATCAATTAACAAACTATCAATTAAGGTAATAATGACGCACAAGACGAAGTTGTACTATGAAAATACTCAGAAGGGTATTAACAAGATATCTGAACAGGTTAACAGAGTCTTATGAAGAATTCACCTTGATAAGTGGTGTATTCGAGAGGATGGACAATTTAGATAAAAGACTCTATGCAATGCTAGAATTCCTAGATCAACAGAATCAAAATTATCTATATCAATACTCGCATGAACGATAATACTAGTTCATACAATAATCACAACAACGATGGATTAATCGTATAAGAGATGGGGGAACTTGGAAAGTATTATAGGTTTGACTCCTGTAAGGAGATAAAGAAAACCTAATATTTAGTAGTGGCCCCGTAATCATTGACGAACATGCCTATTACATAAGGCATCCTCTTCAAACACTAATCCGCCGTAGTTTGAATCTACCGCGCAGAGCATTTAAAAACTGAGGAGCCTTCATCATGAGCACACGCGACCTCACTCATGGCTTCAGTCATTATGAATTGGGTTCTCACTACGAAAAAACTTCGTAAAAAATAAAAACAAAAAGAAAATAAGAATAACTATCCAATAAGCTTTCCATCATATCGTGGATGTACTTGTGTGGATTTCTGACCAGACGCTGAATCAGGCGTCATTCCTCCTTCACTGACATATCAAGTAAACCAAAATCCTTAATACATCAACGAATGGGAAGGGGACGGTCGGGAGGGCCCCAGTCGTCAATGATTACGGGGCCACTACTAAATATTAGGTTTTCTTTATCTCCTTACAGGAGTCAAACCTATAATTTATTAGTGGCCCCTCCATCATTGACGAACATGCCTGATATCTAAGACTGGAGGGGGACATTCGTAATCATATCATAACTCTAGAAAAGCAGATAATAAAAACAACCACATAGTATTCTTACTTTTGAAAAATGTATTTAATACGGCGTAGGCCGGAAATATACAAGAAAAAGGGGTTCAGGCAGGTGCGTGCTTCAAAGAAGCCTGCCCGACAAAAATAGGTAACCCTGAAGATTCTGAACACAGATCTGTAGTTACAAAAGGCACCCCACTCAACGAGTGGTGACAAAAATAATAAGTTATAAGTTTATATGTGCACATCATAAACCCCAAAATACATGTGGAGATCAATTGCTAATGAACTCCATTGAACTAATGTTACATTGCTTTCGCAGCTAAAACTACTATAACAACACCGTTGTTTTGTACTAAACTTTGTACTAGCACAAATTCTCGCAGAGAAATTTTCATATCACATTTTAACCTTAAATTGTATCACAGCTCTCATACTCCGGCGGGGTCTAGGGTGTCCTATGTCAACTGACTGCACCCCCCCCCCCCTTCCTTGAAAATAAACATAAGTGACTGCAGGGCCACCTAGACCCTCTGCCTTAAAGCTATACATGGTAAGGAAGGTTTGTCTAGAGCAACTGACAAGTATCTAGAGAGAAACGTATGATTAGACGCCCACAACTGTGTGGACGCAATATCTTCAACTGAAAAGTTTTTCAGGAAACGTAAAGAGGCCGCCCACTTGCGTAAATCGTGGGCCCTACCCACAACGCCGGGATTACTCTCTTTAATGACTTCTACCAGAAGAGAGGCTAATCGCCGTTTAAGTAAGCGTTTACCCGTACTCGCTACCCATAAAGCACCTTGGGGGTTATGAGGAGCTATTCTCAAATATTTGGTTAGAGCTTGCACTGGACATAAATTATGATGCACCTTTCCCCTTTTTAACGCCGGCACCGTGAACTCAGAAAACACGTGTGCACTATGCTCATTCTTGGCTACAAACGCCGGGGAGGGTGCAATGGAAATTGAATCATTAAGTCTACCAAACCTAAGACAATTAGGTGTGTTGCTCATCGCCGCCAGCTCAGACACTCTGTTTCCGGTGGCCAAAGCCAAAAGGAAAACTGCCTTCTTTAAGATTAAAGCAAAGTCTGCAGTATTTTGATACAGACGAGAATGAAGTAAAGACAAAGCTTTGTCCAGAGACCAAGTAGGCATGAGCTGACGGGGAGGTGGGCGGAGTTTAAAACACGCTCTCATAAATCCTGTTTCCTCCGCCACCGGTATGGATAGACCTGTAAGGTCGAAAAAGGGCACTCTAATCGCAGTTAAGTGATTCTTCAAAGTAACCACAGATAAACGTTTCTGCTCAAACAGATAGTTCAAGTAATTAAAAACCAATGCCACTGAGGGTACAGTTTGTTCCGTTCTAACAATCCAAGAAGTAAAAGCTTTCCAATGAGATTGATATTGTCGCTTAGTAGACTGAGTATATTGATTGAGCAATTTATTGGTCACATCCCTACCGTATGGTGCTAGCCACTTGGCCTCCTGAATGTCCATAATGCAAAAGTCAGCGAGGTCTCTAGGTTGCCAATCGTGTCTAAGTGGAAGTACCCGACCGGGAGCGATACCGGGTCCGGGCACCACATTATTAACTGCTGGTACCACACCTGCGCCGGCCACAGGGGCGCGATTAGCGAGACTAAGCCTCGATAAACTCGTAGTTTGTTCACTACGTGGCACATTAGTGACGCATCTGGCGGCGGAAACAGATAGATGGAGCTCCATCTGTTCCAGTCTGTCACTAGGGCGTCTGGCCCCCCTGCCGGCGTTATCGCCCGGCGGGTGAGGTATAGAGGGAGCTTGTGAGTCTCCTCGGACGCAAAAAGATCCACTTGTGGATGGGAGAGCTCCGCAATCATTAGGTCGAAAATGGGTTGCTTGAGCTCCCATTCTACTGTCGTGCTCTGTCTCCGGGACAGAGCGTCTGCCCAGACGTTCGCTACGCCTGGGAGATAAGATGCGTGAAGATAAATATCTAGACTGGTGGCTAGAACAAAAATCTCTTCCGACACGAGTAGCAACTTCCTTGACCTCGTTGACCCTTGTTTCTGAATACAGTGAACTGCATTCAGATTGTCCATTCTGAAGGCCACTGACTTGCCCCGTAACGCCGGGCCGTGAGCCTGAAGGAAATACAAGGGGACTAGTAACTCTTTGACATTTATGTGAGAGATTTCTAAGTGGGACCAAAGTCCCTGACCCTGGTGCCCCTGATTTGACTGAAATCCCCACCCTATGGTGCCTGACGCATCCGTGTCTACCCATACCGTTGGAGGAGGAGAGGTCCATGACATGATTGAGTGCAATGTTTCCCTCTTCGCCCAGACCGCTAGTAAGGTGTGGATTAATTTTGGTATGGGCCATAATTTTCCCGCCGGTAAGAGTGGGAAATATTTGTTGCCTTCCAATATTAATCGTTTTACTTTCAACCGGCCCAACTTGACAGTTAGCTGAATCCAGTTGAGAGAGCCGACCAGAGACTCCCAGACTCTTCGTGTCGTAGTCAGACTGTGAAGAAACCTGAACAGTTTCCTGCGAAACCTGTTGCGATTGTCCACACTCTGACTCAGAGTGAGAGCGGCGGTGTCCCAGACCAGCCCTATCCACTGAATTACTCTTGAGGGAACAAGGTTTGACTTTACCAGATTTACCTTGAAGCCTAGAGTTTTGACATGATTTAAAATGATATTGACATGTTTTATGCATAATTGTTGTGTCTCTGCCACCACCAGCCAGTCGTCTAGATACCACAACACTCTGATTCCCTGTTTTAACAACGGCATCAGGGCTTGCCGGACTAGTTTCGTGAATAATCGAGGTGCTAGGTTCAAACCGAACGGCATCCTCTGAAAAACAAAATTTTGGTGCCTGATCCTCAAGGCCAGAAACCTTTGAAATCTTTTGTTGACCGACACGTGCCAATAGGCGTCTGTCAGGTCTAGGGAACACATCCAGCCACCCGGCGGAAGTGTTAGCCTGATTTGATGAACTGTTAACATTCTGAAAGACTCGTTGTAAATGTGAAGATTCAGATAAGACAGGTCTACGACCGGCCTCATCTGAACACTGTCCCGTTTGGGAACCAAAAACAGTTTTGACGTGAATACAGGGTAATCTGGAGGGACCGGGATGATGACATTCTTGGCAATCATCTCCTGGACCAGCAACTCCACCTCTAATGAAACACAATTTGCCGTTGTCGGCTGACGTAAGCGAGGTCGCCGGAGCCACTGCCAAGTGATGCCTTTGCGTGCCACCATCCGTGCCCAGGTTTTTAACGGCCATGCTTGGTGACACGTTCGGAACGACCCAGTTAGCAGACAAGGGTTCGCCGGCTGTACTTCCCTCGGTTCCTCCGGCTCTAAGATAGGCACTGGGAGTGAGAAAGACTTTAGTTTTTTTATGGTGGGTTTGGTGGTGTTGGACGCTTCGCCGGCTGGCTGGTGTGGGCCGAAGACTGGCCCTGCCCCGGCTTATACTGGCCGCGTCCCCTCTGTCCTGAAAACCCTCTCTGTCTATGCCTGTACTGACCCAGGGGGGATTGGGAGGACTTAGGCGGAAGAAACGGCTTAGAACCCCCTGGCTGAGCTTTAGTAGGAGGCTTAGGTTTGGGGAAGTTAAATGCGGGTTTCTTAGCCTGTGCGGGACTGTGCTTCACGGCCTGTACCATGTTAAACACTGTTCGCCATACATCAGGGGACATTAAAGAAGGTGTAAGTACTGGGGACATTACCACCTGGTTAGCAATGCGATCAGGCAGCTTGCGAACTAATGACATCCTAAGATCCTGTCGTGCTCGCACCGCCTCAAGTAAGGCTGTGCGTATGTCACCTAAGGATTGAATCGACGACTGAAGAATCAGACGCCGGGATAACTCAACTGATCTTCGAGCATCCGCGTCTGCGATTGCCTGAGTAGACCTGAGTAAAGACTTAGCCACCTGTTGAGAAACTATGTACTGTGAAAACAGGCGGAAAGCTTTTCCCCTTAGCCTAAATTCTCTGTCTAGGTGAGAAGGGGTAGGGGTAGTGAATGGTTCCTTTAGTTCACAAAGATTAATCTTAGGGGCAGCTAAAAAAGAAATTAAAGCTGACGGAACTCCGCCGGCAGAACCTACCGGCATGGAGAACCATGAATGTGTATCCTGAGGGATCTGGTGGGAAGATTTAGAAGTGAAAGTGGTTGCAAAGTTTTGAGCCTCTACCTCCCAATCCACCCAAGGTCCTGGTCCCAACTGTCCCACCTTCAACACTGGATTAGCTGTCTCGTCTGTGACGGTCTGTAAATCTAGTTCAGGAGTAAGAGCCGACAGAGCCTTAATATCATTAAACCCATCCAGCTTAGACCAGTCTGAAAAAAGTTTTGAAGCTGAGGCAGGGGGTAAAGCAGGCTTAGATGCATAAACAAAATAATCCTGATGATAATAACTAGGTATAGCCTTGATATTTACGTCCAAAACATTACCCAAGGCATCCAATGCCCTTAATTTCTTAGACTTATTTCCCTGGATAAACCACTCACGTGGTACCGGGAGTTCCCCTGACAAGGTAGGCTGGGCAAGCTCTGGCTTAGAGGGGTTCAAAGGGACCCATGACTCGTCTGGCCCATAAAGCAGGGGCATAGCTACCTTTCTAAGAGGCGCTTTGTCTAGAGGGGGTGGATTAACATCCGTAATGACCCTGACATTTGACGTAGTGAATGCCGCCGTAGCTGGCTTAGAGCTCCCTGCCGGTGACAGAGTAGGAGGGTTAGGAATCTTAGATAAATCGATTGACGTTATCAGAGGCCGTACCGCAGAACTTGTCAAGGGAGCCCCCAAGTCCATTGTGGGGTTTTCTCGTTGTTGATTAAAGAATTTTGATAGAGCATGAGTAAGTAACCCATCAATTTCTTGTGCTGTAACAAATTGGTTAGATGCAGAACTTTCAGGTGAATCAGTATTATCATGGGCGGCGTCCAGGCCTGAGCCTGACCCTTGTCCCTCCCTATCTGAAATTAATGACACTTCATCTTGTTCCTCCCGATCCTCCTGAGAAGACCCCGCCGAGGCAGGGGCACCTTGTTTCCAAGATAAATCAGGGATAGAGGATGGGGTCGCCGCGTCCCTGTGGACATCGGCTACTGTGTGACTCGTATGAGTCGGACGTGGATGGTCAGACCCTGGCTGAGCAAACCGCCAAACACCGAGGCTCTGGCCTACGCTCTCTTGAGAGTCTGAAACATTCTCAATTATTGAATTTCCTGAACTTTCCGTTTCTAGGGTTAAAATATCAATAGGTAAATCTTGTTTAGGGACAGGCGCTTCACTATACTCTGAGGCTGTAACAGAAACATTTTCAGGTGTAGAGGTACGATGAGATGCACTAGACTTAGTAGAATGTCGAGAGGACTTCTTATGGGAATCCTTTTTGGAGGATTTGTGGCTACGGTGTGACCGCGAACTAGACCTAGGTTTGGAAGAATCACCACCATGGCCACTGGGGGAAGCTTCAGTCTTACACTTCTTACTAGCCGGGGAAGAGGCCCGACTTGAAGACCGTTGTCTGAGGGGTGACCTTGACCTCGATCTCGCCTGCGACGAGGAGGTGGCTGCCGGGGGAGTAGGCTCTCTCGGGCGTTTAAACGTATCCACAGACGATACAGAACCCTGGCTAGTCTCTGTCGGCTTAAAACCCGTTACTCTAGAGGTACGTTTAGGGGGAGGGTGCTCTGACAGCAACTTATCCCAAAGTGGGACGTTGTCACATTGAAGTGACTTATGTGCGACAATGGTAGTATAGGCCGAAATTTGTTGTCTGACCTCTCTCAACGCTACCGCCGCGGTCTTGTCGTTGTCACACAGGACTTTATTGGCTAATTGGGAGCAAAATGAACAATTAAGTGTAACCCAGAGACCCCTTGAACGGTCTAGACATCTAACACACCTTATGCAAAGGGTATGCGCAAAAATTGGGATACCCGCGCAAGTAGGGGTAATGCACAGGGCAAAAACTGGGGCCACATTAGCCATGACAGAGACTGGTGTGAGGAAACTACCGCCGGGTCTGTATTGGTCCGCCGGAGCTCAGCTCTGGAAAAATAAAGAAAACATTTCCAGGAATTAATGCTCATAAGGTTAACCCAAGTGTTCGCATACAAGTGTTAATAACCCGCCGGGTAACGGGATGCAAAGACACAGCTAACACATCTCGCTACGCGGCTGGGTGTAAAGAGGCTAAACAAATCTTCTTAGCTAAAGAACATGAAGAATACCCTCTGATATAATGGTCCAGTATGGCACTTATAGTCTGTAGGAGGTGGTGACTGTCTCAAGATTCAATTTTGTAACAAAGCCCCCCCTCATAAAGACGCCGGCCCTTGAAATATTTTAGTAGAATAGCCCAGGGCAGGAATATACGAGATCTGATTTTTTAACGAATTGTCCCAAACGATCGTCGTAAAAATAGAAGGCGGCGATACTGAAAGTATCACCCAATTAAGGTTAATCGAAATTGAATTTGTTTATAAATTCCTTAGTTCCTCCACTTAGGGGCACCCGCCGGGTGTGGGAATCGATTTGGTTAAACCTCACTGATCCTTCAATTGCCGTAAGAGTAAAGGCAGCGATACACAGAGTATCACTCAAATGGATTGGTTAACTATAAGAGACCTAAGTCGTTTTATCCCACCCTGCTCAGGTGCACCCGCCGGGTGAGAAGTCTAAAAGTTAACCCCACAAGTTCCTGACCCCACTTCTTTGTAAAAGATCGCCGGGGAGGAACGCCTAAACAACAGCTAGGTTTTCCATGTGGTTGTCGTAAACCAGGTAGAAAAACCTATAAAAAAAAAAAAAAAAAAAAAAACGAGTGTTCTCAAGAACGTCGTTTCTTTATATATATCTAAATATATATGTAAGGATGGGTACAGCCATCCCGCCGGGAATTTTAAAGGAGGCCTGAAACCAGGCACCCACAGAGACGCAGTCCTGGAGAGCCACAGACACCTCCCCACGCCGGGGAACCAGCCAGAGTTAAAAACCACGTGTGGCCCAACACTGCTCATCGGTCAGGATTTTTCATGGTGAAACCGAGAAAAACCCGCCGGAAGGCAAACCCCACCCTGAACAGACACCATCTGAACAATACGACACGAGGAGAGACACGCACGACTAACCAAGGTCACAACATAATCCGTGGAATTAGCCAATACACAACTAAACCAGGAAACAAATATAGTCCGAGGAATTAGCCAATACACAACTAAAACCCGGATACACATGACACAGTAGGGCATATTTATAAAATAAATAATAACACTAGACATGTGGCAAAGCTACGAGCGGCTGGCTAGGCCTAGGTAGACGGCATGAAAATAGTTGAAATATAAACACACACTGGAATATCACAACAGGAACCACCGCCAACACACCACCGAAGCGATAACTTCCCACCCCGGGAAGCCTGACACGGACCCAGAAAAAACTTCACTAAGTGAAGAAAAATACGCTGGGAACGTCAGCAAACACACAGCTTACCTCATCAGAAGGATAAAAGGCAGCAATAATTAACGCGTAATGAAAGCCGCCTGCATCACCAACTAACACAACTGTGAAAAGTTCACGTGTCCACAACAGGACCACGAGGGTACATCCGAAATAGATGCCCCATACATACGACCCAAAATACACTGCACTGCGGGCAACCAGCCCAGGACACTCCTGCTACGCCTATCCTAACCTTACTCGATACATCCTAGAGTAAACAAATGAGAAAAAACTCACTAGGGACGCAACGAATGCGGAACCAGCGGAGCCTGAAAGGTACGTCCGGGCAGGCTGAGCGCAGAGCAAAGAAGGAGGAATGACGCCTGATTCAGCGTCTGGTCAGAAATCCACACAAGTACATCCACGATATGATGGAAAGCTTATTGGATAGTTATTCTTATTTTCTTTTTGTTTTTATTTTTTACGAAGTTTTTTCGTAGTGAGAACCCAATTCATAATGACTGAAGCCATGAGTGAGGTCACGTGCGCTCATGATGAAGGCTCCTCAGTTTTTAAATGCTCTGCGCGGTAGATTCAAACTACGGCGGATTAGTGTTTGAAGAGGATGCCTTATGTAATAGGCATGTTCGTCAATGATGGAGGGGCCACTAATAAATATAACTGGGGGAATGAGAAGTTTTACACTGGAATAAGTTAATCCCGTGGAGCCCCGGCTAGTTTTGTAATGTTTGCGCACCAGAACCCGGCCGGTTTTAAAAAAATGGTTTTATTCCAGAAACAATAGCGAATGGGTTAGGAATGAAGGAAAAACCACGAAAAACCGCTCAAAAAGCTTTAAAAATGGTCCTACAGAGGCCCCGAAAACGGATTTTACAAGAGTAAAAAATTGAAGGCAATTATCCCAAAAAAACAGGTTATTGCGCGCTCGTGCGCACGCACGTGGACTTTGAGAGTTTTCAACCATCGGCACGGTTGCGTGGGATACGTACACAGTTCCCATACAAATCTGAGTCCTCTTGAGTGGCTACACCTAAGGCTACGGTCGGCGCAATTAGGGTGACGCGTCAGGCGCGTCTCTGGGGCTGTGCGTTACATACATTGCCGACGCGTCAGACGCGTCGCTGGGGCTGTACGGGTTAAATATGGAATTGGGCGTAGGTTCTAGGTAATTAGTTATGAATTAAGAAGGGGAATCAAGATACGAAATACACGTCGACCTCAACTTACAACACACATAACAGAATACATATATTAGGAAAATCTGTGAGTACGTGGCGTGATAAATGAATGAGCACAAATATATAACGTATGCGTATGACGTTCTAGAGGGTATTTAAACAGGAGTAATATAGGATCTTGAACACAGGTCTTAGGCAAGAATTACTATTAACTTCTGAAGGATTAACAGGTACGCAATTTAGCAGGATCTTGGGCACAGATCTAGTTATAATCACACGCTTACACGATTCACATATTTTAACCTATACCTCGACAACAATAATCACAACTTCAAGATATACAGAGACACTTAGGGTAAGCTTGGAGGGTAGTGAGAGCACAGGTCTGGTCAACATAGAGCGTAGGTTCTAGGGCAGCACCTCAGGAATGTAGCTCGAAACAGTACTTCAGACTCCTGACGTTAGAAGGCACCACAGGGCGAGCACTTTCACTAGCAGGGGGCAGGGCTGGGGCAAGCTTTAGCTGTGGTTAGCTGTCCTGTCCTTATTCAGGCTGAGTACAGTACCGCAGGGTTGGTTTGCATACTTTCCTCCTAAATCTTTGAAGCAATATCTGACTTAATTCTTGACTCTCGTTTATACAGTTTCGTGGCAATAGGGGTATTGTGAATTCGTTGTGATGGAGTTGTGAGGTTAAATACTAATAGTAGACATGGCTGGGGCATATATATAGGTGTACTTATATACTAGGTAACATATTCATATTGTATAAAGCATTTATTTATCCAATTCTGGGAGAATTCTTACTTCTTAGGATTACATCATCTTCTGGACTCTTAGACATATTGAGGTAATGCTAGCCTATTAGTGCTTCTTGTCTGGAGGTGATTGGATCTACCGGACCGGCATAACTGACACTCCTGTTCAGGTCCATTTGTATCTGTAATCTTCTGGTCGTTGATGTGCAATTTGCATAAACATTGCCTCATCGTAGTGTAGATCTGGTGAAGGAAGGAATGCTGGCCCGTCATTGGCTGGTGTCGTTTGAAGGCAGGGCTGTGGTTGGTTGGTGCAGTTTCCCATGCTCATAACTGCTGGTGTGTGTGAAAGAAAACGAGGGGTTCTGGGTGATAGGGGTGGCTCCTGCATTTTCTTACTTCTCCGCTGTTTTCTGGTGATGGATTTGGCTGGTGGACCCAGCTGCAGACTGGCTATTCTGCAACTGGTTGTTGTATTAGGTGGTTGCAACCCCATCATTTCACCACTATTGGCGAGGAAAAAGTCGCGACCTCGCGCTTGAAGAATGTATGATCGGGTGGTGGTGTTGTTCTTGACAGGTGTCAGGTTTTGCAGGGTGAGTAGCCATAATATGGTAGGAACGTCCATAGGTTTGGTGACGTCCATGACCATGGTTAGATGTAGAGGTTCCTCAGCGTGACCAGCTATTTGTAGAAGTTGGTTAGGGGTTTTCACTGGTGTTGGCTTGATGCCATCAAAAACGGACACACTGTTGATTTTCATGGTTGGTGGTGTCGTTGAAGGTGTAGCTGCAGTAGTGGTTGGTGGTGTTGTTGAAGGTGGGGCTGCAGTAGGAGGTGTCCTTGGAGTAGGTCTGGTCACTGTGGGTTGGCGAGGAGTAGTGACTGTGGCAGGAATGGCTGGTGATGAGTGTGTGGAGGTAGGCGGGGCTGGACCATGTAGGGTTGACCTCGCATTAGTTGGTGTGGTTATCAGTGGGGCTGGCAAGGTAGGTCTTGGGTGATCTCGCCGGATGTATGTTGGTTTGAAGGAAGGAGCCTATCGTTGAGGGGGCACCACACGTCGACCAGATCTGGTGCATGTAGGGTTAGATTGAGTAGGAATTAGTGAAGGACGAGAAACATGGGATTGAGGGGAAGGTGAAGAGGCAGAGCTAGAAGAATGTGATGGTTTATTTGTTATGTTATGTCTGGGATGGATGACTGGGGAAGGTCGTGAAGTAGAAGATGACTTAGGATTGGCCCTGGGAAGTAAAGGAAGAGGCTGTGTAATTGGTTTTATTTTGGATTGGGATCCGGAAGGAACAGGAGATTTCAGTTTAGATGCATAAGAGTGGGAACCGGAAGGATTAAGAATAAGGGGGGTAGGTAAAGAAGGAGGTACAGTAGTGGGAGGGTGAGGGGCGGAAGTGATAGGTGGAGTAATGAGATTAGGGATGTTGGTAATTATAGGAGTTGTAGGTAGAGTACCTGAGGATTCTGAAATGTTAGGTATACTGACAGATGGTGAGGCTTGTACAGGTAATGGGCGTGGTTGATGACCAGCTTGAGAAGGAAGGATTGAAGGAGCAGAGACAGTGTGTGTAGGGGGAGCAGGTATGGGTCTGTACATAGCAGGGGGTGGGTGGGGCTGGGGCAGGGGGGTGGGCGTGTGAGTTAAAGCAGTTAAATCTGGAAGGGTTCTTTGTTTGTGGGTGGGTGTCACAGGTAGGGTGAGGTCAGGAAAAGTAGGTTCTGTAGATCCTAAATTCTGGTTATTAGTTGCAGGCAATATGTCATTCTGAATGGGGTCAGCAAGCATAACTATATTCTCATTAATAGGCTGAAATCTACGGACATGCCTGTTACGATATGTGCGCGACTCACCAAAATAATTAATGATAACCTGGTAGCAGTTCGGAACAGATAAGTCCCAAAAGGTCCTTTAAACCTGGGTTTGAGCTTGGATGGTACTGGTAGGTGGGCAACCATAACTAGATCACCAATACAGTGGGGGCTGGCTTTGGGAGTTTCATCAGGTTGCAGATCTTGCACATACTGGATTTGTCGTAGTCGATTTTTTAGATGAACTAGAGACTGGTCAAAATTAGAGGAGGGCTCATACGGGGCAGCTAGATGACGAAGGGGAAGGAGCAATGGTGCCACTCCAAATACTAGCTCATGAGGTGATAATCCATCTTCTCGAGGGCAGGTGTTGATTCCCAATTGCACAATGCGAACTTGGCTGGACCAATCTTTTGAATCCATCTGTTGCAAACGGGTTCGGATTTGGTTGGCTATTGTTCGGTGGCTTCTCTCGCAGATGGAATTCCCTTGCGGCCAATAGGGAGAGGAATGGCTGATCTTAAAACCACACATCATAGATAACTGTGACCATATGTGGCTGGTAAATTCTGGGGCATTGTCAGAATGGATTGCTTCTGGCAATCCAAAATAAGGGAAGACATGTTGAATCAGTGCTTCAGCTACTGCAATGGCTGAATGCTCTTTTGCTGGACACACAATGACATACTTGGAGTATGTGTCCACAAAAGTGATGATATATCTGAATCCGTGACTATTTTCTAAAGGGCCCATCACGTCTACTGCAAGCAATTGCCAAGGTTTGGAAGCAGTTAATTTCCCGGATGGCCCAGCTGTGCGGGTTCTGTCCTTTCCTAATGCACATGCTTTGCACGACTCAGTGATGCGTTTGGCGTTGATGTACGGTGATGGGGTCCAGTAAACTTGTTGGAAGGTGGAGATGAGTTTCCTTTGGGCAAGATGGATCCCATTATCCATATGGATGGACTGCATTGTGGTTAATGCAGCTTGAGGGGTAATAACTATTTTACCCTCGAAGGTGAAAAGATTATCACCTCGCCTGGTCAGTTGGTTGAAAAATGTTCTTGGCATCCAGTCTGGCTTATGTTGTTGTTGGTAAGCTTGTAGAAGGTCCTGTTGACTGTTGTTTGAAGTGTCTTGGTGATGGATTGCGAGGATGGTGTGGGTTGGCTCGTCATGGTGAAGTGCAAGTTCAGATGGTGATAAAGGTAGACGAGAAAGTGCATCAGCATTAGTATGTAACTTTCCTGGTCGGTATGCAATCTCTATGTCAAACTCTTCTAGAGATTCCCTCCACCTGACTGTCAAGGCATTTTTTGTATCTTACTTGCGCAGCCATTGGAGGGCGTGGTGGTCGGTGATGACAGTGACCTTGACTCCTGCTAGGTAAGCTTTGAAATATTGCAGTGCCCAGATAATGCCGAGACATTCTCGTTTTGTCACAGGGTAATTTATTTCAGCCGGGTTAAGGGTGCGGCTGGCACATGCAATTATATGTTCTTTGCCGTCCCTGGTTTGTCCTAGTACGGCTCCAATGCCAAATTGTGACACGTCAGTGTACAACTGGAATGGTTGGGTGTATTCAGGAAAGGAGACCACGGGAGAGGCAACTAACTTGGTCTTGAGAACATTGAAGGCTTGAAGTTGTAAATCGGTCCATAAGAAGGGCTCTTCTTTTCTCGTAAGGTCATGGAGAGGTTTGGCGATGGTGGCAAAGTTTTTCACGAATCTCCTGTAATATGAAGCTAAGCCAAGGAAAGCACGTACACCCTTTACATTGATGGGAGGGGTGATCTTGCTAATTGCTTCAAGCTTACTTGGGTCAGGTGTAATTCCTTGCTCGGAGACAATGTGGCCAAGAAAATTTACTTCAGTTTTGGCTAGAGTGCACTTGGCAGGTTTCAGTTTCAGGTTAGCATCTCTGATTCGTTGAAACACTTGTTGGAGTCTTTGTAGGTGTTCTGTCCAGGTCTTACCGAACACAATGATGTCATCAAGGTAAGCTAGGCAAGTTTTCCAGGTTAATCCTTGTAACACTGATTCCATCAGTCTTGAGAAAGTAGCTGGACCATTACATAAACCAAAAGGTAACACAGTAAACTCATACAGGCGTCCTTGGGTGGTAGAAAATGCTGTTTTTTATTGATGTTCTGGCAAGACAGGTACTTGCCAGTAGCCAGCTTGCAAATCTAGAGTTGTGAACCATTTTGCTCCAAGCAATGAGTCGAGAGAGTCATCAATCCTGGGAAGAGGTGTAGCGTCTTTAATGGTGACGTCATTGAGTTGCCGGTAGTCAATACAAAACCGGGTTGATCCGTCTTTTTTATAGACCAGGACTACCAGAGATGACCAAGGGCTGGTAGAAGATTTTACAACTCCTGTGGCAAGCATATCTTGGACTTGTTTTTCTTCTTCTTCGCGTTGGATTGGGTTTTTCCTCCTAATTGGTTGCTTGATGGGTGTGTCCCACGGTGTGAATGGGGTGATGCAACATGTTCGTTTTCCCCATATTTCGACTAGAGGTAGCAAAGATATCTTGATAGGAAATTAGGAGGTTTCTGAGGTCAGTTTGTTGGTTAGAAGTGAGAGTGGCGGGTATGTCAGGAAGGGGGTTTTCATAGGGGGGTGAGGATTCAGAGGGAACAAGAATTCGTCTGAATACATTTCTAGGTCGCCAAATGCTAAACCCTTAGGCAGAGTGATAGGTTTATCGGATATATTGGCAATTTTGATGCAATTCATTTGATGTGGTAGCAAGCAAGGAGCGGCTAGGCATACTTCATTGAAAGGGCTTTGGAGGTGTGGGGTCACAAGGACATTTCCTTGAAGGTTAAGTACTAATGGTACCCATTTCTCATGGTGGGGGGGAACTGTACTGGAGGAGGCAATTATAGCTTGGGCAATTATATGTGGTTGCAGATAGGTACTATCTTGAATACTTTGGGGGCAGTAGTGACAGGTAAGGATATCTGCAAAGGTGGGGACTTTATCTGTTTCAAATTGCCCTTAGCAGGAAGAGTTTTTAGTTTTGTTTTGGAAGGTGGGTCATAAGTTAGGGTTCGGTGCCTACAATTTATGGAGGCACCTAAAGCTATCAACAAGTCGAGACCTAAATATCCATCGTATTTAGACTCACTGGGATGGTATATCACGAAAGAGTGATGAACTCCGTGATTGGGATGAGGGGTGTTAACATATAACGGGAGGGTCTTGCCAAGGTTAGGGATAACTTGATCATTGGCACTAATTAATATTATGGAGGAAGATTGGATTTGTCCAAAAACATGCTTATGTTTTTGGAAAAATGGAAGGAATAAGCAAGGACGGGAAGCCCCCGTATCAATGAGGAGTCGAACTTTCACCCCATTCAGCGAGATTTTGTGGTACACCGGAAGTCCGTCATCCGATGTCTCGTCATGAGCCCCCGCCATTGTTACGACTATTTGTTTGGGGGGGGGGGGCAGCCTAAAAATCCTGGGGATCTGGCTGGATAAGGTCAGGCTGATATGTCTCTAGTTCTCCTTCTGCTTCTCCTTCTTCTATCCCGGCTGTCCCATCTTCAGTAATGGTGGAGATCTGCCTTGGTTTGATCCATGGGATTTGTGCCCACCAACTTGGAGTCTTTGTCCTATTCCTTGTTAGCTCATTAAAGGATCTCTTGAGGGACCAGATCATGCAGGGTCCGGAGCAGGGTTTCCAGTCTGCTGGCCGGATCCGGGCCCAGTCCTCAGCTTTGTCTGATGGCCGAGGAGCTACTGGCGACTGCTGATCGTAGGGTTACTAGAGGGGTGTGTAGTGGCTCTACTTATGGCAGCAATTTTGTTAGCTGGCTCTCTGGATTTTTTCAAGGCCATGGTCCTTCTGATCACAGCGACTGACTGCGTTTGTAAATGAATAACTTTATCCTCCCCTCAGTTACTAACCCATATGTCCCCTTGCAGTAGTTCCCTTTCCAATGTTCCCTTACCCACTCTAAACCACTGTTTGGACACTTGATCCTCAGTGTTTTGGAGGACAAGCAACCTAGAAGGGTCACTAGACCTGTTGTTGCTTGATTTCCTTTGTACTCCTTTGTACTCCTTTGTAGGTCCGTATCATAGTTGATGGGTTCGACTATGGAGAAATGGTCGGCCACGGGGTCAGGCAAGATTCTCACTAAAGTCTTGGAAATGGTCTTCTTCTTCCGGGCTGTCGTGTCATCCGGGAAGGCCGTCAAGGAAACTTGGTGTAATTTTTCTACAGTCTCATCCAAGTCTCCTGTGAATTGGATGGCATGGAACTGCTTATCCGCAATTGTCTGCCCCAGAACTGGGTTTATTGCGGTTCTGACATACACTTCGAACTGCGCCCAGGTTAACCCAGGCATATTGTCGTGCACATACCCCGACACTTTAGTTGCATATTTCCCTAATTTCAACACAATGGTATGGATTTTGGAATTGTCTTCGTTCCCAAACATAATGTCTATGATCGGTTTGACTATTTTCAGGTAGGTATAGATGTCATAATCCTCAGGATTGAATGCCGGGATATCAAGAGATCTAGTAGCTGCCATGATGAATAATGTAAATACACCAATTGATTTTTTTTTTTTTTTTTTTAGATAAGAACACTCGTGTTGGTAGCCGTATTGAGACACCACTGCCGCCAGTGTTTTGCCGGGCTATAGTAGTTATAGCTCGTGATATAGTCTTTACTAAAATCCAGATATGGACTAATAGACCGTAAATAAACTCAACAGGAACTCCCCGAACACGTTCTTAATATCACAATAAGTATTCAACTAGGTATTACAGAACTCAATGACAACACACAGGAGAGTTATACACACAAGTTTATTCAAAAGCATAGAATGATATGTTCATATACTGTATAGGCTTGGTTCATATAGATAATTCGGAGTATAAGATTACCTTAATAATTATGAGAATTATAAGGTAACAGGCGAATGTATACTAATATAGTAGACCAAGATAATATCAATATTAAATCAGTGTTGGTTATAAACAAACAGGAAATATGCAATTAAATAAACACGTGATCTATAGTATCAACCCTTAATAATGATAATGATGCGGGTCGAGTGTCTTACGTGTATGAAACAGTAATACAGATGAATATTAAAAGTCTCGATATGCAAGAGAACGAATGAATTGAGAGTAAAAACAAATACAATAGCAATGAGCGAGTGTACTAGGTGGGGCGCGCGCGCTTGAGCTAGATAGGCTCCTCAGGTAAGGGCGACCTTTAATCAGCTAGCTTGTCAGGTCAATAACTTTACTGCGCTGTTGACAAATACAATTCTGGTTAGTGTAAATATGAACTTATTCACAGAGATATTACAATGAAACTGGGAATAGAGGATTGCTTATTTACTTTCACAGATTACTATGTACATAACTCAGATTAAGTAATTTATGAGTTGAACTTGTATATTCACTTCAATCGAACGTATGTAATAATTACGAACTCGGTCGAGGAATTCAGATTTAAAGTTGTTCAGATATTTATAACTGAACTAAGGAAAAAATATATATTAACTGTATATAAAGACAAAGTCTAATCAATCAGATGCGATTAATTTGTAGATGTCCTGGCAACGCTTAGAATGACGATAGCGTAATAAATCAATTAACAAACTATCAATTAAGGTAATAATGACGCACAAGACGAAGTTGTATTATGAAAATACTCAGAAGGGTATTAACAAGATATCTGAACAGGTTAACAGAGTCTTATGAAGAATTCACCTTGACAAGTGGTGTATTCGAGAGGATGGACAATTTAGATAAAAGACTCACTGCAATGCTAGAATTCCTAGATCAACAGAATCAAAATGATCTACATTGGCTCAGCAACAGAAAGCAAAGAGTAGTCATAAACGGTAAGGCATCTAAATGGACCAGTGTAAGTAGCGGGGTACTCCAGGGATCGGTACTAGGACCAATTCTCTTTCTAATTTACATCAACGACATAGATGAGGGTCTCACCTGTACAATCTCAAAATTTGCTGACGATACAAACATTTCAAATAGCGTACTCTCAAAAGAACAAGTTGACGATATGCAACACAATCTAGATAAATTGTCATGTTGGGCCCAAATTTGGCAAATGAGTTTCAATGCGGATAAATGTAAAGTACTACATATCGGATACCTAAATGAGAAAGCAAACTATTCGATGAATGGCACTCAGCTTAAGAATGTAAACAGAGAAACCGATCTGGGAGTAACAATATCGAGTAACCTAAAACCGAGTCAACAATGTTCAGAAGTTGTTAAGAAGGCAAACAAAATAATTGGCTTTATAGGCAGGTCATTTGAGCATAAATTCAAAGAAGTTATCCTAACCCTTTACAATTTCTTAGTCCGCCCTCTTCTGGAATACTGCGTTCAATCCTGGTGCCCTTATTACCAAAAAGATATAAACAAGCTAGAACGAGTTCAACGTAGAGTTACCAAAATGATACCTAGCCTAAAGAATAAACCATACGAAGAGCGAATTAGAGAATTAAATCTATTTCCTTTAACCCACCGCAGATTAAGAGGTGACTTAATGCAAGTGTTCAAAATCATCAAAGGCATCGACAATATGAACTGTAGTAAGTACTTCACTATCGACCAATCTAATTACACGCGGGGAAACGGTTTCAAAATTATTGGTAAATCTTTTAACTCGCACGCATCTAAGAATTTCTTCTTCAATCGAGTTTTCAACTTGTGGAATGGGCTTCCCCGAAACGTTATAGACTGCATCACCGTTGATTCATTTAAACTCCGCCTAGACAAATATCTCGCATCAAACCCGCGACTGACTGCGTTTGTAAATGAATAACTTTATTTTATCTCCCGCTCAGTTACTAACCCATCTGTCCTCTACTAACTTCCTAATCCTGCCACGGAAATTAGTTCCAGGGCAGTAATTCCCTTTCCAATGTTCCCTTACCCACTCTAAACCACTGTTTGGACACTTGATCCTCAGTGTTTTGGAGGACAAGCAACCTAGAAGGGTCACTAGATCTGTTGTTGCTTGATTTCATTTGTACTCCTTTGTAATACTCGCATGAACGATAATACTAGTTCATACAATAATCACAACAACGATGGATTAATCGTATAAGAGATGGGGGAACTTGGAAAGTATATAACTGGGGGAATGATAAGTTTTACACTGGAATAAGTTATATATGGATTTGGGCGTAGGTTCTAGGTAATTAGTTAGGAATTAACCCCTAAATGTCCGTGCGCAACATAAGTCGCGTATAATAAATCTGGACTATCTGGCGGCGCGCGACATAGGTCGTGTGGCAATTTCAGCACGTAATGTTGCTGAGAGAGAGAGACAAGTGGTGGCAGGAGAGTAGCTAGCGTATGACTGCTCCAGACCACCGCGGCGAACCTACTGACACGAATACCACCTCCTCCCTCCTTCTCTCACTCGCTACATACTGAATTGTATGGTTTTTGCACTCGTGTTGCGCGGTTGTTGCAAGAAAACTAGCCGTCATAAAAGGATCGTTATGGTGTCATTGGAAAGCTCTGTTTATGCCCTTTCAGGGATAGATACTTGTTTTACGCTCTGGGTCTTATTTAGGCATGAAAATGATCACGTAAACAGCCCTATTTTGGCTAAAAACACCCCGCTGGTGGCTACATATTTTATGCCGCCTAGGCCGCTCATAAGGTGATAAGAAGGGGAATCAAGACACGAAATACACGTCGACCTCAACTTACAACACACATAACAGAATACATATATTAGGAAAATCTGTGAGTATGTGGCGTGAAAAATGAATGAGCACAAATATATAACGTATGCGTATGACGTTCTAGAGGGTATTTAAACAGGAGTAATATAGGATCTTGAACACAGGTCTTAGGCAAGAATTACTATTAACTTCTGAAGAATTAACAGGTACGCAATTTAGCAGGATCTTGGGCACAGATCTAGTTATAATCACACGCTTACACGATTCACATATTTTAACCTATACCTCGACAACAATAATCACAACTTCAAGATATACAGAGACACTTAGGGTAAGCTTGGAGGGTAGTGAGAGCACAGGTCTGGTCAACATAGAGCGTAGGTTCTAGGGCAGCACCTCAGGAATGTAGGGTGTCACTCGAACAGTACTTCAGGCTCCCGACGTCAGAGGGCACCACAGGGCGAGCACTTTCACTAGCAGGGGGCAGGGCTGGGGCAAGCTTTAGCTGTGGTTAGCTGTCCTGTCCTTATTCAGGCTGAGTACAGTACCGCAGGGTTGGTTTGCATACTTTCCTCCTAATTCTTTGAAGCAATATCTGACTTAATTCTTGACTCTCGTTTATACAGTCTCGTGGCAATAGGGGTATTGTGAATTCGTTGTGATGGAGTTGTGAGGTTAAATACTAATAGTAGACATGGCTGGGACATATATATAGGTGTACTTATATACTAGGTAACATATTCATATCATATAAACCATTTATTTATCCTATTCTGGGAGAATTCTTACTTCTTAGGATTACATCATCTTATGGACTCTTAGACATATTGAGGTAATGCTAGCCTATTAGTGCTTCTTGTCTGGAGGTGATTGGATCTACCGGACCGGCATAACTGAGACTCCTGTTCAGGTCCATTTGTATCTGTAATCTTCTGGTCGTTGATGTGCAATTTGCATAAACATTGCCTCATCGTAGTGTAGATCTGGTGAAGGAAGGAATGCTGGCCCGTCTTTGGCTGGTGGCGTTTGAAGGCAGGGCTGTGATTGGTTGGTGTAGTTTCCCATGCCCATAAATGCTTGTGTGTGTGAAAGAAAACGAGGGGCTCTGAGTGATAGGGGTGGCTCCTACATTTTCTTACTTCTCTGCTGGTTTCTGGTGATGGATTTGGCTGGTGGACCCAGCTGCAGACTGGCTATTCTGCAACTGGTTGTTGCATGGGTGGTTGCAACCCCGTCATTTCACCACTATCGGCGAGGAAAAAGTCGCGACCATGCGCTTGAAGAATGTATGATCGGTGTTGTTCTTGACGGGTGTCAGGTTTTGCAGGGTGAGTAGCCATAATGTGATAGGGACGTCCATAGGTTTGGTGACGTCCATGACCATGGTTAGATGTAGAGGTTCCTCAGCGTGACCAGCTATTTGTAGAAGTTGGTTAGGGGTTTTCACTGGTGTTGGCTTGATGCCATCAAAAACGGACACACTGTTGATTTTCATGGTTGGTGGTGTCGTTGAAGGTGTAGCTGCAGTAGTGGTTGGTGGTGTTGTTGAAGGTGGGGCTGCAGTAGGAGGTGTCCTTGGAGTAGGTCTGGTCGCTGTGGGTTGGCGAGGAGTAGTGACTGTGGCAGGAATGGCTGGTGACGAGTGTGTGGAGGTAGGCGGGGCTGGACCATGTAGGGTTGACCTCGCATTAGTTGGTGTGGTTATCAGTGGGGCTGGCAAGGTAGGTCTTGGGTGATCTCGCCGGATGTATGTTGGTTTGAAGGAAGGTGCCCATCGTTGAGGGGGCACCACACGTCGACCAGATCTGGTGCATGTATGGTTAGATTGAGTAGGAATTAGTGAAGGACGAGAAACATGGGATTGAGGGGAAGGTGAAGAAGTAGAGCTAGAAGAATGTGATGGTTTATTTGTTATGTTATGTCTGGGATGGAAGACTGGGGAAGGTCGTGAAGTAGAAGATGACTTAGGATTGGCCCTGGGAAGTAATGGAAGAGGCCGTGTAATTGGTTTTATTTTGGATTGGGATCCGGAAGGAACAGGAGATTTCAGTTTAGATGCATAAGAGTGGGAATCGGAAGGATTAGGAATAAGGGGGTTAGGTAAAGAAGGAGGTACAGTAGTGGGAGGGTGATGGGTGGAAGTGATAGATGGAGTAATGAGATTAGGGATGTTCTTTAATTATAGGAGTTGTAGGTAGAGTACCTGAGGATTCTGAAATGTTAGGTATACTGACAGATGGTGAGGCTTGTACAGGTAATGGGCGTGGTTGATGACCAGCTTGAGAAGGAAGGATTGAAGAAGCAGAGACAGTGCGTGTAGGGGGAGCAGGTATGGGTCTGTACACAGGAGGGTGTGGGCGGGGCTGGGGCAGGGGGGTGGGCGTGTGAGTTAAAGGGTTAAATCTGGAAGGGTTCTTTGTTTGTGGGTGGGTGTCACAGGTAGGGTGAGGTCAGGAAGAGTAGGTTCTGTAGATCCTAAATTCTGGTTATTAGTTGCAGGCAATATATCATTCTGATTGGGGTCAGCAAGCATAACTATATTCTCATTAATAGGATGAAATCTACGGACATGCCTGTTACGATATGTGCGCGACTCACCAAAATAATTAATGATAACCTGGTAGCAGTTCGAAACAGATAAGATCCCAAAAGGTCCTTTAAACCTGGGTTTGAGCTTGGATGGTACTGGTAAGTGGGCAACCATAACTAGATCACCAATACAGTGGGGGCTGGCTTTGAGAGTTTCATCAGGTTGCAGATCTTGCACATACTGGATTTGTCGTAGTCGATTTTTAGATGAACTAGAGACTGATCAAAATTAGAGGAGGGCTCATATGGGGCAGCTAGATGACGAAGGGGAAGGAGCAATGGTGCCACTCCAAATACTAGCTCATGAGGTGATATTCCGTCTTCTCGAGGGCAGGTGTTGATTCCCCATTGCACAATGCGAACATGGCTGGGCCAATCTTTTGAATCCATCTGTTGCAAACGGGTTCGGATTTGGTTGGCTATTGTTCGGTGGCTTCTCTCGCAGATGGAATTCCCTTGCGGCCAATAGGGAGAGGAATGGCCGCTCTTAAAACCACACATCATTGATAACTGTGACCATATGTGGCTGGTAAATTTTGGGGCATTGTCAGAATGGATTGCTTCTGGCAATCCAAAATAAGGGAAGACATGTTGAATCAGTGCTTCAGCTACTGCAATGGCTGATTGTTCTTTTGCTGGACACACAATGACATACTTGGAGTATGTGTCCACAAAAGTGATGATATATCTGAATCCGTGACTATTTTCTAAAGGGCCCATCACGTCTACTGCAAGCAATTGCCAAGGTTTGGAAGCAGTTAATTTCCCGGATGGCCCAGCTGTGCGGGTTCTGTCCTTTCCTAATGCACATGCTTTGCACGACTCAGTGATGCGTTTGGCGTTGATGTACGGTGATGGGGTCCAGTAAACTTGTTGGAAGGTGGAGATGAGTTTCCTTTGGGCAAGATGGATCCCATTATCCATATGGATGGACTGCATTGTGGTTAATGCAGCTTGAGGGGTAATCACTATTTTACCCTCGAAGGTGAAAAGATTATCACCTCTCCTGGTCAGTTGGTTGAAAAATGTTCTTGGCATCCAGTCTGGCTTATTTTGTTGTTGGTAAGCTTGTAGAAGGTCCTGTTGACTGTTGTTTGAAGCGTCTTGGTGATGGATTGCGAGGATGGTGTAGGTTGGCTCGTCGTGGTGAAGAGCAGGCTCAGATGGTGATAAAGGTAGACGAGAAAGTGCATCAGCATTAGTATGCAACTTTCCTGGTCGGTATGCAATCTCTATGTCAAACTCTTCTAGAGATTCCCTCCACCTGACTGTCATGGCATTTTTTTTATCTTACTTCCGCAGCCATTGGAGGGCGTGGTGGTCGGTGATAATGGTGACCTTGACTCCTGCTAGGTAAGCTTTGAAATATTGCAGTGCCCAGATAATGCCGAGACATTCTCGTTTTGTCACGGGGTAATTTATTTCAGCCAGGTTAAGGGTGCGGCTGGCACATGCAATTATATGTTCTTTGCCGTCCCTGGTTTGTCCTAGTACGGCTCCAATGCCAAATTGTGACAAGTCAGTGTACAACCGGAATGGTTGGGTGTAGTCGGGAAAGGAGACCACGGGAGAGGCAACTAACTTGGTCTTGAGATCATTGAAGGCTTGAAGTTGTAAATCGGTCCATAAGAAGGGCTCTTCTTTTCTCGTAAGGTCATGGACTCATGGAGAGGTTTGGCGATGGTGGCAAAGTTTTTCACGAATCTCCTGTAATATGAAGCTAAGCCAAGGAAAGCACGTACACCTTTTACATTGATGGGAGGGGTGATCTTGCTAATTGCTTCAAGCTTACTTGTGTCAGGTGCAATTCCTTGCTCGGAGACAATGTGGCCAAGAAAATGTACTTCAGTTTTGGCTAGAGTGCACTTGGCAGGTTTCAGTTTCAGGTTAGCATCTCTGATTCGTTGAAACACTTGTTGGAGTCTTTGTAGGTGTTCTGTCCAGGTCTTACCGAACACAATGATGTCATCAAGGTAAGCTAGGCAAGTTTCCCAGGTTAATCCTTGTAACACCGATTTCATCAGTCTTGAGAAAGTAGCTGGACCATTACATAAACCAAAAGGTAACACAGTAAACTCATACAGGCGTCCTTGGGTGGTAGAAAATGCTGTTTTTTGTTGATGTTCTGGCAAGACAGGTACTTGCCAGTAGCCAGCTTGCAAATCTAGAGTTGTGAACCATTTTGCTCCAAGCAATGAGTCGAGAGAGTCATCAATCCTGGGAAGAGGTGTAGCGTCTTTAATGGTGACGTCATTGAGTTGCCGGTAGTCAATACAAAACCGGGTTGATCCGTCTTTTTTACAGACCAGGACTACCAGAGATGACCAAGGGCTGGTAGAAGATTTTACAACTCTTGTGGCAGGCATATCTTGGACTTGTTTTTCTTCTTCTTCGTGTTGGATTGGGTTTTTCCTCCTAATTGGTTGCTTGATGGGGTGTCCCACGGTGTGAATGGGGTGATGCAACATGTTCGTTTTCCCCATATTTCGACTAGAGGTAGCAAAGATATCTTGATAGGAAATTAGGAGGTTTCTGAGGTCAGTTTGTTGGTTAGAAGTGAGAGTGGCGGGTATGTCAGGAAGGGGGTTTTCATAGGGGGGTGAGGATTCAGAGGGAACAAGAATTCGTCTGAATACATTTCTAGGTCGCCAAATGCTAAACCCTTAGGCAGAGTGATAGGTTTATCGGATATATTGGCAATTTTGATGCAATTCATTTGATGTAGTAGCAAGCAAGGAGCGGCTAGGCATACTTCATTGAAAGGGCTTTGCAGGTGTTGGGTCACAAGGACATTTCCTTGAAGGTTAAGTACTAATGGTACCCATTTCTCATGGTGGGGGGGAACTGTACTGGAGGACGCAATTATAGCTTGGGCAATTATATGTGGTTGCAGATGGGTACTATCTTACAAAGTACAAAGGAGTACAAAGGAAATCAAGCAACAACATATCTAGTGAACCTTCTAGGCTGCTTGTCCTCCAAAACACTGAGGATCAAGTGTCCAAACAGTGGTTTAGAGTGGGTAAGGGAACATTGGAAAGGGAACTATTGCCCTGCCACTAACGTGGCAGGACTAGGAAGTTAGTAGGGGACACATGGGTTAGTAACTGAGGGGAGGATAAAATAAAGTTATTCATTTACAAACGCGGTCAGTCGCGGGTTTGATGCGAGATATTTGTCTAGGCGGAATTTAAATGAATCAACGGTGCTGCAGTCTATAACGTCTCGGGGAAGCCCATTCCACAAGTTGACAACTTGATTGAAGAAGAAATTCTTAGATTCGTGTGAGTTAAAAGATTTACCAATAATTTTGCAACCGTTTCCCCGCGTGTAATTAGATTGGTCGATAGTGAAGTTCATATTGTCGATGCCTTTGATGATTTTGAACACTTGAATTAAGTCACCTCTTAATCTGCGCTGGGTTAAAGGAAATAAATTTAATTCTCTAAGACGCTCTTCGCTCTTCGTATGGTTTGTTCTTTAGGCTAGGTATCATTTTGGTAACTCTACGTTGAACTCGTTCTAGCTTGTTTATGTCTTTTTGGTAATAAGGGCATCAGCATTGAACGCAGTATTCCAGAAGAGGGCGGACTAAGGAATTGTAAAGGGTTAGGATTACGTCTTTGGATTTATGCTCAAATGATCTGCTTATAAAGCCAATTATATTGTTTGCATTCTTAACAACTTCTGAACATTGTTGACTCGGTTTTAGGTTACTCGATATTGTTACTCCCAGATCGGTTTCTCTGTTTACATTCTTAAGCTGAGTGCCATTCATCGAATAGTTTGCTTTCTCATTTAGGTATCCGATATGTAGTACTTTACATTTATCCGCATTGAAACTCATTTGCCAAATTTGGGCCCAATATGACAATTTATCTAGATTGTGTTGCATATCGTCAACTTGATCTTTTGAGAGTACGCTATTTGCAATTTTTGTATCGTCAGCAAATTTTGAGATTGTACAGGTGAGACCCTCATCTATGTCGTTGATGTAAATTAGAAAGAGAATTGGTCCTAGTACCGATCCCTGGGGTACCCCGCTACTTACATTGGTCCATTTAGATGCCTTACCGTTTATGACTACTCTTTGCTTTCTGTCGCTGAGCCAATTTTCTATCCATTTCAACACACCGTCTTGTATTCCATGCACTTTTAGTTTTAGCAGTAAACGTTTGTGGGGAACTTTGTCAAAGGCCTTTTGAAAATCAAGGTATATAATATCTACAGCTTTACTCTCATCGTAGAGGTTGAGGATATCGTGGAAGTAGTCTAAGAGGTTTGTTAAACAGGAACGTTTTTTACGAAAGCCGTGTTGAGTATCTTTAAGTATGTTATTTTCCTCTAAGTGATTTACGAGTCTGTCTCTTATGACCGTTTCTAGCATTTTACATACAACTGAGGTTAAGCTAATTGGACGATAGTTACTGGGTAGGGATTTGCTGCCTTTTTTGAATATCGGTGTTACGTTGGCTATCTTCCACTGATCAGGCATAGTTCCAGACTGCAAGGATTTATTGAATAGTAATGTCAGTGGTTTGGAGAGCTCATCCTTAGCTTCCTTTAGAACTCTAGGCGAGATTGTATCAGGTCCAGGCGTTTTATTTACCTTGAGTTTATCTAAACAATTCAATACTTCTCTCTCTGTAACAGTGATTTTGCTTAGAACATCTGAATTATCAATCTGAATCGGCGATGGTGTAGGGATATCACTGAGGTCTTCTGTTGTAAAAACTGATGCAAAGAAGGTATTGAGGGCATTACTCATTTGTACTTCGTCTTTGGTGTATTCTCCATTTTCATCGACAAACGGTCCAACAGTTGAAGTAACTACTTTTTTCTTTCTGATATAACTATAGAATTCTTTCGGGTTTGTTTTACTTTGATTCGCAATATGTAACTCTAGGGTCTTTTTACTTTGCTTAATTAACTTTTGGCTTTGCGTCGTAGCTCTACAAATTTCACCCGTTCTTCGTCATTTTGTGAGGATTTTAATCTATCATTAGCAAATTTTTTAGCAAGCAGGCAGTTTGAAATATCTTTATTCCACCATTTGGGCTTATTATTATGGCCTGGACGCCGTATTTTCGATGGTATGCAGTCTTGCACTGCTTTTAGGTAAGTGGTTTCGAATAACTTCCAAGATGTATTTATGTCGTTATTGTTAATTAAAAAGCTCCAGTCAGTTTCTTTAAACATAGCTCTAAGTTTATGGAAGTTTGCTTTCTTGAAATTAGGGACTTTTTCGATGCTACTATTTGGTTCGTTACTAGTAAAGTTTAAAGTGAAAGTTATCGTACGATGGTCGCTGTTACTGAATTCATCACCAACATTCAAATTCTCTATTAATTCTTCTTTTGTTGCAATTACAATGTCAAGAACGTTATTACCACGGGTCGGTGTTCGAACAAATTGATAAAGCGAACTCTCTTGCAAGTTCGTATACAAGTCATGTCCGGAGTGTGAAGTAAGAGTATCGCCCCACTTGGTCACAGGTAAATTAAAGTCGCCAAAAAATACGGTATCTTGTGAGTTACTTACATCTGCAATTTGTTCATAAATTTCTCGGTCAGTTTGCACTGATTGAGCTGGAGGTCTGTATATTAATGCAAGTATTAGTTTTGTACCTTTATTATTCTTTATTAGCACAAAAGATGTGTCGACGTTCACAATTTGAGGTTTTGACAAGAGGGTCGGGTTAAGACTTTCTTTGATATAAAATAAAACGCCACCTCCATTTTTATTTATTCGGCTTTTCTCAAACATTACATAACCGGGAAGTGAATACTCTGCTAAAAAGTCTCTATCTACTGTATTGAGCCAAGATTCTGTTATACCAATCACATCATAATTTTCAGTAAACACTAGTTCCTCTAAATCTGAAAATTTATTGCGTATGCTACGAGCGTTTGCATAGAAAACCTTTAAAGTTGCGGTTTTAGAACTCACAGAACGTTCTTTAATCAAATTTTTGGTTCTGATCGGATCTACATTTACATTCATGGCTGACATCGGTCCTCGGTCGTTATCCCTGGCGGTTTTGAATTTGGGTCGTGTTGGTGGAGCTTTATCCAAATTCGCGGTTCTTGACAGATTAGCATTTAATTCCTTCGCAGGTTGCCGCCCTCGCTGTCTTGAATACTTGAATACTTTGGGGGCAGTAGTGACAGGTAAGGATATCTTCAAAGGTGGGGACTTTATCTGTTTCAAATTGCCCTCAGCAGGAAGAGTTTTTTGTTTTGTTTTGGAAGGTGGGTCATAAGTTAGGGTTCGGTGCCTACAATTTATGGAGGCACCTAAAGGTATCAACAAGTCGAGACATAAATATCCATCGTATTTAGACTTACTGGGATGGTATATCACGAAAGAGTGATGAACTCCGTGATTGGGATGAGGGGTTGTTAACATATAACGGGAGGGTCTGGCCAAGGTTAGGGATAACTTGATCATTGGCACTAATTAATATTATGGAGGAAGATTGGATTTGTCCAAAAACATGCTTATGTTTTTGGAAAAATGGAAGGAATAAGCAAGGACGGGAAGCCCCCGTATCAATGAGGAGTCAAACTTTCACCCCATTCAGCGAGATTTTGTGGTACACCGGAAGTCCGTCATCCGATGTCTCGTCATGAGCCCCCGCCATTGTTACGACTATTTGTTTGGGGGGGGGGGGGGGCAGCCTAAAAATTCTGGGGATCTGGCTGGATAAGGTCAGGCTGATATGTCTCTAGTTCTCCTTCTGCTTCTCCTTCTTCTATCCCGGCTGTCCCATCTTCAGTAATGGTGGAGATCTGCCTTGGTTTGATCCATGGTATTTGTGCCCACCAACCTGGAGTCTTTGTCCTATTCCTTGTTAGCTCATTAAAGGATATCTTGAGGGACCAGATCATGCAGGGTTTCCAGTCTGCTGGCCGGATCCGGACCCAGTCCTCAGCTTTGTCTGCTGGCCGAGGAGCTACTGGGCGACTGCTGATCGTAGGGTTACTAGAGGGGTGTGTAGTGGCTCTACTTATGGCAGCAATTTTGTTAGCTGGCTCTCTGGATTTTTTCAAGGCCATGATCCTTCTGATCACAGGTAGGTCTGTATCATAGTTGATGGGTTCGACTATGGAGAAATGGTCGGCCACGGGGTCAGGCAGGATTCTCACTAAAGTCTTGAAAATGGTCTTCTTCCGGGCTGTCGTGTCATCCGGGAAGGCCGTCAATGAAACTTGGTGTAATTTTTCTACTGTCTCATCCAAGTCTCCTGTTAATTGGATGGCATGGAACAGCTTATCCGCAATTGTCTGCCCCAGAACTGGGTTTATTGCAGTTCTGACATACACTTTGAACTGCGCCCAGGTTAACCCAGGCATATTGTCGTGCACATACCCCGACACTTTAGTTGCATATTTCCCTAATTTCAACACAATGATATGGATTTTGGAATTGTCTTCGTTCACAAACATAATGTCTAGGATCGGTTTGACTATTTCCAGGTAGGTATAGATGTCATAATCCTCAGGCTTGAATGGCGGGATATCAAGAGATCTAGTAGCTGCCATGATGAATAATGTAAATACACTAATTGATTTTTTTTTTTTTTTTTTAGATAAGAACACTCGTGTTGGTAGCCGTATTGAGACACCGCTGCCGCCAGTGTTTTGCCGGGCTATAGTAGTTATAGCTTGTGATATAGTCTTTACTAAAATCCAGATATGGACTCATAGACCGTAAATAAACTCAACAGGAATTCCCCGAACACGTTCTTAATATCACAATATGTATTCAACTAGGTATTACAGAACTCAATGACAACACGCAGGAGAGTTATACACACAAGTTTATTCAAAGGCATAGAAAGATATGTTCATATATAGGCTTGGTTCATATAGATAATTCGGAGTATAAGATTACCTTAATAATTATGAGAATTATAAGGTAACAGGCGAATGTATACTAATATAGTAGACCAAGATAATATCAATATTAAATCAGTGTTGGTAATAAACAAACAGGAAATATGCAATTAAATAAACACGTGACCTATAGTATCAACCCTTAATAATAATAATGATGCGGGTCGAGTGTTTTACGTGAATGAAACAGTAATACAGATGAATATTAAAAGTCTCGGTATGCAAGAGAACGAATGAATTGAGAGTAAAAACAAATACAATAGCAATGAGCGAGTGTACTAGGTGGGGCGCGCGCGCTTGAGCTAGGTAGGCTGCTCAGGTAAACGCGACCTTTAATCAGCTAGCTTGTCAGGTCAATAACTTTACTGCGCGGTTGACAAATACAATTCTGGTTAGTGTAAATATGAACTTATTCACAGAGATATTACAATGAAACTGGGAATAGAGGATTGCTTATTTACTTTCACAGATTACTATGTACGTAACTCAGATTAAGTAATTTATGAGTTGAACTGGTATATTCACTTCAATCGAACGTATGTAACAATTACGAACTCGGTCGAGGAATTCAGATTTAAAGTTGTTCAAATATTTATAACTGAACTAAGGAAAAAATCAATATTAACTGTATATAAAGACAAAGTCTAATCAATCAGATGCGATTAATTAGTAGATGTCCTGGCAACGCTTAGAATGACGATAGCGTAATAAATCAATTAACAAACTATCAATTAAGGTAATAATGTCGCACAAGACGAAGTTGTACTATGAAAATACTCAGAAGGGTATTAACAAGATAGCTGAACAGGTTAACAGAGTCTTATGAAGAATTCACCTTGACAAGTGGTGTATTCGAGAGGATGGACAATTTAGATAAAAGACTCAATGCAATGCTAGAATTCCTAGATCAACAGAATCAAAATTATCTACATCAATACTCGCATGAACGATAATACTAGTTAATAATAATAATAATAATAATAGTTCTTAAAGCTAGCGCATGCTAAGCTAGCTAAGGATAGCTCAATAAGGCCGATTAGGCGTATTTCCATTGGGGTCCTGTACTACTACCCCATCACTTTGCTCATGAGGGATGGTAACGACTCAGTGCTTGTGAAAAATCTTTAATGCGCCGAGCGTGGGCGCGAACCCGGGCCTTCTGGGTGGAAGTCTGAGACGCTAGTCACTACACCAAGCGAGCCGCTCATACAATACAATAATCACAACAATGATGGATTAATCGTATAAGATATGGGGGAACTTGGAAAGTATATAACTGGGGGAATGAGAAGTTTTACACTGGAATAAGTTAAATATGGAATTGGGCGTTGGTTCTAGGTAATTAGTTATGAATTAAGAAGGGGAATCAAGACACGAAATACACGTCAACCTCAACTTACAACACACATAACAGAATACATATATTAGGAAAATCTGTGAGTACGTGGCGTGATAAATGAATGAGCACAAATATATAACGTATGCGTATGACGTTCTAGAGGGTATTTAAACAGGAGTAATATAGGATCTTGAACACAGGTCTTAGGCAAGAATTACTATTAACTTCTGAAGGATTAACAGGTACGCAATTTAGCAGGATCTTGGGCACAGATCTAGTTATAATCACACGCTTACATGATTCACATATTTTAACCTATACCTCGACAACAATAATCACAACTTCAAGATATACAGAGACACTTAGGGTAAGTTTGGAGGGTAGTGAGAGCACAGGTCTGGTCGACGAAGAGCGTAGGTTCTAGGGCAGCACCTCAGGAATGTAGGGTGTCACTCGAACAGTACTTCAGGCTCCCGACGTCAGAGGGCACCACAGGGCAAGCACTTTCACTAGCAGGGGGCAGGGCTGGGGCAAGCTTTAGCTGTGGTTAGCTGTCCTGTCCTTATTCAGGCTGAGTACAGTACCGCAGGGTTGGTTTGCATACTTTCCTCCTATATCTTTGAAGCAATATCTGACTTAATTCTTGACTCTCGTTTATACAGTCTCGTGGCAATAGGGGTATTGTGAATTCGTTGTGATGGAGTTGTGAGGTTAAATACTAATAGTAGACATGGCTGGGACATATATATAGGTGTACTTATATACTAGGTAACATATTCATATCATATAAAGCAATTATTTATCCTATTCTGGGAGAATTCTTACTTCTTAGGATTACATCATCTTCTAGACTCTTAGACATATTGAGGTAATGCTAGCCTATTAGTGCTTCTTGTCTGGAGGTGATTGGATCTACCGGACCGGCATAACTGACACTCTTGTTCAGGTCCATTTGTATCTGTAATCTTCTGGTCATTGATGTGCAATTTGCGTAAACATTGCCTCATCGTAGTGTAGATCTGGTGAAAGAAGGAATGCTGGCCCGTCATTGGCTGGTGGCGTTTGAAGGCAGGGCTGTGATTGGTTGGTGTAGTTTCCCATGCTCATAAATGCTTGTGTGTGTGAAAGAAAATGAGGGGCTCTGAGTGATAGGGGTGGCTCCTACATTTTCTTACTTCTCTGCTGTTTTCTGGTGATGGATTTGGCTGGTGGACCCAGCTGCAGACTGGCTATTCTGCAATTGGTTGTTGCATGTGGTGGTTGCAGCCCCGTCATTTCAATATATATATATATATATATATAATTATACAGTATATACAGTATATATATTTATATATATATATATATATATACATGTATACTGTATATACGGTATATATATATATATATATATATATATATATATATATATATATATAAACAAATAAATATACATTTCCCCTTTAAATTTTGTTGAGGTTGACATGGCGACTCAAATTATGGAGCAATTGGACTATATTTTAACCAGTACCGGTACCTCCACGTCAACTCCACCAACACAGTTAAGGGGAGGCAGTTGGTTTTTCGAGTCCTCCTCCTCGCTCATGTTTAGCCCTATTTGAGATTTCAAAACATTCGCCCCATTAGTTTGGCGATTTTCAGACCTTTTGCCCCATTTCTTTGCCTATATTAAGACCTTTCGGGCCATTTAGGTGTCTATTTTTTTCCTGGCGAGCGATAGCGTGCCTGTATTTGAAAAGTAATCGGCCTTTGGCCGGGAAATTTTTCTACCGAAAAATGTACAAATATATATCGAAGGGGGGTCTTGTGGGTGTTTTTTTAAAGTTTGATAGAGGTTTAGAGAGCAAAGTAAACCCCCTCCTTAAACCATTGAGCCGAACCAGTAAATTATACCGTCTGATCCCTTAAAGGCTGCGTCATACAGAGGCCGAACGTACTAGGACAAAGTCCCGAATAGGATGACTTGCAAAAAAAATTCAAATTTCAGGCGGGTCGGGTATATTCTGCATAATTCGGCATACGTTCCGTACTATTCGTGCGTTGGTCTGATGTTGGTCTGATGTTGTTCATGTATGTTGCCAACATTCCGGAGAGTCAGGAAAAATTTAGTGGCTACACTAAATTTCTACGAATATTCGGGTAAAAAAACCGTTACAAAATGGTCGGATGTTGGTCGGGAATTATTCGTAACTCGTTCGGAAGTTGTTCTGATTAATTCGTAGTTCGGTCTTCTGTTTCGGGACTTGTTCGGTACTTTTTTCAATTGCCGAATTTGTTAGGAACTACCCGAACAAACCCCGAACAAATTCCGAACAAATCCCGAACAATTCCCGACAAAAATTCGATAAAATTACGATGATTCCCTCGTATTCCAGAATAAAACCCGCACGAGTTACGAATTTTCAGAACAAGTTACGTTCAAATTCAGACAAATATACGAATAATGTAGGATGTCTGCTCGATGTATCTTGTTTAATTAGGAATGAAATCCGAATTGATTTCGAACAAGTAGAATAGCCTCCTTCTAAAATTAGAAGTTCGCTATTGCTCGCCAGGAAAAAATCGACACCTAAAAGGCACGAAAGGTCTTATAGGCTAATATTGATAACAGAATGAGGCGAAAGGTCTCAAAATAGCCAAACTAACGGAACGAACGTCTTAAACCTCAAAACGAATATGCTAAACATGTGGGAGAAGGGGGTCCAGAAAAAGCGAGCATGTTATAGATACCGGTACCGTACCTCTGGGTTCGAACACTACAATTATTTATGGGTATATCGTTATTCTGGCCTTCATTAGTTGCTTTTATTGAGATTAGGAAGGACAATAATTAGGTTAGGATACGTTAGTCTTACGTTAGGTGGTACATTATAATACAGTAAACTCGATTACAATACTTTGTTATTATAGCCTACATTTTGTCTAGGTGTATTTGAAAACGAATGAGAGGTGGAAGGATGGAGTGAGGAAGTACATGAACAAAGGCGGTGCTGGTTGGGGGGAGGGGCGTCGACTGACTGGGGACAGAGGTGCTACAGTCGTAAAACAGTCTGATGTTGTTCTCATAATGTTCTTCTATATCGGTTGTTTGTCGACATCTCATCGGTTAAGTTCGGTTAATTATCCTAAAGCATTCCAATGTCATTCGGATCTGTGTCTAATGATTCGGGTATGGTCGAAAATTATTCTTTGCATAACGAGTGTAAGTTCGATTCATGTTCGGTAGTTGTTCGAGGTTTTGTCGTAGGTCGTTCTTGACTATCGGATATTATTCTGAACTCGTTCGGGCCATGTTCGTAATCTTAAAATTTCGGGAGAGTCTCGGCTGTATTCGGTAAAAATGTGCAAGTCATCCTATTCGGGACTTTGTCCTAGTACGTTCGGCCTCTGTATGACGCGGCCTTAAGTCAGGTGAAATTTGAGAAAGACTATAATTATGTTGTTATCAGTTGTGTCTGCCCTGTTAAATCTTGCCGCCTTATAATAATTATATAGCTGTCTCATTAGTAATTGGACAGTCATTTAGTATTGACAGATACACACGACATCACTGATGATCTATACCACGGTCCTCGAAAATTTGCTTCATGGACAAAGCAATAAAACAAACTTTAATTATCATTGCACTGTAAATGTTACAGTCCCAGTAATATAGAGAAGATATTTGTTTTTGACCAACTAAGACATCAACATAATTATTGGTTTAATATATATATATATATATACAGTATAAAGTAATACAATATATAAATACTGTACATATGTACTGTACAATACTGTACAATCCTGATATACCAGGATATAGTTTGTTTAAATATGACCGAACAAGTAGGAGGGGTGGCGGTATAGCAGTGTTTGTCAGGAGTTTGTTTTGTTTTGTTTTGTAGATGTTTAGGTGACAATCACCACGGTCGATCTGGGGATCCGCCGCTGATGAGCTCGTCCTGGAATCTTTACGACTCTGAATCTTACGATTCTGTACAGGACTGAACATGCCATTTTTATCAGCAATAGCTCAGAGAAGAGTGTTGAGAGGGGAGAAGGGGTGTTGGAGAGAGAGGAAGGTGTTGGAGTGGCTTTGTTATGTGTGTTTTGTCTGTATACATCGTCAGGATGTCCCCTGACTGGGTGCAAGCATGTGAAACATGCTAGGACGTACTACCGCACCCACTAAATGTCCGCCGTGGCAGGGATTCGATCCCGGGTCTTTCAGATTCACACGCGAGCGTGCTCACCACTTGACCACCACGGAGTACATTACAAAAATGTATTAAATCAGGTATTTGACTAAATAACGATAATGAAAGTGTTTGGGTAGAGGTAAACGAAGGTAGTGATACCATAGTTATTGGGGTTATGTATAGACCGCCAAATTCGAGTAGAAATGACGGAACGTCATTATGGGAGGAAATTAAAATGGCATCAAGGTTTAGCAATGTGTGCATTATGGGGGATTTTAATTTTCCGAATATAGATTGGCAGCATCAAATAGGCGACTCTGATTCTGAGGAGTTTATTGAGATAGTACAAGAGAGTTTTTTATTTCAATTCATAGATACGCCGACAAGAGCTAATAATATTCTCGATTTGGTTTTCAGTAACAATGAACATATGATAAATAATGTAGAGATAGGGGACCACCTAGGAAATAGTGACCACAATTCTGTGTAATTTAATATACAATGGAAAGGTAATACCAGAGAGAATACAACATTAATACCTGACTTCAGAAAAGCCAATTATGGTTGGTTAAGAAGAGCCCTATTAGCGGACCCTATGGTCAAAAAATTAAGTCGATCCAGGTGTCCAAATGAGTGTATCCCTTCTCAGGTACCTGTCATCTTAAGTCAGGAAGAGACGTCAAACTTGGTAGATACATACGATAATTTTATCAAGTCAGTATTCAATGCGCAAAATAAATATATCCCCAAAAGAAAATTTAGATCAACACAGAACCAACCCAAATGGATGAATAATAGACTATTAGATCTTCTAGGAAAAAAAAGATAGGAATAGATAGGAATAGATAGAAAAATTAAGAAAGGCGAAATTCACCTACTTGCTTACTATCAGAATCTATCAAGACAGGTAAAAAAGGATATTAGGAAAGAAAAAATAAATTATGAAATTAAGGTTGCCAATGACTCAAAAAATAATCCTAAAGCTTTTTACCAACTATATAAATCCAAGGTTAGAGATGTAATTGGTCCCCTTAAAACTTCGATAGGAGAAATGACAGAAAATGATTTAGAAATGTGCAGTACATTAAATAGTAATTTTCTTTCCGTTTTCACAAATGAAAATTTGGCACAGTTTCCAGAAATCCGTAAGGTATATAGCGATAGTATAGAAAATAGGTTAAGTACGGTTACTATAAGTAGAAATGATGTGCTTAAGGAAATTGACAGACTGAAACCTCATAAATCGCCTGGTCCTGATGAGGTATATGCTAGAGTATTAAATGAATGCAGAGATGAGTTAAGTTACCCATTAACATTTCTATTTAACAAGTCATTAGAAACAGATATAGTTCCAGAAGCTTGGAAGCTTGCAAATGTAGTTCCGATCTTCAAAAAAGGTGATAAATCAATAGCATCCAATTACCGTCCCATTAGTCTCACTTCAATCATAGGAAAGCTACTAGAGTCAATTATTGCTAGGAAAATGAGAAACCACTTGGAAACATTTAACTTAATCAATTCTTCTCAGCACGGATTCACTCATTTGCTTAGTTTTTTCTCAGAGGTATATGAAGCAGTAGATAATGATAATGGTAATGATAAATGATAATGATAATGATAATGGTAAGTCATATGATATTATATATTTAGATTTCAGTAAAGCTTTCGACAGAGTCCCTCATGAGAGATTGATGAGAAAGGTTGAGGCACATGGAATAGGTGGGGCATTGTTAGGATGGATTAGGTCATGGCTAACTAGTAGGAAGCAGAGAGTCAGCATAAATGGTACCAAGTCAGAATAGGGAGCAGTCAAAAGTGGTGTCCCCCAGGTTGTTTATTATATACATAAATGACCTTGATTTAGGTATAACTAGTAGGATAAGTAAATTTGCAGACGATACCAAAATGGGGAGACAAATTTCTTCAGATAGAGATATAGAGTGTCTGCAAAGGGATCTAGATACCTTACACGAATGGTCAGTAAATTGGCAGATGAAGTTTAACATTGACAAATGCAAGGTATTAAAGATAGGGAAGATGCATACAAATGTTAAATATAAACTAGCTAATATGGAATTAGAAAACTCAGACTGTGAGAAAGATCTAGGTGTGTTTGTTAGCAATGATTTGAAGCCTAGAAAACAATGTATAAGCGTTCGTAACAAGGCAAACAGGATTCTCGGGTTAATATCTAGGGGTGTGAGTAACAGAACTGCTGATGTTATCTTAAAACTTTACTTGTCATTAGTGAGACCCCATATGGATTATGCTGTTCAATTTTGGTGTCCTTATTACAGAATGGACATAGATTCATTGGAGAGAGTACAACGTAGAATGACAAAAATGATCCATAATATTATAAATTTTCCGTATGAAGAAAGGTTGAAGAAATTAGGCTTACATTCGTTAGAGAGACGCAGAGTTAGAGGGGACATGATAGAGGTATTCAAGTGGGTTAGTGGGATTAACAAAGGGGACATGAAAAATGTACTAAAGCTCAGTGATAGCGAAAGAACTCGTACAAATAGTTTCAAATTAGATAAATTTCGTTTCAGAAAAGATATAGGCAAATATTGGTTTGGTAACAGAGTTGTAGATGGGTGGAATAGGCTACCAAGTGATATAGTGGGATCAAGAACGATAGAGAGCTTTAAGATAACATTAGATAGGCATATGAACGAGATGGGTTGGGTGTGAGGGGGATCTACCAGGTGTGGGCCAATCGGCGCTCAGCAGGCCCCCGTAATCTTGTGTTAATCCCTGACCATTTTGGTGGGGGCAGTACTCAAGGTATTAGTGAGTTGGGCCTATAATTGGGCCTTGTAATTGGGGTTGGGTGTGACAGGGATCTGCCTTGTATGGGCCGATCGGCTTTTTGCAGACTCCCATTTTCTTATATTCTTATGTTCTTATATAATATTGCATAAATATATATACTGTATATATATATATATATATATATATATATATATATATATATATATATATATATATATATATATATATATTCCATAATTTGGTCAATTAATTTATATTGATCCCTACTTACCACAAGGAGAGTTACAAACAATATTATTTATGATAGAAACTAGTTTGCAGATTTCAAAATGTGTAAATGTTGTGTATCATATTATCCAGTGAGGGCAATCGGTACTAAATAGGACAAGAATTGCTCACAAGGTGATACAAGCATAAAACTGTCCACAATAGTTCACAAAGACCTATTTTACAATTTCAGGGCAGGAGCCACCGAGATTTCAGTGTTACATAGCAACGGTTGCTAGGCAAATCATTTTCCTTAGCAACCGGCAGCAACAATGCAGTTTCTGGAAAACTGTGAGGTGCTATGGTTTTTTCTCAACTCCTTGTTCTAAAAAACATGTAGCATTGCATTTGGAGATCATATACAAGAATTATGTGGCATAAAATCCAATTTAGGGCAAGTCAGGCTATAAAAATGCCACTCCTAAAGCTTCAGACACTGTTGTCACAGTCACTTTTGCATTTGCAGTAGGCTGTGCATTTTAGATGCGCATCAACACATTTGCAGTCTGTGCATCCTCCTCGGCAAGAACACTTCAGTAGTTCTGGGCAGGTTGCACTGGCTTCGGGCAAGTTAGACCACAGAGGCCTCCACTTTTCTGGGCAAGTCCATCCCCACTTACTTGGAGAGGGCAACTGTCGTTCTGGCACCGTGGTGCAGCCCCAGTGGTTCCCACCTTGTAGTACTGCCCTCTTCATGTGTTGCTGTAGAGCAGCCTTGGTTGGAGGTAGACATGATATCTGACGTCCTTTGTGGATGAACAGATTCTTTCTGACTTCATTGATGGAACGAGAAGTTGCTGTCCTGTCATAGAGTCGAATGGTGAAGTACTCCAGAGAAGCCTCAGTCGCTTCACCAATTTGTTCAGGTGCATTGTGCAGCTCATAGAATGTCGCAGTAAATTCATCATGTGCCTCCCACACTTTCCATGCAGTCTTCTTTCCCACTTGGACCAGATGGGACACGGTATCACAACCTGTATAAGCATGGAACACAGGCAGTGCCAAGGATCTTTCTGTGCCAAGTGAAGCACATATTTCATGAGCTGGGATGTACCTAAAGTCCTTTCCACAACCAAAGGCAATCCAGAGTTCTATCTGCTGTCTCTGAGCCAGCTGCTGTACGACTGCCACTGCCAATACTACCACGTCAGTGTCCACAGTTCGAACAAGGATCTTGTGGAAGCCCTGCATAACAGCATCACTGACATGCACCATGATCCTCGAGTCTGCCTCCTCATGGTTGCAGGGAGCAATGTTGCTGGTGTCTCGTGTAGGAAAGCATAGCACATTGGCACCATCAGTAACAATGAGAGTCTGGTCTCCTGATGCATTTTCCAGCAGTTCCTTGTTTAGGAATGTAAACAGGTCTGTCTTGTTGTTGGCCAAGCGAAGGAACTGCTACCAGTTCTTTGGTGTTGGGCTAGACGCACCAACTCGCCTGCGCTGAATAGGACCAGTGACACGTTGTTCTCTTGTCTGTGACTTGAGGCTGTTATCGAAGTACTGGTCCCAGACAACATCCACTCTCAGAGCCTGACTTTGAGCATTGTTTATGTATGGAAGAAAGACCTTGGCAGCATAGTCTCCAAATGTCTTGCAGCCCTCAGGTCTAAGAAAGTGAACAAGTGCCGCACCATCCATGATTCGCACTTCAGTCTCTGGTGTCACATCATTTGATGACCCTACTTTCTTTTCAAGACATTCTATGAGATCAGACTTCTTCCCTGGACGTAGCTGCCCATAGGCAGACAGAGATGGAGGAAATGGGAGGTTTTCATGATTGAAGAAATTGTTCAAGTCACCTTTCCTTGTCTGACATGCAACATACAGACTTGCAAACAGCGAAGATTCACTTTTGAGGAGACTGACTTTGTCCCCTGATTTGTTTGATCGTTTGCCTTGGACATTGAACAGTACCACCTTGTTCCTGGTAATTGATGCTGTGATTGGCTTAGTATTTGTTCTGAGCCGCTCTTCCACAAATGTTGCATACTGCTCCTGACCCTTTGATGCGAGAGTGGTTAGACACTCGACTGACTGCTCATCCATGATGTCCTTTGTATGGAGTCTGAGAAGGTCCTGCCCTTCCTCCTCAAATGGGCTCCCCATGTCCTCCATTACACTAACTACCGCCTGAACCTCAGCAATGCCTGGTGTGGCAACATCAGCTTCCTGGAGAACTTCCACCCAACCACTTCCATCAAGCCAATGACCCAAAGCTTTCAAGCCTGTCATTTCAGTGTGTAGACCCCCCATAAGCATTACAAACTTGTCCTCACCATACAGTTCGGACATATTCCATTGCAGCTTCTTCAGTGTAGCATACAGAGGTTGGTCCCCACTAATCACATCCTGTCAATTCAGGCGCGGCTATCTAACTACATCTACCAACTACAAACTACAGTTTAGTAGCTAGTGGATTTGGGGCTGTTAGATAGCATTTGGGACACTGATCTAGATATACTAGTACTTATTAAAGTACTAGTATATCTAGATCAGCTGGCACTGAACCCCATGCTGAGTTACACAGCAGTGATGTCACCAGTGTGCCCTGGTTGTGTGCTGACATTCACTCTATTATATAGATATATATGTTTTTATACATCTTTTGAACCATTTTAGGAGTGAATATAGGAAAATAAATAAAAGTACAAAATCATAACACTTCATAGTAGTTCAGAAACTGCATCGTTGCTGCCGGTTGCTAAGGAAAATGCTTTGCCTAGCAACCGTTGCTATGCAATACAGAAATCTCGGTGGCTCCTGCTCTGAAATTGTAAAGTAGGTCCTTGTGAACATTTCCGGGAAGTTTCATGCTTGTATCACCTTGTGAGCAATTCTTGCACCCATTTCCTTGACTTTGTTATTATGTCACCTACATTTAGACGATTTCATGAAGCTTAGGAAGGATATATGGTAACTGCAAGAATAAATTGAGTCTGTAGCCCTTTGATTAGTAGACATCCTTCCACAGCTGAATACAATCGTCTAATAGTTGCCAGAATATAATGAAAATAATGCCACCGGTACTCAGTGTGTTAAAATAGCATTATTGTAACTAGAAATGATCCACCTATAAATACTTTAAGGGGGTAGTGCTTGTTTTTTTGGTCTATATATTTATATATTAATTTATTTTTGAGTTTCCTCGCTAGACCTCCATCAAGCTTAGAAAAACACCCCTTAGATGCCCTCTCAAGATAAATTTGTAATTTTTTTTAGTAGAAAAATATTCTGGCCGAAGGCCGGTTCCTTCTAAAATTAAAGGCTTGCTATCGCTCGCCAGGAAAATATCGATACCTAAAGGGCACGAAAGGTTTTAAAATATTGACAACAAAATGAGGCGAAAGATCTCAAAATCGCCAAGCTAACGGAACGAACGTCTGAAGACCTCAAAACTAATATGCTAAACATGAGGGAGAAGGGGGTCCATAAAAAGCGACTTCATCCCCCCTTAATGTTCGTATAGCTTACGGCTATGCAATACCGGGCACCTCTGTTTAAACACAAAATTCCACGCATTAAAACAAAACGATATACCTTTGAAGTGTACTTACAGCATGCATAATTAAGAGGTCACCTACTTATTTACTATCAGACTCTATCAAGACAGGTCAAAAAGGAAATTAGGACAGCAAACAAAAATTATGAAATAAGGATAGCCAACGACTCAAAAAATAACCCTAAAGCGTTTTACCAACTATATAAATCTAAAGTTAGAAATGTAATAGGCCCCCTTAAAACTTCGATAGGAGAAATGACAGAAAATGATTTAGAAATGTGCAGTACATTAAATAGTCAGTTTCTATTCGTTTTCACAAATGAAAATTTGGCACAGATTCCAGAAGTCAGTAAGGTATATAGCGATAGTATAGAAAATAGGTTAAGTACGGTTACTATAAGTAGAAGTGATGTGCTTAAGGAAATTAACAGACTGAAGCCTCAGAAATCACCTGGTCCTGATGAGGTATATGCTAGAGTATTAAAAGAATGCAGAGATGAGTTAAGTTACCCATTAACATTTCTTTTTAACAAGTCATTAGAAACAGGTATAGTTCCAGAAGCTTGGAAGCTTGCAAATGTAGTTCCGATCTTCAAAAAAGGTGATAAATCCATAGCATCAAATTATCGTCCCATTAGTCTCACTTCAATCATAGGAAAGCTACTAGAGTCAATTATTGCTAGTAAAATGAGAAACCACTTAGAAACATTTAACTCTTAATCAATTCTTCTCAGCATGGATTAACTCAGGGACGTTCTTGCCTTACTAATTTGCTTAGCTTTTTCTCAGAGGTATATGAAGCAGTAGATAATGACAAGTCATATGATATTATATATTTAGATTTCAGTAAAGCTTTCGACATGAGAGATTGATGAGAACAGTTGAGGCGCATGGAATAGGTGGGTCGTTGTTGGGATGGATTAGGTCATGGCTAATTGGTAGGAAGCAGAGAGTCAGCATAAATGGTAATAAGTCAGAGTGGGGATCAGTCAAGAGTGGTGTCCCCCAGGGATCTGTATTGGGTCCTCTGTTATTTATCATATACATAAATGACCTTGATTTAGGTATAACTAGTAGGAAAGTAAATTCGCAGACGATACCAAAATAGGGAGACCAATAGATTCAGATAGCGACATAGAGTGCCTCCAAAGGGATCTAGATACCTTACACGAATGGTCAGTAAAGTGGCAGATGAATTTTAACATTGACAAATGCAAGGTATTAAAGATAGGGAAGACGAATACTAATGCAAAATATAAACTAGCTAATGCTGAATTAGAAAACTCAGACTGCGAGAAAGATTTGGGTGTGTTTGTTAGCAACGATTTGAAACCTATAAAACAGTGTATAAGCGTACGTAACAAGGCAAACAGGATTCTGGGGTTCATCTCAAGGAGTGTGAGTAACAGAACTGCCGATGTTATCTTGAAACTTTACTTGTATTTAGTGAGACCTCATATGGATTATGCTGTCCAATTTTGGTGTCCTTATTACATAATGGATATAGATTCCTTGGAGAGAGTACAGCGAAGAATGACAAAAATGATTCATAATATTAGAAATCTACCATAATTATGAAGAAAGGTTGAACAAATTAGGCTTACATTCGTTAGAAAGACGCAGAGTTAGAGGGGATATGATAGAAGTGTTCAAGTGGTTCAGTGGGGTAAATAAAGGAGACATGAAAAATGTACTGAAGCTCAGTGATAGCGAAAGAACTCGAACAAATGGTTATAAATTAGATAAATTTCGTTTCAGAAAAGATATAGGCAAATATTGGTTTGGTAACAGAGTTGTAGATGGGTGGAATAGGCTACCAAGTGATATAGTGGGATCAAGAACGATAGGGAGCTTTAAGATAAAATTAGATAGGCATATGGACGAGATGGGTTGGGTGTGAGGGGGATCTACCAGGTGTGGGCCAATCGGCGCTCAGCAGACCCCCGTCATCTTGTGTTAATATCTGACCGTTTTGGTGGGGTCAGTACTCAAGGTATTAGTGAGTTGGGCCTATAATTGGGCCTTGTAAGTGGGGTTGGGTGTGACAGGGATCTGCCTTGTATTGGCCGATCGGCTTTTTGCAGACTCCCATTTTCTTATGTTCTTATGTTCTTATGTACTTTTATCTTCGGTAAAAGGTAGAATTTACTAAAAGCGCTTTCAAATTAAGCGGATATTTTTTAAAATAGAGCTTAAATTATATTCAATGTTTAATGTAGTCAAAAAGTCTAATGATTTCGAAAGAATTATTTTGTATTCCTTCCCAGTTTTTTAGAATCTGTCTATCTATCTATTGCCGAACGCCGTGATCCCCAAAGGGGTGGCCACGAACGAATCGCCCCATACACCTCTGTCCCCAGTCAGTTGACGCCCCTCTTCCCACGCATATACTTCTTAACTCCATCCTACCACCTCTCTCTCGGTTTACCTCCACTTCTTTGTCCTTTCACTTCACTCTCGTTCACTCTCTTAGTCATTATCTTGCTTGCCATACGTTCCTACATGGCCGAAACATCTCACGGTGTTCCCTTTCACACTTTCCAGCACATCTACATCCACACCACAGTTTTTTTTTTTTTTTTTTTTTTTTTTCTATATTCCAACTACTCCCTCTCGGGCATAGGGTGATAGCCTTTACACTCTACCGCTGAACACGGTGAGGCCCGTGAGGTCTTGTTCCAGTCTAGGGAGTGAGACATGCGAAGAACCTACTCCCGGCTCGAACCCAACTCCATCTCTGAAGCTGCTTCACCCCTGCGCTTCACAGTCTCACTCCCCAGGCTCGGACCCTCACTCTCAGAACGCCACCTATTGAGCAATTAACTCACAAGGCATTGCCCCCCTGTAGCATATTTTGAATATGGGAAGATTCATACAGTGCTATTTAATCAGGGAACAATGAGGGTATTTTGTTTTGGCATTTCGGTGTGCTGTGGTAATGCACTGAAACTAGGTACAGCACAAATTCCATACCAATAATATCTTTCCATTGACATATTGGGATTCGAACCCGGGTCCATTGGATTACCAGTCCAGTGGCAAGACCACTCTGCCACACCTCCCCTGCTCCCGTACTTCCTCAATCGTCTGTCTATCCCTCCATGTAACTCCGCACGCACTTCTCAAGTAACTTATTTCCACCCCTCTCACTCTTGGCTTGTGTCTTTCCAACAACATCCATGCTTCACTCCCGTAAGTCAATGTCAGGATTACCACAATATCAGGCAAGTACTTCTTTACTTCCATGCTTACCACCCAATTTCTTGTTACTGCTTTGAGCGTTCCTACAACCCTCTTTCCCTGTTGCACCCTCTCTCGCACTTCTTCATCCATACTCCCATCTTTACTCGACACACTGCCCAGATATTTAAATGAGCTGGCAATCTCCATAGCCTGACCGTTCAAGTTCACCTCACACTCTGTGACTGCACCCCTTTCAAAGACCATAACCTTACTCTTCCCCGCATTTACCTTCAGATTCTCGTTTTTCACACACTGTTTCAAACATATTTACCAGACCCTGCAACTCCCATTCATTATCGCTCATCAGAACTGCATCGTCAGCAAACAGCAGTACAGGCAATTTTAAATAATTTCTTCCCTTATCAGGGGTACACCAACATCCACTGCACTTAATTGTACTTCTTTCATGACTCCATCCATATATATATTGAACAACCATAGGGACATCACAGACCCTTGCTTTAACCCTACATTCAGATAAAATAACTCACTCTGCTCATTCTCCACACGTACTGCCGCCTTTGCACCCTCATACATGCTCTTCACTGCTTTCAGCAACTTGCCATCTACTCCGTATATTCTCAGTACTTTCCACATACCTTCTCCATCAACTCTGTCTCCAAGTCCACTTTTACATACCATATAAGAAAACAGTCTCAGGCGTTCGTATACAAAACGAATACTAACGTTACCTTGTAGTCTGGTGTTTTATAACCATTATTCCTAGCTTCTTTTTTCAATATTGAATATACATTTTACCTGATATGATAGTTTCAGTGTTTCTCAACCCCTTTTAAATCGTCGGCTTTATTTGCGTGTTATTCAAAGCTAACATTTGACTTTTTGATCAGTTTAGGAAAGACCTACTGAAACAAAGTGATGAAAACTCAGTTACCTCTCTGACTCCCACCGGCCATTCCTAAGCGGAGTACAATGATTTAAGGGGGGTCACCATTTTTTTTTTTTTATCTTTCTCTCCTTTTCTCTCTTTCCCTGGCTTGTATCCATTCGGCCCCATTTAGCCAACTGTTTTAAGACTATTATCCCCATCCAGGTGTCGATATTTTCCTGGCGAGCGAAAGCGAGCCAGTATTGTATGGAGAAATCCGGCTTCGCCGGATACATTTTTCTATCGAAAAATTTACAAATTTAGCATGCTGTCAAAACAAAAATATATATATGCTTGCTCGCTATCGCTCGCCAGGAAAATATTGACACCTGGATGGGGATAAACGTCTTAAAACAGTAGGCTGAATGGGGCCGAATGGATACAAACCAAAGAGAGAGGTACATAAATAGAAAACAAGCGAGGTGGGCCCCCTTAATGAAAGGCGGCACGTAAACTAATGACCTCGCCTCACTCATTAAGGGGAGAGGGGCAGGTTTTTGGTCTATTAAGGTGAGGCTGATAGACTGTTGAGGTTAAGGGGAGATGGGTCGTTTTTCTGGTCCCCTTTCTCCCTCACGTTAAGCCCCTTTTGTTTTGGAATTATAAGATGTTCGGCTTATTAGTTTGGCGATTTTAACACCTTTTGCCCCATTTCGTTGTCAATTTTAAGACCTTTCGTGCCATTTAGGTGTCGATTATTTCCTGGCGAGCGATAGCGAGCCTGAAATTCTAAGAGAAACTGGCCTTCGGCCGGGACATTTGTCTACCAAAAAAATTACACATTTATCTTGCAGGGGTGTGTTTTTCTAAGCTTGATGGAGGTCTAGCGAAAAAAATAAGAAATAAAGGAATACATAAATGAATAGACCAAAGAAAAACGAACAACGGTCTGTCTCCCCTTAATTAATTTATTCCTTTGTTTCCTAGACCTCCATCAAGCTTAGAACAACATCCCCTAGACCCCCCTTTCAAGATAATATATACATTTTTCGGTAAAAAAATGAACTGTACAATAATTACGTTAACGAAGTATAAGACAATTACCATCCTGTCACTGTATTGTGTATGAGGGAAGTATAAGACAATTACCATCCTGTCACTGTATTGTGTATGAGGGAAGTATAAGACAATTACCATCCTGTCACTGTATTGTGTATGAGGGAAGTATAAGACAATTACCATCCTGTCACTGTATTGTGTATGAGGGAAGTTGCGAAATACAACACTGTAATATAAACAAAAAACAAAATATATGCTCTCCATTTACTTCTAAAAAAGATCACCTATGCAAAACTGAATCACAGATTAAGGGGCTAGTGCTTGTTTTTGGGGGCTACTTATTCATTTATTTATTTAATTTTGAGTGTCCTCGTTAGACCTCCATCAAGCTTAAAAAAACACTCCCTATCAAGATAAATTTGTACATTTTTTCGGTAGCCCGGCCAAAGGCCGGTTCCTTCTAAAATTAGAGGCTCACTATCGCACGCCAGGAAAAAAATCGACACCTAAAGGGCACGAAAGGTCTTATATTGATTACAAAAATAAGGCGAAAGGTCTCAAAATCGCCAAACTAACGGAACGAATGTCTTAGCACCTCAAAGCTAATATGCTGAACATGAGGGAGAAGGGGGTCCAGAAAAAGCTAGTACTACCCCCTTAACGATTGAGTGAGACGGAACACAAGGGGAGAGTCCTTGTTCAGAATACTCCATGGACTTGGTTACTGAAGGCTATAATATATTCGCTGTAAGTAGGCGAGAAATCATGACCTCTATCCTCTGTAACTCAAAAAGGGCTAGAGCAAATTGGCTGTACATTTCCACATCTATTCCTAATTGACAGACTCTACCCAAATGATAGAAATATTAGCTCGATTACGCTAGTCGTTTTTGAGTTACAGAAGGTAGAGGTCATGATTTCTTGCCTACGTACAGCGAATAGACTATAGTCATTGTGCCACGTCCATGCTTACACCGGCTACATCGGGATTTAACCCTTTGAGTACCAGCGACGTGTGTTATATTATATTCTAGCTATATTTACACAATATTATATTTTAGCTATATTTACACAATATTATATTTTAGCTATATTTACACAATATTATATTTTAGCTATATTTACACAATATTATATTTTAGCTATATTTACACAATATTATATTTTAGCTATATTTACACAATATTATATTTTAGCTATATTTACACAATATTATATTTTAGCTATATTTACACAATATTATGCAGCTTTGGAAGGATCTGTGGTAGTTAAAAGGGTTAGTTGAGATAGTTTGAAGCCATATTATTGCTAGAGGTCCTTCCTAAGCTGAATAAAATAGTCTAATAGTTGCTAGCATATGATGAAAAGGACGTGACCGGTACTGTACGGGTTAAAGGCTTGGGTGACCAGGACGTTAGCCTTCCAACTATAGTCTATTGGTGTTCCAGCTGAGGGTAAATTGAATCCTTTACCACCTGATTTATCGATATTTAGTTGAAAAACATTAATCTAGTAAATCTGTACATCATATAAATACCAGGTTTCCATTATTAACGGCATATTTCGGTACAAAATCATCGTAATAGCTAAGTAATTAAGGGGAGACGGTTTTTTTTCTGGTCCCCCTTTTTCCTCGTGTTTAGTCCCATTATTTTTAAGAGTTTTAGACGTTCGGCCCATTTGTTTGGCGATTTTAAGACCTTTCGTCCCATTTTTGTTATAAATGTTAAGACCTATCTTGCCATTTAGGTGTCAATTTTTTCCTGGCGAGCGATAGCGAGCCTGTAATTGTAAGAGGAACTGGCCTTTGGCCGGGAAATGTTTCTACCGAAAAATGTACACATTTATCTTCAGGGGGGGTCTAGGGGTTGTTTTTCTAAGTTTGAGGGATGTCTAGCGAGGAAACTAAGAATTTATGAATGAATGAATTTATAGGCCAACAAAGCAGTCAGTGTCCCCTTAAGATGAGTACATGACAATTTACCCTCAGCTGGAAATGAACAGAGTATAGTACCATGCTGCTGCTTGGAAGGCTTGGATTACCTGAACCGTACCCTTCCAACTAGTTGCAAACGGAACTTCACAACAGTCCGCTTATACCAGGTCCGATATACCTGCTTGTACTGCTAGGTGAAACAAAACCACAGTGCATAACCCCTTCTGTACCGGCGACGTCTTTTTTCTATTGTAGCTATATTTTGACGATTTTGTGCAGTTTAAGAAGGATCTGTGGTAGTAAATAAGGTTAAGTGAGGTAGTGCGATGCCTGTTAATTGTTGGAGGCCCTTTTTAAACTGAATGAAATCCTCTAAAAGTAGCCATATTAAAGTTACAAAGACGTAGCCGGTACAGAAAGGGATAAGGAGACTTGCTCAAATGTCTCTACCCAGGGAGGAACAGAACCCTGCTCCTCTTGGCTGTCAATCAAGCGCTCTAACCAATACGCCACGGGACAACTCTATTATTTCTGAAATTTCTTGTATTCCAACATATAGCATTGCACAAGTAAATATTAATAATAACAATAATATAATTATAATAATCGGTATATATCAATCGTTTTTTTGCAAGTAGAAATAAGGTATTATGTTAGTGTTTATCATAATCGCTAACTGAAGCTTACTATAATAACCTTGATATATTTCACAAAGTGTAATAATTTGTTAACTTACTAACAGGGTCGACTGTGCTCATTACCTAATTATGTTAATTAAATAAATAATTATATGTTCATTCCATACAAATGCTTACGTGTATTTGTGCGTATGTGAGTGTGTATGTGTGTTACGTGCGTTTGTGTGTGTGTGTTTGTGTACAGTGGCACTAATAACTCATGTCTTGGCTGTCATTACGTTTGGTTCTCTCTGTGCTGTATTAATGTCTGTCAGATGTTGAATAGGGTGGGTAAGTGTAGGAATATGCTTTTATATCTCACTCGAAACGAATAAATCAAGTTTTAGACATTGCTGATACCAATTATTGATCGAGATATACTTGGTGCCGAGATATCACTTATTAGTCGACTGTACTGCAACAATTGTCCATCTCTCTAGTGGAGTCATATGGCTATAGTCTATTCGCTGTAAGTAGGCGAGAAATCATGACCTCTAACCTCTGTAACTCAAAAACGACTAGAGTAATCGAGCTAATATTTTTACCATTTGGGAAGAGCCAGTCAAGGAATAGATGTGGAAATGTACAGCTCATTTGCTCTAGCCCTTTTTGAGTTATTGAGGATAGAGGTCATAATATTTCGCCTACTTACAGCGAATAGACTTTAGCTTCGTTGGTCGTTGAAATGTATTGGTGGAAGAGCTCTTTTGCTATTTCCCTCCCTATATATGTTCTGTATATATGTTGGACGTAGTTCATTATAGTCTGTTCATTCTAGGTTGGGCAGAAATCGTTACCTATAACCTCTCATAACTCAAAAAGGATTAGAGTAATCGAGCTAATATTTCTACCAAATAGGAAGACTTGGCTAGGGAATAGGTGTGGAAATTGACATTTGCTCTAGCCCTTTTTGAGCTACAGAGGTTAGTGGTTACGATTTTTACCCAACCTAGAATGAACGGACTATATATAGTGAATAATGTAATGTACTATCTAATGCAACCCTTTGATATGGAAACAAATAACATTACACGTATCATAACATTATATATGTCAACTCAAATAACATTACACGTATCATAACATTATATATGTCAACTCAAATAACATTACACGTATCATAACATTATATATGTCAACTCAAATAACATTACACGTATCATAACATTATATATGTCAACTCAAATAACATTACACGTATCATAACATTATATATGTCAACTCAAATAACATTACACGTATCATAACATTATATATGTCAACTCAAATAAATGAATGTATCTTATCATATGGTTAGACACTTTTATCTTTGGAAAGCTTTTGATATTTGGGCATGTACTGTATGTGTGAATATCTACAGTACAGTGTCTCGTGTACTATAATTAACCCTTAGAATACCAGCTACGTGTGCTACGTTTTGTTCTAGTTACATATAGACGATTTTATGCAGCTTGGGAAGGATGTATGGTAGCTAAAAGGATTCATTGAGATAGACTGTAATCTTTTAACGGGTAGACATCCTTCCTAAGCTGAATAAAACCGTCTAATAGTTGCTAGACAATAAGGAAAAGGACGTCACCGGTACTGTATGGGTTAAAGTACATATTTTCTTTGAGACCTCATTATAGACACTGGCTATTGAAACCCTTTGTAAATTAGTTGAAACGTGTAGGGAATTGAAAATAGGAGACACATTTACCAGGAAATAATTTAACCCCTTCTGTACCGGAGACGTCTTTTTTGTTTTTTTTAGGTATAATTAGACGATTTTCTGCAGTTTATGAAGGATCTGTGGTTGTAAAAATGGTTAGGGGAGATAGTTCGAAGCCCTTTAATTGCTAGTGGCCCTATTTAAGCTGAATAACATCGTCCGAAAGTAACCATAATAAAGTTAAAAAGACGTCACCGGTACAGAAGGGGTTAATAGGATTATATATTATACTCTCTATACATTTCATGATATTACTTATAGCTTAGTTAATCAACTCTGATTTTTATTTAAAATTTTTGCCTCTGCAGATGCGTAATATATAATCCTCTTAACCAGGAGATTTCGTTAAATAAATATCTATGCATATTGTCACGGGGTGAAATTATATTAGTTTATATAATCCCTCGCCTGATCTTATGAATTTTATGTAAAGCCTCAGTCAGCGATACACAACTAATGTATGCAGTAGAATTATATAGTTATTATAGAGGTTACCTGATATGGGGACAACTGTCTTGATAATTAGCTTAATAACATGTGTATAGCCTATAACCTAGCATAAAAAGGTATAAATATCATCATAGTTATTAAAGGCACTCTTGAAAATAAATACACCTGTAACAGGCAATTAAATTTATTTATGATATGTGCAGAATAATGATAAGGCAAGCACTCAAGGCTTCACACAGTCTATAGTCTGTTTACTAGTAGCCTAGCCTATATCAAAGCCTTACTGATTTAACCTAACTTAACACAAATGTCTAGCCTAGCCTAATTTAAAATACTGTACTGTAGAATACTAGAACACAAGTCTATAGACCAGTACCAGCAATGCAAAAATATATGGTAATCTAACCTTCTTGCCTGATACTATAGTCTAAACTAAATCACTAACCTAAGTTTGTACAGTATAACACACCTAACTGGTTACACACTGACTATCCTACCTGGTAATCACCCTAGGGACTTAAAGGCTCATAGGATGGTATTTGGCCCTCCAATGTAAGAAAGCCCCAATCTTGCCTGCCCAAAACCAAGGTAGCACCCTCACTGCTCGGCCTCCACGGGTGTAATGCTAAAAACTAAACAAGCACCCATCTCCCTTCTCCGTGAAGGAAAACACACACTATAAACCCCATCATGAACATAGCAGAACTACTGTACAAACTCAACTAGGAACATAATATGTCAACGTCTGATAGGAATACAAAAATGTGGTTACTACTACACATATATACCAGCATTTCACTATGTTTACATTATAGGAATGCTGTGTGAGTTTTCAATTTGAATAACTGGATAAAATGGTGCCCTTTTACTTTATTTAACTTAATACTTTCCGATGTAAGTAACCATCCAAATAAACTTTGAACCTAATAATATCGTCCCGAAATATTTGATATAATTTGAAGTTGAATATTATCGCTCTGAGGATATGATATACCAAAGTACAAATAACCCAAAATTATGTAAACTAAAGATCGAAGCTTATTGTAAACTAAGTATCAACGCAATATGTATCATAGCAGTCGATAAAATGTTACCTACTCTCTTCGTAATGTATGTAAAAGAAAAAATCCTATATACTTCATAGAATTGACCACTTGAGAGTTTCAGCCTATAATGAGGTTGGAGCTGTAGGCATCGATATTTAGCAGACATACCAGCTAAGATAGGGTTGTAGCACATTTACTAATACATACAATCCAATTCAATATACTTTGTATCCAACACAAACCTACATTATTGTTGTTTTTCAGTTAAGGGGAGATGGGTTTGTTTTTTGGTCTATTTATATATTTATTAATGTGTTTCTTAGTTTCCTCATCTTGATGGAGGTCTCTCCGTCAAGCTTAGAAAACACCCCCTAGACCCCCTTCAAGATTATTGTGTACATATTTCGGTTCCTCTTAAAATTTCAGGCTCGCTCTCGCTCACCAGGAAAAAATCGACACCTCAATGGCACGAAAGGTCTTAAGATTGACAACGAAATGGGGCGAAATATGTTAAAATCGCCAAACTAATAGGACAAACCTCTGCAAATCTAAACGCTAATAGGGCTAAACATGAGGGTGAAGGGGATCTAGAAAAATGACCCACTCCCCTTAATTAGCAAGGTTTACGGTTCCACGTTCCTTAAACCTTGAAACTCGCAAGTGGTAAATTCTTAACCCTTTCGCTGTGGGTGACGTTCTGGAATATTTTGGAAAGTTACAGCAATTTCCAGGCTTTAAAATCCTGTAAAAAACGTAAAAATCGAGTGTCAGTGGGTGGGAGCGTGAGGGGCCCACCTCCGACCCTCAGAGCACCGAGCGGCTCACTGAGCTAGGCTGTGTCTCGGGCGAGTCTCTCTCTGTCTCTCTCATCAGTGTAGCCAAGCGAGCGAGTGTTACATAATAGCGGGGTTCCCGCGTTTCACTGGGACCACTGCGAGTGAACCAGACCACGTACACGGTCCGTTCTGGTGTCATTTTGAAGCTATTTTTGCCTAGTTTTCGGCTGAATATACTTCATTTAATGCAGATGCTTGATTTATCACTCAGGAGTGCCTGAATATGCCCTAAATAGCCCATACATAGAGGCAGCCAAAGGGTTAAGGGCCCTTTACAGAGTCATGAGTGCGAGCTAGAATCACTAGGAGTAATGACTCCTGTTGATTCTTGGGGATATGACCTCGAGTGTCCGAAATTCCATGTGACATCACGACAGAGTAGGAGTCAGTGGGAGTGTCCCTGCGAGTCACAAGGAGTCACTGGGAGTTTCCAGGAGTCACCGGGATAAAACCGGGAATGAAGTGCGAGTTATTGAAAATGTGAAAATTAACGGTCGTTTTCGGATTAGTGCAATAAACGAGTCGATACGAGTAATACAGGAGTCACTGGGAGTTAGATAGGAGTCACTGGGAGTCACCGAGCATCACTGGGAGTTGTTACGAATGACCTGTGTCGCACGGCTGCCAACTCGTGGTGCGGTGTTGCCACCAACTCACAGTAGACTTGCCGCTTGCGTAGGGGCTCCCACAGACGGAAGCACTGGACACACGTGCATCCACTGTGAGCCTCCAGGCATGTGTGTGACTCTATAATTTAAAGTTGCCATCCCTCAAGTATGTCTCTTGTAGGCTATAACTACAGTCCTCTAATATCATCATTAAGTATTATGACTGTATTCATACATCATTAAAGACAATAATAGAATACGATAAGTCTGTATTATTATGTACCGTACGGTCATTATATCAATGCTTACTATAATTTAAGAAACAAATATATGTAAAGTATTGTCTAAAGAGTGCCTAGTTAATCCTTCACACATTTTCGTTTTCCTTCGTTACCAAGTTCTGTAATATTTTATAATATTACCTAAAATGGGTAACCATTATAGGTTATGTTAGCCTGGTTAGGTTAGGTCAGGGGAGTTGGAGAACTTGTAAACTAGAAGTAGGCTAGTGTAACATTGACCATACATTGTTCACAATATTAATATACCTCACCTACAGTAATTTCCTTCTCTACACACAATCACTGTGTTAAATACAACGTCTTGTGGGCAATTGTACTCACACAGGTTCATGCTAGGCCTATTTATAATGTTTGACCAAGAAAACTAAAGTACCCGTATATATTATACTTTCAGGTGAGGAGTATTACAGTTGTATATGAATAATATTTGTTTTAATCCACCTTCATTTCACTTTGAGATAGCTTGAGAATGCACCTACAATTAATAAATAGGCTACTGTAAAATTGTCTGGGGAGAGGGAATCCCCAGCTAGGTAGGCTCGCTTTGCTCACCACCCATACCCATGAATTACACACCCTTTATTACACACCCTTTATTACATGTGCGTCCACTACAGGCATCTCTGTGGGCGCCCCTGCCGCTTAGAGAGCAAGCTCGGTGACTCCCAGTGGTTTTTGGTGACTCCCGTCGATTCTCAGTGACCCTCAGTGACTCGCATGTATTACCTATCTATATCCCAGTGACTCCCGGTGAAACTGAGAACTTAAACTGAAACAGAACACTGTCCGCAATTTAGATAGGAGTCACTGGGACTCACTGGGAGTCACTGGGAGTCACCAGGACTCACTGGGAGTCACTGGGAGTGTTCGGACTCGCGGCGAGAACTTTAGACTTGGTGAACATTTTGTCGGACAGGGCCAATCGCCCGCTACTGGTCGGGAGTCACTGGGAGTCTAACAAGAGTCACTAGGAATCGCTAGAGTCACTAGGAGTCATTGATTTTCACCACAAATAGGCCCAGGAGTCCAAATTTTTTACCTACTCCTAGTGATTCTAGCTCACACTCCTGACTGTGTGAAGGGCCCTTTACCTGAGACCAAACACATTCCAACCGCTGCTTCGTTAACTGAGCTATGAAGTATTTGTCGGTGTCTTTACAAACCAAGATCAGATTATGTCTGGTGATTCTCTGATATAAATACTTGAGTTCATAGTCACGGATCAATTATATTAGTTTATGATTAAGGGGAGTTTATGTATATATATATATATACTGTATATACTGTATATATATATATATATATACATATACTGTATATATACAGTATATACACAGAGTATATATATATATATATATATATATATATATATATATATATACTCCCCTTAATAATAAACTAATATAATTGGTCCGTGACTATGAACTCAGGTAATTATATGAGAGAAATCTGCTATAGTCCGTTCATTCTAGGTTGGGCAGAAATCGTAACCTCTAACCTCTGTAACTCAAAAAGGGCTAGAGTAAATGATCTGTCATTTTCCACACCTATTCCCTGGCCAAGTCTTCCTATTTGGTAGAAATATTGGCTCGATTACTCGAGTCCTTTTTGAGTTACAGAGCTTAGAGGTTTCGATTTCTGTCCAACCTAGAATGAACGGACTATAGCAGATTTCTACAATGGCCTTAATTTGCTCGCTAGACCTATACCAAGCTTAACAAAAATACCTCTAATTCCCCCCTTCAAGATAAATGTGTACATTTTTCGATAGAAAAATGTTCCGGCCGTAGGCCGATTCCTCCTGAATACAGGCTCGCTCTCGCTCGCCAGGAAAATATCAACACCTACATGTCACGAAAATTCTTCAAATTGACAGAAAAGTGGTGTAAGGTCTTAACATCATCAAACTAATGGACGTGATGTGCTAAACATGAGGCAGAATGGGATCCACAAAAAAAACTCCCGCTTAGGTTGAAATGGTCTACTGCTTGAAATGGTTTACAGGTTGAAATGGTCTACTGGTTGGAAAGGTCTACAGGTTGAACTGGTCTACTGGTTGAAATGGTCTACTGGCTAAAATGGTCTACTGGTTGATATGGTCTACTGGTTGGAAAGGTCTACAGGTTGAAATGGTCTACTGGTTGAAATGGTCTACAGGATGAAATGGTCTACTGGTTGAAATGGTCTACTGGTTGAAATGGTCTACTGGTTGAAATGGTCTACTGGTTGAAATAGTCTACTGGTTGAAATGATCTACTGGTTTAAATGGTCTACATGTTGAAATGGTCTACTGGTTGAAATGGTCAACAAGGTTGATATGGTCTACTGGTTGAAATGGTCTACTTGTTGAAATGGTCTACTGGTTGATATAGTCGACTTGTTGAAATGGTCTACTGGTTGAAATGGTCTACTGGTTGTCAAGGTCTACAGGTTGAAATGGTCTACTGGTTGAAAAGGTCTACTGGATGAAATGGTCTACAGGATGAAATGGTCTACTGGTTGAAATGGTCTACTGGTTGAATTGGTCTACTGGTTGAAATGGTCTACTGGTTGAAATGGTCTACTGGTTGAAATGGTCTTCTGATTGAATTGGTCTACTGGTTGAAATGGTCTACTGGTTGTTGTTGTTCCCTAAGCTGCCTGGCCGAACAGCCCCGAGTCCCTGAGGAAGGCCATGGCCGCGATCAGGCTTTCCCACAGAGCTCTCATTGACTGTAGATTGTGTTGTTGGCGTAAGTGGTTGTGTGAAATGCAGTCTTCTATGATGTGTTTGATGGTATGGGGTGCTGTGTTACATCCTGGGCAGGTGTCGACGACGGAGTCATCCAGTCTCTTCTGATAGCTCAGAAGAGCTGGATGGTGTCCGCATCTCAGCCTGGCCAGGTGGACTCTGTCCTCGCGAAGAAGGGAGGATTCGGAAGGATGGATTTCAGGAGGTCGTGCTTGCAGCTGCGTGTTGTCTATGAGTGGATGGATCGGCGAGAGATATGAGTATGGATGTGCTTCTGGAAGTTGGTTTGGGGTGGGCAGGAAGGGAGAGAAGACAGTATTTGTGTGTGATACTGTGTGCTGGGTGTTTTTTTTATATTTCTTGGTGTCTGTGGGTGTGTTGCCATGTAGTGTAGTGGGTGGTTTTGGTTCGTAGAGGCTTCTGCCAGAAATTGAGTGCCTCTCATGTCCAGATGGTCTTTGACTTTAAGGATTTTGGTTTCTTGATGTAGGTGATCTGTGGGTGTAGTAGCTGTGCAGCCTGTAAGGATTTTTAGGGCTTTGTGTTGAATAGTCTGTAAGGTCTTGTGATGTGTTTCAGCTAGGTTAGAAGCCCAGGCTGGGCTTGTGTATTCCATTACTGATCTTATGTATTGTTTATAAACTGTGGTGGTGGTTTCTTTGTTGTGTCCAAATTTTGTTTGAGCAAGTGACCTGAGGGCGTTAAGTCTGGGTGTCAGTTTCTTTTTCGTGTTTGTGATGTGCTGTTTGAATGTCATATGAGTATCATATGTTACTCCTAGGATTTTGGGTGAGTGTGTATGTGTTAGGGGTGTGTTGTTTTTGGTGAGTCGACGGATGTATTCGTGTTCTGTCCAGCTTGTGAGCAGGGTTGCAGTGGATTTGGCTGGGGCTAGATTAAGTCTGTTTGTAGTGCTCTACAAACCGTCACACCTATCCCCTGCCCGCTCCCAGGGGGCACGGGTCCATGGAGCGGCTTCGGTCGCGCCGGGCAATTTCTACTGGTTGTAATGGTCTTTTGGTTGGAAAGGTCTACAGGTTGAAATGGTCTACTGGTTGCAATGGTCTACTGGTTGAAATGGTCTACTGGTTGAAATGGTCTACTGGTTAAAATGGTCTACATGGTTGATTTGGTCTACTGGTTGAAATGGTCTACTGGTTGAGTTGTTATCGACCCCGGGTGCGACAGAGGCAACAACTTGTAGTGAGAGAACATGTTCAACACAGGTACAAACACGGTATAACCTGTAGTGTCAGTAAACAGACACGGCGGCTGTGTACACAACATGAAGGGAGCCGCCTACACACACACACTTCCACTCCTACACACAAAATACCATATGCACGTTGCTTTGCATACATATGTGTTAATTTGTTCACACACATTCGCATGGGCTTGCACAGTCGCGGTAAAATGTCATGTCCCAGCTGGCATTACGTTTGGCTTGCTCTGTGCTACATTAATGTCTGTCAGATGTTGAATAGGGTGGGTAAGTGTAGGAACATGTTTGTATATCTCACTCGATATGAAGAAATAAAGCTTAGATATTGGTGATACCAATTATTGATCAAAACATACTTGGTGCCGAGAAATCACTTATTAGCGCGACTGTACATTATACACACGCACATTATATTTATACTGTATATATATATATATATATATATATATATATTGTTATGACTGAGGTTTAAATATATCAGGGCTCTTATTCATTGGACTAGTAATGGCATAAATGCTACAACGGAAAGCGCTAGATCCAACCTCTGATGTATATTCCCAGTGAACAAAGAACACAAATACTCTACAGAGTTCTATATGCAATAATAGGCTATCAAACTCTCAATAAATGTGCGTCTACTCTAGGCTTAATGTTATGTGAAAACAGCCTATTACTACCTATAACCGAAGGTGCTTGGTTATGGTATGCAAAGTAAGGTGGTAAGAGAAGGTACAGCGTACGTTACTTTAATCAATAAATGTCAGGCACTCCTGCATGAAAGAAAGTGCACTAAAGTCCTTCAACACCAACAAGGAATCTTCTTTAAATGTTAGATGCTATAAAGATGCTCGTATCGGAAATGGAACCCAAAAAAGGCAGGCAGCGGAACAATGCTCGTGCAGGCCATGCACACAAAAAGGCAGAATATATAATGCAGTCGGGATCAAGAATATCCTAAACGCTACAACAATAATAATCGCCACGACAATGCAGTATTCCTATCAACAAAAAGAGCCTAAGTCGTTTGTGTCTCCATACATCAAACTAGGCTGCGAAATGCTTGTGTAATCATAAATGGGTATGCATAAAAAGAGTAATTAGGTTAATATACTTAATGTCTACTGTGACTGATAAAGTCTAGCTAGAGTCAATGATACGAGATACTGGTGCGCATGGCATGCCGCATAGCCTAGTGCAAATCTCAAGTCTGTGCGTCAAATATTACGTTATAGGGAAGGGTAGCTCTCTTGAGAAACCTTAATACCGAAGTATTAAGCGTTCTCCTGGCGTACCTCAAAGACAAACAACGAGCTTAGAACAGTGCAGAATGGTATAGGCAAAAAGCCCTCATTCGTGCATGCTCTACTCTCAATGGCACACAGACTAGAATTTACTCAATCAACTCCAGTTCTCAGGTATGTCGTGCAGCTTTTAAATAAAGCCAGCACTCATAGGAAACAATACCTTATAATATCAGACTCCTAGTCTAGCATTATCTAATCCAGCAGAACACTAATAATTATAGGAAGCGGTACTAAACAATATGAATGCCAACCAATGCTTCGTGATCAACTTATCTTAACACTAACATACATGGGTTATATCAGACCTTAACACACAATACAACTGGCCAGCATAAAGCTGATTATGCAGAGTTAACCAGAGGGGAGATAATATGAATAAAAGGTGGTGAAAGATATGGAAAATGAGAGAGATAGGCAGAGGAAAAGATTCTCAGGTGCAGAGCGGAGGACAGGTAGCAAGGGATAAGATAGATGCGTTCTAGAAACCAGATCTGAGGGAGAAAGTGGCGAGGATCTGTATATATACTCGCACTAGCTCGAGCCGCGTGGGAAAAAAGCGGTAACAAGTCCTCTAGCCACTAGCAAAGAAGCTAGCAACATGGTAAGGACCTCCTTCAACCAACCCCCACGAGGCAGCCAGCCGTGACGTCATCGAGCGGGGCAAAAACACTGCGCGCCCCCCTCTCACTCTGTTCTACTCTCTCTCTCTCTCTCTCCAAGATCCCATCATTACTAGTTAATGATAAAACATATACTTTACAATTAAATATATAAAGCCTTGACATGGGTGAAAACAAAGAGCCTTTCTGGACTGCCCATGACACAAGCTTTCATATGAAATAAAGCACACCCTAATACATAAACTGTAGCCACATCCACTGCCCTGGCGATCCTAGCGAGTCACTGTAGGACAAGCCATGCGGTTCTAACGGAGTGGTTACCATCACAATATATATATATACCGGTATATATATATATATAAAATATGCGTGTGTGTATAATATATAATGTGTATATATATATGTCTATATATATCTCTCTCTCTCTCTCTCTATATATATATATATATATATATATATATATATCTATATAAATATATATATTGTATATAATATCTTAATAAATAAAGGTCAATGTTTGTCTGTCTGTCTGTCAGTTACCCGACCTTTGTTAAACTCCTCCCACAGTTTTGGTGCCAGGTGGGAGTGTGGGGCACCGTTGGAAAGCCCAGGCTTTGGAGATGGTTTTAGGCGAGTTTAGTGGAAATCAGAGACACTTTTGTTTAATAAAATTTTCGGCAGAACTTATGTAGTATACGCGAGCGAAAAAAATGCGAATAAAATGGCCGTTTGGGGCAGAAGGAGGCCTCCGATCGAAAAGGTGTATGGAACGAAAGTTGTTCACAGCCCCCCAAAATGTGGGTACTGATGAGGTCAGATCCAAAATCGGAGGTCATTTAGCGGCCGAAATCGAGGTCGCCGTTTAATGAGGTACAGAGGCCGGTGATTATGGTAGTAGTAGTATTGTGATGATTGTGGTAGTAGTGATTGATGATGGTGATTATGGTAGTATTAGTGGTGGTAGTAGTGATGGTGATTATGGTGATTACCCGGGTAACGCTGGGTACCCCTGCTAGTATATATATATATGTATATATATATATTTATTTATATATATAAAAATATATATATACAGTATATATATATATATATACTTGATTCTATGTGGATGAGGGAGACAAAAGGCAGAGTTGCCTGTGACATGTGCCTCACCTACACAGAGTGATCCAGCTGGCTCTCACAAACACCTCCTGCTATCTACTTCACTACACTAAACAAGCACACCACACTTCTTTCTGTCACAAAAAAATAAAATAAAATAAAAAAATATTCGTCTCTACCAGCTGAGTCAGGCTCGGTAGTTTGTTCGTCCCCACTCGGGTTTACTCGGTCTGATTTGAGTTTTTTAGTCCCTACCGAAAGTAACTCTGGGGTAGGTACTTGTCACAGGCAGATCTGCCTTTTGTCTTCCTCATTCACATAGAAAAAATAAAAAATAAAATAAAATAAAATATATATATATAATATATATATACGCACACACTGCATATCACTAGGGCTTTATGATTATACTGTAAGCATGCAGACACTCACACACAATGTAACTCCCACTAACCCACATAGCATTTCATACATATAAACGAATACATTAATGCATACACATATGCTCACCCCGAGCTGAAACAATAATACCAATATAATACGAGTCGACCAAATGATGCTGGTGCTATAATTGATATTGGAGGTGAAAACAATTATGATGTTGAATGTTCGCTCAAACAAATGTGTAAATAAAGCACTGTTTGTGGTGCATGCACCATTAGTATGAACCATTTTGATGTTAAAGAGTATGTGTGTGTATATATCTATCTATCTATCTATCTATCTATCTATCTATCTATCTATCTATATATATATATATATATATATATATATATATATATATATATATATATATATATATATATACAGTATATATATATTGTAGTACTTATTTCTAAGTTTGCTACTAAGGTGGGAATAATTCGACAGTTGTTCAGAAGTTCGTAACCTTTATTTAACAAAACTTCCTGGTAATACATTTCCTCATAACAATCGATTCTCTGTTCGGGCCGAAATGAGTTCAATCCATAAATTGAATATTACCGTCGACCCAATATAGATTGTACTTTGGAACTCTTAAATTCCCGTTACCACCTATTTGGGTACCCGTTATTCAGGCATTGATTCACTCCGACGTCGATCCAAAGGCACGTCGCTATTTCAAAAGAATTAACAAAACTTTTTTACGCCTCAATATGTCCTATAGTAAGACCAAGGATTTAACCTATCTAATCTAAACGTCCCTAAACTTACAACCTATTTGTTTATATATATATCATATGTTTGACTACGCCTCAATATGTCCAATCGTAGGACCTAGGGTTTAATCAAGTTAATCTAGATGTTCCTATATTTACATCTCATCTATTTATATCATATATCTCAAAACACATAAATAGGCGCCCGTAGGCAATTACTTAAATCTAACTCTGCTCCGGAGTGTCCCACACTCCTGATTCCTATTTCACAAATGAAGTTATACAATACAATTTACCTCCTATTTTATTTCATTTATAATCAAGTTTCACTCATATACAGTAGATCATTACATACTTCAATATATCCGATATGTCAACATATTCTTAAAGGTGGGGGTACATGGGTTGAGGTAAACATGGACAAATAATCGCCAACTTGCATATAATTATCTTATAAAATGCAATGTCACTGAAATAATTATTAACAATGGTAAATTATTTTGCGGATCGTCTATACCAGGCCTGTGACGTCATAGTGACGTCACACCAGTATCCTCATCCTGGACTGGATGGTGGACTTACACTCCTGTGACGTCACAGGCTCGGTATAGACGAACCACAAAATTCTTTATACCATTGTTAATAATTATTTCAGTGCCATTGCATTTTGCAAGATAATTATGTACAGCTTAGCGATTATCATTACCTGTTTAGCTCAACCCATGCATCCCCACCTTTAAATAAGTGGTACAACCCCGTTATCATTATATAAACAGACTCTCGTATGATTCTTAGTAATCCCCTTTACTTATTACCCTATGAGATCCTATCCTATTTATAGCTAAATGGCATGGAACCTTCTCTATCATTAATAGCTATCTCTCTCAACAATACATTATTTTATTTATTCATGAGTCTATCGATTTCTTTTTCTTTTTGTTCTATAAGAACACATCTAATTTTAATTGGTTGGAACCACTGGGTTTGTCAAGCATTTTTGTCTCTTTCTTTTTAATCTATTTCGGGCCCATTAAGGGTCCTTTAAAAAGTCTGGGTTGTTTCTGGAGCAGTCTTCACCACCTCATAGCGGGCCAATATGTCTTCTGGAAGTCTTCAGTCCCATCTATTACTTGTCGCCCCTCTTGAATTGCTTGGCTAATAGTGTGTAAGCTAGCAATATGACGACAAGCACCAGCATACTGATGGTGTATCTGGTTGGCAGTGGAAGGTTGTTGTAGGCCAGAGGTGGATGTTATTGGTGGTTGGTAAGCTAGCGGGTAGGCTGGAGCAGGATTGGCCGAGCTCCCATCAATGTACAGGTGAGGGAGAGGTAGAGAGTTGCTGGCAGGTTGACCCAGTGGAGTCCGTGACGTGAGTGACGTCTGCAGCCCCTCTCCCCTCCCTTTATAGCTCCGCCTCACGGTGCGGCGCGCTGTGATTGGCTGAGCCGGCCGCCCGGGCAGTACTACCTCTAGCCGCGCGCTTTGAATGTTTCTTTCTCCTTCCTCGGGTCTTCTCTCTTCGTAATAAGTCCCAGGGAGATGGTTGCAACGGTCTTGTAGTGGCTTATGGGAGTATGGGGCTTGCACTGATGTGATAGACTTATTGCAACTTGAAGGAACGGCCGGTGGAGGGAGCGAGAGCGATTTTAAAAAGGGAGATGTGCGCGCGGCTGGCTCGGTCTTCACACACTCCGACAACGGAGGCTCCTGATTGGCTGCCCGGGCGGGTGTGGCAGAGTTGTGGGAAATTTGAAAAGCTTTGAAAAGCATATTCGTTCTTTCTCCTCTTCCATTTCCCCCAAAATTGGTCTGCTTCGCAAGGTTTATACAACATTTGCTTGTGACCCCACAGTTATCAAGTCTTTTTATGCTTTTATTTTGCCACATTTCGAGTACTGCTCACCTGTCTGGTTGTCAGCAGCTGACTGCCATCTCAAGTTGCTTGACAGGTCGCTAAATTCCATCAGTTTTATTCTACCTCATTTGTCTCTTGATCTGTGTCATCAACGTAAAGTTGGTGCCCTTAGTCTTTTATTTAAAGTTTTTAACAACCCTCAGCATCCCTTACATGGGGTTTTGCCTGGGCCCTATGTCCGGGCTCGTGCAACTAGATTCACAAGCAATCTTAATGATCTTGCCATGAGCCGTGTTAATTTTTCTACTACACAGTTTTCACGGTGTTTTGTGCCGGCCATGGTTGACTTGTGGAATAAGTTGCCAAATGAGCTAGTCAATTCAGCTAATATCTCCATTTTTAAGTCTAGAGTTAATGCTTTCTTGCAGCATTAATTCTAATTTTTAAACTTATTTTATTCTATTTTATTGAATTATATTTATACTTGATATCCTCCACTGCATAATATGTTATCTGTGTTTAATATGTGTATATGTACAGTACAGTATACAGTATATGTTTTTATTTTTTCCTAAGTTGCCGTAGTCTCTCTCCAGTGCCTCCAGGTGTTTTGTGTGGATTGATCTTGATGGTGTTTCTGCACCCTGGTTGGAGACTTCGGCATCTCATATAATAATAATAATAATAAATGTCAAACTCAGCTGATTTAAAGGGATGGTGATTTGAAGCGCGTTGATTGACTGGCAGGATTCTTACTTTATATATATATATATATATATATATATATATATATATATATATATATATATATATATATATATATATATATATATATATACTGTATATATGACTTTTTGATTTGTATGTATTTCATATGCAAAACATCACAGTATAAAACACATACATTTTCATATTGCTTCTATCTATTTATCTATCTATTGCCCGACGCCGTGATCCCCGAAGGGGTGGCCACGAACGAACCGCCCCCAGTCAGTCGACGCCCCTCCTCCCAACCAGCACCGCCTTCATTCATATACTTCCTCACTCCATCCTTCCACCTCCCCTTCGGTGCACCTCTCCCTCTCTGTCCTTCCACCTCGCTCTCGTACACCCTCTTAGTCAATCTCTCGCTTTCCATATTGCTTCTGCTGTTATATCTCCTATAGACACAACCAGATTAATTGGAATACAATCATGTTCTCTCACTCTCTCTCTCTCTCTCTCTCTCTCTCTCTCTCTCTCTCTCTCTCTCTCTCTCTCTCTCTCTCTCTCTCTCTCTCGACAAATATTTAGCTTATTAAAAATATCTAATCAGCTATCAACTTTCTGTAGATATCTTAGGCATTGCAGGTTGGTAGGTGGAGGATTATCTTTCTTGTTTCGTTTACTTCCAAAATTTGTATATATAAGGTACAAAAACATTGAAGAACTAGATTAATATTCTTTTGCCTCTGTATGTATATATGTGTTTGTGTGTGTGTGTGTGTGTGTGTGTGTGTATTTCTAATCTATGTCTATTTATACATGAATGTGTATTTTCTGTAGCCCCCATAACCTATGTGAATAACCATCTGGCTCTGTGTACTCATTAACCTCACCATTTTTTGCCATTCGCCACATTTTCCCCATTTCATCTGTGACAATGTGACAATTTGAAGTAGTTTCGTATAGTGTGTAATGCTTTTTGCTGTTATTAGTGATTGTTATGCAACGTTATAATTTAACGCACTTTATAGGAATCACGTTTTCCACGTTGAACTACAAATATCTCACTGGGAGGTAACTAATTTTGGTTTAAATATCATACAACAATAATAATCAATATGGTCAAAAAATACACGATCAAGATTCACACGTTTATTTCCTTAATAGCTAGGGTACATATAGTAGATGATTCAGGGAATTAACAAGGATCCAAGAACCTCTAAGTATTCATAATGCAATGACACAGAATATCAGAATATTAATAATGAATACGTAAATTAATAAATAATAATATATAATAGAGGCCTCTCGCAGTCAAGGGGCCTACGAACCAAATCACAGTTTCGAGTAATAAGGGGTTAAGGTCTAAGAAAGGTACTGCACTCCAAAATTATACTCCTATGACAATATTATACATCAATGGAAAGCTCTTGACCTGACAAATAAAAATTATGTTTGTGTTTTTTTCTGAAAATCTGAAAATAATAATATAACACCATAAAACACTAAGGGGTGTGTTTTTGTGTATGGGTGTTTATTGTTCAATTTAAATTCAAACATGATAATTTCAGAGTACTTGATAACAGTAAGAAGCAGTTCAAATTTGAAAGCAATATTCCAAAAACTGCGTGTTTTATGCGTGTTTTTCGTTCGACATGTTTTATGGTGTTTTATCAAAACATACAAAATGCATACAAATGATTATGGTAGTATGATCAAAAGAATGAGTGTACACATTGTAAAGAAAAATCATAGCAGTGTTTTTGTGGAAATCCGTAATTATTAGGTAAAACACCAACAAACACATAGTGGTGTTTTTTTATGTACCCGTAAATGTTATTCGATTACATTCATACTTGGAACATTACAACATTTTGCAATAACTAGGAGACAGCCGAAACATTTAAGCAAAATTCCTAAAATTGCGTGTTTTATGCGTGTTTTTCCATCTACCTGTTTGGTGGTGTTTTATTAAAACATAAAAAATGCACACAAATTATATTATAGCATAATCAAAAGATAGAGTGTAAATAAATGGATGAAATCGTATCAGTGTTTGTGTGAACATCTGTAATTCCTAAAAAAACACAAACAAACACGTAATGGGTGTTTTTTTGTGTATCCGTAATTATGGGCCGAATTATTTCATACTCATATTTTTGAATAACCATGATGTAACTAAGAATTAGTCCAAATTAGAAAGAATAATTCCCATAATTAAATTTTATAATAATTTAATTTCATAAATTATAAGAAAAGACTTAGTTCCTTCATGTTTGATGTGTGAACAATGGTAATAAAATCATTATAAAGTTGAATATTATTTACCTCTAAACTGCTGCCCAATCCGCTTGTCATCGTGAGAGGTGGGGGGGGGGAGTTAGTAATCGAGGATGTCATCGGCGGGGTCGTCGACATCGGATTCCTCATCCCCACTGTCGTGACCACCACCACCCAATGCATCCTGGGCAGCGAAGAGTTTGGTGTAGAAGTTCTGATAGGCCTGAGGTACAAACGTGGAGAGGTACTTAATGTGATTCATTTTTTTTTTGTTCAGCACCACTCCATTGGGGTACCTCTTGGGCAGGGCGACCTTACAGAGGTCAAAGGTGTCCGGGTTATACTTGTTGGAGCGGCCTTTCTGAAGCTTCCATTCCCGGGCCTCATAGAAGCCATCAGCATACCCACCTGACACCTTAATGCAGTTGGGGTGTTCGTTGGAGGCAATCAGTCGCTTGGCCGCCTTGAACCCCAATGCCGTCTGCCCGGCCTTCGAGACGTGCTGCTGAAGGACCTCGTAGTCCAAAAAGTCATCAGCAGACATACGGACAACGGTAGCAGGATCGGCCTTGCGACAGGACCTCATGTACTTGCAGTAGTCCTCTGTGGTGTACACCTCATGGGGCCGCTGGTGCTTCTCCAGCACACCAAAGTCACGGTCGCAGGGCAGGAAGGAGTGGCCACTCTCTAGGTAGTAGTGGTGTATCCCCGAGAAACGCTTGGAGTGAATGAGGCGAAGATAGAATAGTACAAGATTAATGTTTTTATTCTGGCCAGCACAGTTATCGGAAAAGACGATTAGCTTGTACAATCCCTGGGCAGGTATGTGATTCTCGAGGAAGTGGTTGAGACAGCTAGCAACCTCGACTGACCCGCGTTTGGCTTCACTCTCGTTCCAAACATAAAAATATGGATGTTTGGTTTTCAGGTTGTGTATTCCAAAATTGTATGTCCAGAGTTTACAGCGGTAATACTGGGCACTGACAGTCAACTTTGGGGTAGGTAGTGTCTGTTGTAGGTCGACTGCAATCGCTATAATCCCCGGACTCTTATCCTTTATGTAGACATTGATAAAATTCCTCCCAGCAGCTGCGTTGCCTTGGTGTGTATGGCGCTGTACAGTAAGAGTTGCGATGGCATCTTGGTCTTTCTCTGGGCCGAGGGCTTGTATTTTAATTTTAAGGGTGTCACAAGTTGAACATGTGTCTCTACGAGGGGCTTGGATACTTATTTTGTATTCCTGGACCTTCGCCTTAAACCTGGACTCAATCATTGCATCCTTGGGGTGGTCCTTCGTCACTAAATAATCTTGAAAAGCCTTGTAAAGTCCGTGCCAGGTTGATCCAGGGGGCAGGTAGAGTTGTTCGGGGTTCTTCATTCTAGAGTAGTGCGACTGAAGTGTGGGCAGCTCGTTACAAAAATCTCGCACCACAGTAAGGAGAATGTCACTGGTTTTGTTTGGTGGTTCTTTGCGGCCCTGCTGGTCTGGTGTCAGTGTCCCACTAGGTGAGGAAGCAGCCTTGGTCATCACATTACGCACTCTTTTATGTACTTACTCTAGTTGTACTTACTCTAGTTGTATTGCGGGAGTGAGCATGCTCGTTATTTCCCGCCTCCTATATGTGTAGGTGTTATATGTATCGTTGGAATGGCTGTGGAGTGTGGATGTGTGTGTAGTCTGTATTTTTAGCCAATTGGCGACATCGGAAACGAAGGCTTAGGGTGGATCTGTATGGTACCATTCTCACTATAGACGGTACCGTCTCGCCCGAAGGCTTAGGTAGCCATCAGCTTAGGTGAACCATATGATACCCATCTCGCCTTGTACCATTTTTGCCAACCCCAGATGGGACGTCACAACGTCGTCCACTTATTCCAGGTACCTATTAACAGCTAGGTGAACTGAGGCTAACACATGAAAGGAGACAAGCCCAATTTGTCTCCGCCCGGCCGGGGATTGAACCCCCGACCCCTCGTGTGTGAGACGAGAGCTCTACCTACTAGGCTACGGGCTGTGTAATGCCATGCATGTTCTCAAAGGCGACCATACACACATCTTGTTTAATATTATTGCTCATGACACTGTATGAACGAGTAACACTGCGACGGCTCTCCCTCCCTTTCACCCGCACTCTCTTACTCTCACAATCACTAACTCGGCACAGAATATAATTAGATTGGGCATCGTGGCTGCCCAGTCCCCAGTAAGCATCGAAAACTGTTTGCACATGATCCCTCCCCACCTTATCATAGCACTTCATAGCACAACTACACGGGGGCCCCAAAACACGAGCCCCTACAACAGTGCCCTTACGAGAAACATACTCGCCACCACAATCTCTTTTACTCTTCTTAACTACACTTTTCCAGGTTTCAGGGTGCCGTTTTCTACTAGGCATCAACGTTGAACCTTCCCCCACATCTGAATCACTAGTATCACTCATTATTCAGCCTCAAACACCGTGAAATATGGGTAAAAACAGGGAGAGCGAGCGAGCGTGACCAGTTAAAAACTCCCACCACATGACTGATGTGGGGAGGTGCGAGACGGCGGCTCTGATTGGCCGGGAGCCGCGACGCAAACACGCGGGAACATAGCCGCCCTCCCATTGGTCAGCCGCGCGCGGCGGCTAGGCCCATATACCTCCGCTTTGCCCTACTTCATCCGTACATTTATCGAGTCAAAACACGAGACGCTCAACCCTATGCAACGTGCACATAAGGGCGAAATTCCCAATTCGGTCTTCACAGCATGATAGAGCGTGCTGCCACCTATTGGGAACCAGCGAAAACTCAAATTCTGTGATTTGGTTCGTAGGCCCCTTGACTTCGAGAGGCCTCGGTCACTATGTTCACAATAGTAATATTGGTACTAAGTGAACCTACAATAAATGTTTATGATACTACTAGAACATATAAATAATCAGCATGTTACTAATAAAACATATAGATAATAATACACAGGGATGTTAAGTCTCAAATACAATAAATAGTGTCTTGATAGAAAACGGGAAAAATGCGAGGTTAGTTTCCGCCTAGGGTAAATATTAGTTACTGCTATAGCATACGCGCAGCACTGAAGGGTTACGCACAATAAGACACTATTTGACTATTGAATAAATCATAATTTAGTTCAATGTGGACAGGAGATTAAACTCAAATAACTCAAAGAGTAATAATTATGTATATAAATTCATGAACTGGTTAAAGATAAATATTAGTCATGTATGCGTGACTGAGATTTCTAGTTGGCGGACGAGTTAATGCGACTCGAAAACGTAGAGTTAAATATAACTCAACAATACACAAAATGAATTTAACTTCAGAAAGCGTGATAATAATAATAGTCTAAATGAGAGACTGAATGGTAAAACACTCTGTGAATAAAATGAGAGACTGAATGGTAAAACACTCTGTGAATAATTTCTATGAATTATGTACCCAATGATGATATTACATAAAACAAGATCTATATACTGTAAGTATTCACTGGTTTCTACTTGTAAATGTGTGTGTTTTTATTCTCGGACAATTATATGTATAATTCTCCATAAAGAACATAGGAACCTATATTCCAAGAAATATATATATCTTTATCCCTCAAAAAGAAGTGTATATGTTCTTTCTAAATCGAGCAACGGGGAACTAGGAGAAGAGAAGAATAACAATCTTCAATAATTACGTTACTGTGAATCTTACTATATCAAGTTAACCCTACAGTAGTTTGAAATCATCGTTACTAATACTGGAATAAAGAGCACTTAAAGGATGAGAGGAAAGATAGAAGCCTGGTAGCCTGGCGAACAAGTGGTCCTGGTCGTAGTTATCCTGCGGTTGATGACAGGGTTTCTCACTAGCTTCACACGCTATAGGTAGAATTTGCATTTCCTTCCTTCTTCTTCTCTTTTCGGGATCACTTTCTTTGCACTCGTTTGAGTCTCTTTAACTAGACCAGTTGGCGAGTCTAGCTAGGGAGAGATTTATACTCCTTCAAGGATGTTCCCGATTAACAAATCCTTCTATAAAGAAGAATCGCATTCCGGAAACCTTGCCCTGGTATTGCCTACCTTACCCTTGATTCAGCCAGGTAGTAACTCTTTTCTTAATTGGGTCAAGGGGCTTGTCTCTCGGAGTAGTAGGGACATGGTAGGAAGGGGTTTTTGTTTATTTGTGAGGTTGGTGGTTGCACTAAAAATATGAGACAGAGGTGTCCTGATGGGGGAGGACATGCTAGATTTGTTTATATTGGTCTTAACCCTATGCATGGTTTAATTATGTGTATAATCGGAAATTGGTGTTTGGGTAAGGTTTAAGAAATATAAAGGTTATATGGTGGTGATTAATGAGTAAGGCAGGTATGGAAATTATGTTTGTTTGTTTACACTGCTGGTTTACTTTGGTAAATTATCATAACTCTCAATAGGTGAAATTGAGGGGGTTGATGAGGAATTTCCATAAATAGTTCCTCGCTGTATTTTAACACTGGGTTGGATAGGTCTTTCTGGGGGTACTACTATAATTTGATGGTTTTAGGTGGGCCCTGTAGTCCTGGGGGGTACTAATGTAACTTGATACATTTTTCTCCCCTGGCATCTCAGTGATGTTGGTCCCGCACATGTCGGAAAGATCAAAGATCGTGCATATAGGTCTCCATATGTTATCTCTTTTATGGTTTAATAGGTAAATCACCAATGCCACCACCAACGTGCATTAAGATTTCTTCTGTCTCTGTGTTCAAGTCGGACCACACAACGTAGTAATAGTTAAATTAAGCAAAAAGTAAAAGGTGCAAGTAGTTAGATGTCCCCCCCCCACCTAGAGGTCCTTTTTCGTTATTATTATATACACTGCATCTCCACCTTCCTGCTATTTTTTAAGCAAAATGTCAATCTGCATTGAATCGCACCAATTATGGTTGTGATATTTCAAACATATACCGGAAGTAATCCTTCATTAAGCACATCTTAAGGTTATAACCCCCTCCACCCCTCACCTCTACCCCTTCCATCCACATCCATCCTCAAAGGTAGTAATCTAAATGTTGCCATTATTAGTTTAACATTATCTGAATATAATCAAACTCATGATCTACATTTGGCCGATGTCGCATAAATTCTCCGCGAACTACGTCCCCTCCCACCTTTCTCGCTGTGTCATTTTCCGTATAATTATTTGTATAAAAAGGGCATGGTAAAAACAATCCCTACGGATTTTTATAGAGCTAGATCCCCTCTATCCTGTTAGAGACTATTTTCCACTAATTAAACCGATCTGATTTTTGTATTAACAAAAACAAATTATTACATGTGTACCATGAGTAAGGAAAAAAAATGCCCATCCATCTCTTCATTAGGGGCCATATTCCGTAAATTATTTCAATTCGACCAATCACCGCAGATTGGCCCCTAATTACAATTAAAATCATTACCCAATTCGACCATTCGGCCCAATTTGTCAATAGTATATGCTTGGCCGCATATAATGACTAGTTCCAACTGGACATACTATCAAAATTCGGCTGCACTCTTTAATTTGACCAGTCACTCCGTATTTCAAATTCGACCACTAAACACAAGGTTAACATACTCTCCAATTTGATCATCCACTTAGCCATCTGGTAATACAAATATACCCCAGTTGGACCACCCACTGTATTTCAATCACTAGCTCCAATGTGACCACTCACCAAGATTCAATGACTTTTCAATTCAAACCCTACACTCTGGTGAACTTCCTTAGATGTTTTGCTTTTCCCAACGAAAGCACAGATCTGTTGAGACATTTGGTGGAATCTAGCGGATGCACAGAGTAGTAGCACTTTCCTCTCACACAATCAGTCTTACTTTAACCACCACTGTGAATACACACGCTTTGACCTTGTTGAATCACTCACATCATTTAGTGGAGCGGTTAATGGCTTCGTTGAGCCCAACCAAGCTCCCGCCGCGACCCTGTATGTGTTACTGGCACATATGTATCAACATACAGTATGTAACGTGTGGAGAATGAACAGAGCGAGTTCTTTGATCTGAATGTTAGGTTAAAGCAAGAGTGTGTGATTTCACCATGGTTGTTCAATATATATACTGTATATGGACGGAGTCATGAAAGAAATACAAGGAAAAGCAGTGGATGTTGGTGCACCGCTGATAAGGGAAGGCAACGAGTGGAAGTTGCCTGTACTGATGTTTGCCGACGATACAGTTCTGATCTGCGATAATGAATGGGAATTGCAAGAGTTACATGGACAGAAGAATGAGGAAGTACGAGAGCGGTGTGGTGTGGATGTAGATGCGCTGGAAAGTGTGAAAAGGATCACCTTGAGATGGTTTGGCCATGTGGAACGTATGGGAAGCGAGAGAATATGTAAGAGAGTGTACGGGAGCGAGGTGGAAGAGGGGGAGGTAAACTGAGAGAGAGGTGGAAGGATGGAGTTAAGAAGTATATGCGTGAAAGCGGTGCTGGATGGGAGGAAGGACGTCGAATGACTGGGGACAGAGGTGCATGGAAGCGTTTTGTTTGTGGCCACCGCTTCGGGGATTACAGCGTCCGGCTATAGATAGATAGATAGACTTCAATTTACCATTTAGTCCAAGCTACCAAACTACCATCTTATGACTTTTATCTATCTATGTGTGACATTATCTCAAATTTCCTTTCCGGCCGTTCCATAGCTGCGGTTGTGGATGGCTATCCTTCCTTTCCTCACCCTATCAACTGCAGTGTTCCTCAGGGTTCTGTCCTATTCCCAGCCCTATTTCTAATTTTCAGTAATGATTATCTCAACTGTACCTCTACTTCTATCCACTCATATGCTGATGACTCTACCTTTTTGTATATTATTCAATTAGGCTTCCACAACCTCCTTCCTCAAAGTAATTTCAAAACTCATGTGATGAGGTCATGAGGCCCCTATCCTTTGACATTTCAATAACTTCTGATTGGGTTAGCGAAAATCTTGTTATTTTCAATGCTTCCACCACCTAATTTTTCCTTCTGTCTACCCATCACAATCTTTCACACGACTATCCCTTATTCTTCATTAATACACAAATCCACCCCTGATCTGCTCTCAATATCCTTGGTGTCTCATTTTCCTCTTACCTTTCCTGGTAAGACTATATTACCACTCTCGCTAAAACAGCTTCCCAAAGGCTGACTATGCTAAACCGTCTTGAGGATTCATTACCTCGCATAGCTTCTTGTTGTGTACAGAGGCACAGTGCACCCATGTATCGAATATTGTTCATATGTGTGGGGAGGTTCCCCCCATATTGCACTTCATGAAAGGGGAGAGTCCAAAGCATTCCGTGTTATCAACTCGCCACCTCTTACTAACTCCCTACAGTCTCTTTCTATGTGCTGCAATATTGTTTTTCTTTCACTCTTCTATCGCTATTACAACAGTTAATGTTCTTCAGAGCTCTCTCAGTGCACACCACCTCCCTTACGGTGAATGGGCGGCATTCGCCTTTCAACGCAATCCCACCGTAATTCAGTCCAGCTCTCCAACCCAAGCATTAAATAAAATTCTCAGTCTTTCTTCTACTCAATAATTTAATTCTGGAACTCTCTCTCTCAATCAATCTTTCCTTCATGCTATACCTAGACTGCCTTAAACTTTGTGTGTCCAGGCATTTTGACCCCAACGTATCTTAAATTTGTCATTCTGTCACTCTTTTGACTCTAGGGGAAGCACTCGTTACAGGCAGTCGGCCTTTTGTTTCCTTCATTGCACATGCAAAACATAAAAACAAATACATTTGAAAAGTTTAAGTTTGCTTATTTGATGTCTGAAGGGGGGGAGCAGGGATGAGTCAGGGCAACACTTTCCCTCATTTTGTTGCCCCATATATTTGATGTTAGAAGACATTCTCCCCCTTAGTTTGGCGATATCAAGACCTCTCATGTCATTAGCGTGTCGATGTTTTCGTTGAGAGGATAGCAAGCCTGCAATTTAGGAGAAACCTGAACAATACACACTTGTATCTTGAAGGGGAATTATGGGGGTATTTTACTAATCCTGATGGATATTTTGGGTTTGACACCATGAAATACAGGCACCATGAAATATGGTTAAGCCTCGAATCCCATACCTAAAATTTAAACATGCCTGCAATAATCGGGGTTCTATAGTCTTCAGGGGCTCACCAGGGAGTCTTTGAAACAGCTTATTGTCATAACCATGATCTAAATGACACAGGAACTTCACTATCTCATCATTACTCAAGGTTTTGGACGCCATCATTAAATCTAGAAATAAGAGAAAAATGCCATTTTAGGAAAAAGAACACAGTGACCGAAATATGGCAACACTTGACCAAGCTGACTGTGGGATCAAGTCAAGAAATAATCTGCCTACCTTGTCTATAAATATTGTAATCATGTATGCAATAGTTTAGCGTATATATAACATAATGCAAAACTTAATAACTTTGAAAATGTTTTACTAATCTGGTATGGATGAGTCAGATGTGGCACAGCGAGGCCAGGGAGAGCGAGACAGAGGACTGTCTGGGGCAGGGATATTACCTGTGTGAGAGCTTGGCCCATACTGATGCTCAACAAGATTTGCCCCTCCTTTCTACCCCCCCCCCCCCCCCCCCCACCTCTTGAGCTACTAGCTAAAACCTGATTCTGCGCATGTGGCACGGTGATACCTATCAAGGTTTAATATATATTTACATGATTTGGTATAAAGTAATTTAAAAACTTTGTTGAACACTCAACTATTCTTTTACTTTTGTATTGACCGTTACAGTATGGAAGTTGGTTAGTAATATTTACACATGCATTGAAGCATAGACTACAGTAGATCTGGACTGGACGCGAAAATGGAACTTTGCAGTAAGGGACCCAAAATCGGAGAACGATTACCCAAGTTCGAACTTCGAAACCGCGAACATTTTATAAGGGACCCAAAATCAGAGAACGACCCCCCAAGTTCGAACCCCGAAACCGCGAAAATATAAAAATTTCGCGGTTTCGAAGTTCGAACTTGGGTGATCGTTCTCCGATTTTGGGTCCCTTACTGCAAAGTTCCATGTTCGTGTCCAGTCCAGATCTACTGTAGTCTATGATTGAAGTTATATCAGCGAATGTTTTCAAACCTGAATAACCTGCAGATTGATTATATATGAATTACCCCTTAGATAAATGGTTTTGGTCTAGATATGTTCCCAAATGCTGGAGTCTCGGGTAGCCTTCCCCTCCCCCCTCCCCCCTCCCTATCCCCGTGGCCTCTTGTACAGTTGACTCGATTAATTCGCGGAGACAGATAGATATGTATATATTGAGAGAGATATTTGATCTGGCAATAACTACATCGCTTGGGAACAACAACAGTTATCGTACCGACTTGTATGATGTAATTTATGTTTTCAGGTGCATGAAGTATCCTTTAGTTATTATCTGTGCATAATAATAAACATAGTAAAGTGAGTGAACGTAAAGTGAGTGAATTAATGTTTTTATCAAAATACCTACGATAACAAGCAAGGTAGAATCATGGGAGAAGCACATTGAAAGTAGGGAGTGAGAAGGGTGGTAAAGTGGGGGAGGCAGTGACGGAGCTAGTGGGGAGTGAGAGGTGAGAGAAAGGAATGGTATGGGGGAGGGGTTGGCGTGTGTGGCGGAGGTAGGGAGGGGGCGGTAGAGGAGTAAAGGGAGGGGAAGCGGGGGAGGGCAGGAACACAGAGTAAGAAGGGAGTGATAGGAGACAAACCAAATATTTAGGAGGGTGGAATGATGGGTAGAAAATATGTGTAGATAGCAAGTCCGGAAATGGTAACAGGCTGGGAAAAGTAATACGGATAGGGAGAAGAGGGTAATTAATACTATATGAACATTGGCCAATCAAGTTCTGAGTATCAATTTCAAATAAAGTTTCAGTTATGGTAAAACATACATTATTTTTGGCAATAACACAAGACATTCACTGTTCTTCTTAAACACGTTCATCAAATATATTGTAACGTCAATTTCATTGATTACAATACTGTAGATAATGTTCCGAGGTCATGTTTAATGTCGATTTTTTTAAACTATGGGACTGCTATTCAATACGAGGCACGTTTCACATAACATTTGTGTTGTCCATTTATTAAATATAGCTACAAAATCTGTGTTACCAAATACCCGCATCAACTTTGAGTCTGGCAAAACACGGATCTCGCTCGCTCTCTCTCTCTCCCAATATTTTGTCCCCGAACTTTCTGAAATTCAATATCTTGGGTATTGTTTTCCATCAACTTTAATTAAGTAATAGTTTACTTATATTTGTTAATGGAGGGTGACTATAAAAGTAAGATCTTTGCCAATTTAGTAGTTTGTTATCCATTATAATTTTCCCTGGGATATACTGTTTGCGTCAATAGGTAGCCGATTGAGCAAGCTTCACTATTGCCAGTGGTGGGGAAGCAGTCTAACTTGATCAACTATTATCATAATGCGTGTTGCTGTATATAAATGGTAAATGTGGCTGCTACTCCAGCCTTTGACAGAAAACAAAGTTAAACTGTGTATATATCATATAGAAGTGTTTTATTAATACAGGACATGTGCCTGTCGGTCTATCCATCATTAAATTTGTGTCTGTCTGTCTGTCTGGTTCCTCGTAGTGAAGTGGTATTAGCTCGCACGAAATCTACGATATTATTCATGATGTGAAAACAGGAATATAACTATGTCATTTTAGTAATAAAAGTTTTAATTATATATATATATACTGTATATATATATATATATATATATATATATATATATATATATATATATATACCCGGTATATATATATATATATGTTTATATACACCCAGCCGGGATCGAACCTCCGACAGACATTCAGAACGATTTGAATCTACTACACCACGGCGTGATAGATTAGTCTTAACCTGTTCCTATATATATTAAGGAGATGGGAAATCCTACTTGGATAATGTATTTAAATTCATGCACAAGTCGCAGGATCCATATACCACGATATCATACAATGATTTATATAAGATTATCTACGCAACTCGGGTTGGACACTCGTTTCTGAATGTCGGAGGTTCGATCCCGGCTGGGAGTATTTAAATATTGATAAGCTCACGTGTATTTATGAGATATACTTGATATTAATTACTCGTGTTTGGCTGGGCGAGACTAAAAATAAAATCTCTATAACCCGAGTTAAGTGGGTAATCTTGTAAATATCCCTGTACTGTGTCCTGGAATATGGATCCTAGAGGCGAATTGTGCATGAAATGCAATAGATTCTCCAAGTAGGATTTCCCTTCTCCTTAATATACTGTATATAGGAAGTGGTTAAGATTACATTATCACGCCTTGGTGTAGTGGATTAAAAGTGTGTCCACTCGTTCTGAATGTCGTAGGTTCGATCCCGACCGAGAGTATTTAAATATTTATTAGTTCACATGTATTTGTGATATATATATATATATATATATATATATATATATATATATATATATATATATATATATATACTGTATACGTCACGTCTGTGTGTGTGTATGTGGAACCGGAAGCATAAATAGACAGTAAGCATACATATTGACATTTGATATAGATTTATATAGATATGGCGAGGGCAGTAGTGATTTTCTGTACAATTTGACGGTGTCTGGCTTTGCTTATATGAAAAATGGCTGTCATAATAAACGGGGATGATTGTTACACAGCTGTAAAGTTAAAGGTAAACAGTGTGTGAGAGAAGGCAAACTCTTAATGCACGAAAAGGTAACGCCTCAGGTTAGATAAGACCAGATTCCTATATTTGAAAGCTGCTTCTGCTATTCTTCGTTACCGTGCGTAGGTGCCATAAGGGGCTTTCCACATGCACGACTTTGCCCGATTTTCGCTCGCGGAATGCCTCTCGACTGATTTTTGTAACGAATTTGCCCGATTGTCTAGTGGTGACCGTTATTTCAAGACGACATACAACTTGTTGCTGAGCAATCCGCAACATGTCTTGCAATACACTCACACCGACCCACACAGATATCACTACCACATCCGATACAAGTAGCACTGTTAACACACACACTTGCACACACGTGTTTTCCTATGTGTAAGAAGGAGACAAAAGACAGGTTGACTGTCACGAGTATCTTCCTAAAGCCAAGAGTGTGACAGAGCCAAATTCTTGGGACGTTGGGGTCAAAATGCCTGCACACACCAAGTTGAAAGCAGTTTAACTATTAGGATGAAGGAAAAATTTATCGAAGGAGAGAGTTCCAGCGTTCACTTGTTGAGTAGAAGAAAGACTGAGAAAACTTACCAATTCTTGGGTTGGAGAGCTGGACAGAATAGGAGTGGGACTGTGTTGAATGGCGGGTGCCTCGCACTCGCCGCAAGAGAGGGGGGTTTGCACTGAGAGAACACTGATTGTTGAAATAAAGATAGAAGAGTGAGAGAGATGCAACATTGTAGACAGATATTGTAGGGAAATAGTAAGAGGAAGTGAGTTGATGAGACAAAATGTTTTGGACTCTATTCTTTCGAGAAGTGCGGTATGGGCGAAGCCTACCTACACATGCGAACAATTAATACTCAATACAGGGGCGCAATGTGCCCCGATAAGGAGCACAAACACATAATCTCCCTTTACAGTAATCTCCTCCAAGAACCACAACAATCAAACACCACCAACCAGAACAAATCATCAAAACCAACACCAAACTACCACAATTACCATCAAGCTACCACCACCACAACCACCAGCTACCACAAACACCAACACCAACAAACTACCACAACCACCACCACCGAACCACCACCACCACCACACACCTCACCAGCATCATCCCCATCAAACTTCCATAACCATCAGACCCACCTACAACCACAAACACACACTCTCCCCACCAGCTACCAACCAGAACCGCCTACACGAAAAGCAACTATGACACTACCACAACCACCACGACGATCATACACCACCACCACCACGACCATACATCATCACCACTACCATCACATCCACCACCATCACAACCACTACCACCACCACTATCAGTACCACAACCACCACCACCACAGCCACAACCATCACCACGACCATACATCACCACCACGACCATATACCACACCCACGATTACTACTACCACAACCACAACAACCACCACCACCACCACTACCATTAATCTGAACGCAAACAAGAATACGGTTTCACGAAAAAAATAACTTGTTGGCGACCATGTTGAGTTGAGTCGACTGTACGACTGTGTCCCAGACCGTTCCTTCATGTTGCCAACACTGTCGAGTATAGTATACTCGCATTCTGCCATGGTCGCATAATGTTGTCTGCAACACATACAAGACCTGTCTTGTCATTTCGCTGATTGATCTTGAGGCAAGTTCTGTGCAATCGCAGTGCATCAGCAAATAATCGGGCGAGGTTGTGCATGTTCGTAACACATTTTTTTGGGCGACACCATCGCCGACATGTGAACATTTTTTAACTTTTCAAAAATCAGCACGACTCTCACGACCCAATTCAAGACTCACCAGAACTCTAGGAACCAATCAGGGACATCAGACGATCATGCAAGAATTTTACATGACATGACGACACAATGGCCGAATAGGGGATGTTGGTTTGTGTCGATGACCAAAATCGGCCATGTGGGGAAGCCCCTATACACAAATTGTAATCGTATTTCTTTGTAGTGTACTCTAATTCAGCTGAACGTCATACAATCAACTACGGTATCAACCTTTCATAGACGACCAAGCTCTTCTCTCTTTCTATATTGATCCTATTAGTATTGCCTATGGTATGTCCCTAAAGTTATTGTCTCGTGGTATTATTCATAGGCTCGTTTTCACACAATTGATTAAGCTATTTAGCTCAGATTTAAAAAAATCCTCAAGAAAATGTAACCGTGAATCGAACATAATGTAGATGCTCTAAATTTCAGTAAAATAACATTAACCTATTCAGTAACGGTGACATCCTCTTTCATTATATTCTGGCAAATATTAGACCACTTCATTCAGCTTAGGAAGGACGTCTACCAATTAAAAGGCTACACACTAACTCAAATAATCCTTTTACCTACCACAAGTCCTTCCTAAGCTTCATAAAATGATCTAAATCTAGTTGAAATCAAATAAAAAAGATGTCACCGGTACAGAAAGGGTTAATAAAACAAGGCATATTTACACCTTTTAAGAGAGAGAGAGAGAGAGAGAGAGAGAGAGAGAGAGAGAGAGAGAGAGAGAGAGAGAGAGAGAGAGAGAGAGAGAGAGAGAGAGAGAGAGAGAGAGAGAGAGAGAGAGAGAGAGAGAGAGAGAGAGAGAGAGAGAGAGAGAGAACAGTTCACGAATACATCCTAGATCTCATTTATAATATGATTACATCATGAAAGATATTGGAGATAGCCCCATTATCTGTCTCAGTACAGGGAGCAATGATGTTGGTAAAGGTAGGACGGAAGTACTGCTTCGGCAGTACAGGGAGGTGTTAGATAAAGTTAGGAGGAAGGGAGGCATACCTGATGTAGTACACAGTATCTTGCCACGGAGAGGGGTCAGCAAGGAATGGTCATCTAGGGCAATTGGTATCAATTGTCGGCTGGAAAAATACTGTAATGCAAATGCAATACCATTCCTTGATAACTGGACCCGTTTCTATGGTAAAAATCAGTTGTACGCACAGGACGGGGTTCATCTTTCTCGGCTAGGGGTGGCAAATTTAGCTAGGTCAATAGATAGGATTGTCGCGGGGTTTCGCTGAAAATAAAGCCTGAGAATATGAGTAAGAATAATTGTCTAGATAGGGTAAATTGCCGTACTGGTACATCAGATAGGAATAGAAAATATCAGTTACAGGATTTTAATTGTACTGCTAGTAGAAATATTAAAGGTGTAACAGAAGATGGGAATTCAGTTAGAAATAAAGGTAAATCCGATACCAGTAAAATAAATTCATTGCGATTATATTATACAAACTGTAGGAGTTTATGTAACAAAATGGATGAACTTAGAGCACTTGTTAGCAACGAAAATATAGACATTATAGCACTGACTGAAACATGGATTAATACAGAATCAAGACATTTCTTAGCAGAATTCCATATAACAGGATATAGTTTGTTTAAACGCGACCGAACAAGTAGGAGGGGCGGCGGAATAGCAGTGTTTGTCAGGAGTTCTTTAAAAAGCTGTATTAAATCAGGTATTAGACTAAATACTGATAACGAAAGTGTTTGGGTTGAGGTTAGCGAAGGTAGTGAGACCATAATTATTGGAGTTATTTATAGACCACCAAATATGAGTAGAAACGAAGGTACAGCTTTATGGCAGGAAGTGAAAATAGCATCAAGGTTTAGCAATGTGTGTATTATGGGGGATTTTAATTTTCCGAATATTGATTGGCAGCATCAAATCGGCGACTCAGATTCAAAAGAGTTTATTGAGGCGGTACAGGATAGTTTTTTTATTTCAATTCATAGACTCGCCTACTAGAGGTAATAATATCCTCGATTTAGTTCTCAGTAATAATGAACAAATGATAAATAATGTAGAGATAGGAGACCAACTAGGAAATAGTGATCATAAATCAATTTATTTTAACATATAATGGACAGGAAAGGCTAAAGAGAATACGACACTTATCCCAGATTTCAGAAAAGCCAATTATGGTGGATTAAGACGAGCCTTAAGAGTCGATCCTATGGTTAAACTATTAAGTGGACCCAGGTGCGCTAATGAACATACTCTCTCTCAGATACCTGTCTTAACTCAGGATAATTTGACAGCTACATATACTAATTTTATTTCTTCACTCCACAATGCGCAAAATAAATATATCCCCAAAAGAAAATTTAGATCAACACAGAACCAACCCAAATGGATGAATAATAGACTATTAGACCTTCTAGGAAAAAAGAGAGGAATATATCGAAAAATTAAGAAAGGCGAAATTCACCTACTTGCTTACTATCAGAATCTATCAAGAGAGGTTAAAAAATGTATAAGGACAGACAAAAGAAATTATGAAATCAGGATAGCCAATGACTCAAAAAATAACCCTAAGGCTTTTTACCAGCTATATAAATCTAAAGTTAGAGATAAAATAGGCCCCCTTAAAACTTCGATAGGAGAAATGACAGAAAATTATTTAGAAATGTGCAGTACATTAAATAGTCAGTTTCTATCCGTTTTCACTAATGAAAATTTGGCACAGATTCCAGAAGTCCGTAAGGTATATAGCGATAGTATAGAAAATAGGTTAAGTACGGTTACTATAAGTAGAAATGATGTGCTTAAGGAAATTGACAGACTGAAACCTCAGAAATCGCCTGGTCCCGATGAGGTATATGCCAGAGTATTAAAAGAATGCAGAGATGAGTTAAGTTACCCATTAACATTTCTTTTTAACAATTCATTAGAAACAGGTATAGTTCCAGAAGCTTGGAAGCTTGCAAATGTAGTTCCGATTTTCAAAAAAGGTGATAAATCAATAGCATCCAATTACCGTCCCATTAGTCTCACTTCAATCATAGGAAAGCTACTAGAGTCAATTATTGCTAGGAAAATGAGAAACCACTTAGAAACATTTAACTTAATCAATTCTTCTCAGCATGGATTCACTCAGGGACGTTCTTGCCTTACTAATTTGCTTAGTTTTTTCTCAGAGGTATATGAAGCAGTAGATAATGACAAGGCATACGATATTATATATTTAAATTTCAGTAAAGCTTTCGACAGAGTCCCTCATGAGAGATTGATGAGAAAGGTTGAGGCACATGGAATAGGTGGGGCATTGTTGGGATGTATTAGGTCATGGCTAATTGGTAGGAAACAGAGAGTCAGCATAAATGGTACCAAGTCAGAGTGGGGAGCAGTCAAAAGTGGTGTCCCCCAGGGATCGGTATTAGGTCCCCTGTTGTTTCTTATATACATAAATGACCTAGATTTAGGTAAAACTAGTAGGATAAGTAAATTCGCAGACGATACTAAAATGGGGAGATCAATTGATTCAGATAGCGATATAGAGTGCCTCCAAAGGGATCTAGATACCTTACATGAATGGTCAGTAAATTGGCAGATGAAGTTTAACATTGACAAATGCAAGGTATTAAAGATAGGGAAGATGCAAACAAATGTTAAATATAAACTAGCTAATTTAGAATTAGAAAATTCAGACTGCGAGAAAGATCTAGGTGTGTTTGTTAGCAATGATTTGAAGCCTAGAAAACAGTGTATAGGCGTTCGTAATAAGGCAAACAGGATTCTCGGGTTCATCTCTAGGAGTGTGAGTAACAGAACTGCTGATGTTATCTTGAAACTTTACTTGTCATTAGTGAGACCCCATATGGATTATGCTGTCCAATTTTGGTGTCCTTATTACAGAATGGACATAGATTCATTGGAGAGAGTACAGCTTAGAATGACAAAAATTATCCATAATATTAGAAATCTTCCGTATGAAGAAAGGTTGAAGAAATTAGGTTTACATTCGTTAGAGAGACGCAGAGTTAGAGGGGATATGATAGAGGTGTTCAAGTGGGTTAGTGGGATTAACAAAGGGGACATGACAAATGTACTAAAGCTCAGTGATAGCGAAAGAACTCGTACCAATGGTTTCAAATTAGATAAATTTAGTTTCAGAAAAGATATAGGCAAATATTGGTTTGGTAACAGAGTTGTAGATGGGTGGAATGGACTACCAAGTGCTATAGTGGGATCTAAAACTGTAGGGAGCTTTAAGATAAAATTGGATAAGCATATGGACGAGAAGGGTTGGGTGTGAAGGGGGATCAGCCGGGTTGGGCCAATCAGCGCTCTGCAGACCCCCATAATCCTGCGTTAATCTCTAACCGTTTTAGTAAGATGATCCTCAGGGTATTAGAGTGTTGAGCCTATAATTGGGCTTTGTAATTGATTTGGGGTTGTGTGGGACAGGGATCTGCCTTGCTTAGGCCAATCGGCTTTCTGCAGACTCCCATTTTCTTATGTTCTTATGTTCTTATGTAAATTTTCTAGTGAATAATGGCAATGGATGAAATGTAGCCTAAGTAGCATCATGTTGTAAAATCTTTCCAAAATCGTTGTTAGAGTCTGATTGCCGTATTTGTTTACTTAAAAAATAATAAAGCGTTGTGCAAATTATCAGAAGAGACAGGTATGAATGGGATGGGATGGATAGGTGTGGTGGAACGGGAGGAACGGGAAGAGTGTTGTGGAGCACTTGCGTTTGTGGGGGGGGGGGGGGGGGGGGAATAAAGAATCGTACGTTTGGCAGACCACAAATATTCAGTGTTACCAGAATTTAAATTCCAAGCTCTGGAGGTTTGTCTCTGCGAATTAATCGAGTTAACTGTACCTCACACTACAACATCCACACCATTACTCTATATTGCAGCCCGTAAATTTCTGGCAGTACAATATCGCGCCGGTGTAATATATAATGAGTGACAAGTTACAAGATAATAGTACAGTTGGGAAAGAGAATGTGGGGATGTCAACAATAGAGCTATTCTTTACTATGGCCCGGTGCAATCTGATGGATGGAATCGTATTTTGTCACGAACAAATTGAGTACTTGCTAGTTACTGCCTTCATTATCTAGGATATGTTGCAAGGGTTACCAAAATCGGTTGAGTTGTAGCATTTTAGGCTGGACGAAGACAACATGATTACAGCTCCAGTAATTGTACCTGTTTTATGATGGATTCCGGGCACTCTTTTGGTGAAGGATTGGGTCATAACTCAGCTGATATCATTATAGTGAGAGCGAGAGAGAGAGAGATATAGTTTACATATATTTACATATATACACTGGCCACACAGACTTTACGATCCAAACGAGGTGGTCAGGACTTCATTCTAGTAGAGATGGCATACCCGATAGAAAAGGAAAGTTGAAGGAAAGGATAAAAAAGAAGAATAAGGAGAGAGATAATTTATGCTGAGCCTCCTCAGTCAGTATACATAGGAATTGTGTATACTTTCCGATGCATTATATTTTTCAGGCTAGCGAGGAGAGCTATAGTCTATTTGTTATAAGTAGGCAAAACATGTTGACCACTATAGTCTATTCATTCTAGGTTGAGCAGAAATCGTAACCTATAACCTCTCATAACTCAAAAAAGACTAGCGTAATCGAGCTAATATTTCTACCAAACAGGAAGACTTGACCGGTGTATAGGTGTATAAATTGACAGCTCATTTGCTCTAGCTCTTCTTTTTGAGTTACAGAGGTTAGAGGTTACGATTTCTGCCCAACCTAGAATGAACGGACTATAAAACCTCTATAATTCATAAACGAATAGAGTAATAGAGTTAATATGCCAACCATTTAGGAAGGTTCAGCCAGGGAATAAGTGTGTCAAATTACAGCCCATTTGCTCTGGCCCTTTCTTAGTTACAGTGGTTAAGGGTCACGATATCTGGACTAACTTTACTGAATGGACTATAGCTGCAGCAGTGGTTATAAATTGCAATGTATACACTGGGGTTCAAGTGGTCCCAGCCGTTTGTGTTTAACCCCTTCTGTACCGGCGACGTCTTTTTAACTTAATTCTAGCTATATTTAGACGATTTTCTGCAGATTAACCCTGGAACGACGCCGAGACTCTTAAGAGGTTTTAGTGGGCGAAGGCGACGGGACTCCTAAGATCCAAGGCCTAAAAAAAGCCTTTTACAAGACCCCAGTGGCACTCAAAACAAAGGAATATGTGATCTTATCAACTTTTGGGGTGACCCTTGTTACAGGCAGCATTGTCTTTAGTCTCCTTCAAACACATACAAAAAGGTGGGGGGGGGGGGATACAGTAAATATTTCCTCTATGGAGGTGAGAATACAGAAATAGAAATTAAAATGTCTAACAAATTTTGACATTCAAATTGGCATGGATGCAAGACTGGAGACTGGAATAGCTATACAAATAATCGTATGTTTCAGGCAAGTGTTCAATATTGAACAAAAAAACAGGTTTATAACTAGGTTATATGGAGTTCATGCAAGCTATCTTGTTGCAATGACTTCTGATAAGTTTAAATTATGGTATCCTTGGTAAGTAGCCAGTTGTTTTTTGTCTAAACCAATTTGTTTTATTATCCGGTATCCGGCTGGATATCCGGCCAGATAACATTTTGATATCCGGCTTATCCGGTATCCCGCCGGATAGCAAAATCTACTATCCGGTGCACCCCTATATTATATGTTTCTGTCAATTTATCACTATCAGGATGCGTCATGGCGGTTTTTAAAAGGTTAATCCTTTTAAACTAAACGATTTTGTACAGCGTATAATGTGGGTGACCTAGATGTGTGTGAATTTGTGTTTTGTTTTTGTGTTAATTGTTTTCTTGTTGTTCGAGCTCTGCCTCGAGTTGGCCACCCCCAATAAAAAAAAGGAAAATGGGGAATGGGCCTAAGTATATATATACAGTACATGCATACAAAATGAATCTCTAGTCAGCATAGAGGAACAGTTTATCATTTAACTCATCCGCTTTCACAGCCCCTTTCTTAGCATAAGACAATCGTCCTATAATAGCGAGAATATAATGTTAACAATGTGCATGGTACACTGAAATGGGTAATTAATGGGGGATGGTTCACTTTTGGGTCGATTTATTTCATGTATTAATTAGTTATCTAGTTTCCTCCCCAGACCTCCATCAAACTTTACAAAAACATCCATTAGATCCCCCTTTAATTTTGTACATTTTTCGGTAGAAAAATGTCCCGGCTGAAGGCCGGTTCTTTCAAAATTACAGGCTCACTATCGTTCGCCAGAAAAAAATTGACACCTAAATAGTACAAAAGGTATTAATATTGACAAGGAAATGGGGTGTAAGGTCTTACAATCGACAAACTAATGGGGCAAACATCTTAAAATCTGAAAACTAATGGGGCTAAACATGAGGGAGAAGGTGACCTAGAAAAAACGACCGACCTTTCCCTAATGCTGGTGGTAGCTGGATAAGGCCAACCATCGTCAACAAATGTATGTGAATAAAATGTTCACCATTTTATACTTATCCATAATGGTTGGATGAAATACAATATTAAGGGACAATGGAAATAAAATGCATACTTAATCAACGTATAGTACACTTGTATACTCAATTAGGAAGTAAGAACACTAAGTCATGTACAGTTTGCCGCACATATTCCATGTCTCAACCATCCCAGCAAATCGTAACTTGTTAGCGCCGCACCCACCTCCCCAACCCCCCTCCCTCATTCCACCTCCTACCAATAGTTGTTGTTGTTGTTGTTGTTCCCCAAGCTGCCTGGCCGAACAGCCCCAAGGCCCCGAGCAAGGCCAAGGCCATAACCGAGCGCCCCCACAGAACCCTCCCTGCCGACCACAATAAAGCCTGGGTAACCGAAGCCACTCCATGGCGGGGAGCTGAGGAGGGTGCGGAAACGCCCTGGAAACCAAAGACCCACCCAGGGCCCTGTGCCCCTCAGCAATTCTGAAGAGAAAGCTGAGGGGCAAAGGAAAAATGTGACGCTTTGGCTTCCAATCTTGGTAGATTGGGAGGTCAATCCACGGAAGAGACGCCGTCACTTGAGATCTAGAAAATATATAAGTAAAAGGAACAGTCAAGAGTAAGCTATGGGTATGGCAGAGATCGCTCAGTTCTCACTCTGATAGACCAGCCCATCACCATTCCTACCAATAGTGGAAGCTAGGAGTTGGAGCGAGAGAGGGGGGCTGGGGAAGTGGGTGCAGCGCTGCCAAATCACGACCCCAACGGAATAGAATATGTGCGGCAAACTGTACATCGATATAAGGCGGGGATATTCATCTGTTAATAACAAGTCACAACCCTGTTCATTTTTTCAATAAGAAGAAATAATTACTCCATATAAGCAAACTACTCTTCAGATTTCCAATTAGAATGACGCATGTCATAAGATAGATAAATAGATGTTTGACATTAAAATAAAAAAATAAAAAAAATATATACATTTTCATAAGACCAATCTTATCCTAAATAATGACATTACATTTTAAGAGACTCCAAAAATGTGTTGGAATTGACAGCTAAAAGGACTATGTAAATAATTAGGAGAGTAAGTCAGTCAGTCAGATAGTAGCCAAACCCACACTCCCTTATAGGAGTACAGTATGGAGGATCACCAAGATGTAAAGGGCCTCTGGCAGGCAAAGAGTCCAGTTCAAAGGCTTGGTAATCCATAAGGCAGAATAAATTATGGAGGTGAGATTCCCAGTGCCTCTCTCCATGGGCTATCTGTGCCACAAATGTAACGGGCGATGGCGTCGCTGTATCCCCTGGTTATTAGTTTCCAACTGCCCTGGAGGCTGTTCCCAACACCTTTACCCATGGGTTAGTACAAGGGATTGGATTAAATGGCCTCGGAGCATCCTACCAGAACCATCTGCAGCGATGCACCCCTTATTCGTACATGTTGCTAAGATTGGCCTGATATTATGTGCTTACTGATATGGCAGTCTCCTCTCATGCCACCACCAAGTTCCAAGCCCCTGTAGTATTAGGTGGGGAGTGCCAATCTGGTGATAGACTATATGTTCTGTACCCTTTGGTCCCGAAGGTGCCAGCACCAGTTCTGAGGGGTAGCATTCGATGTCAGTGTGCCACCCTCAAGAAACTTGATTGGAGAACAATGAAGTCCTGCCACAACACTACCTCATCATTTTCACCACTGTGGCTAATGCTGGTGTAGCAGCAAACAGTGCCTTGGTAAGGCACTGAGAGTCCCCTGAAGCACCAATCCACGCCCTACTAGCTTCAACAATGCCACAAGATAACACAATAACAAGCGTTTACCGCATAGAAAGACTGCTGGTCCGCAACTAACGCCATCCCCCCTTTAGTTGCCTTTTATGCCTTCTTACCCACAGCTGGTTCAATGGTAGATAATAATAAAGACAATTGTACATTTATTCTATACAAAAGACATACAGGTAACCATGCATTAATAACATATAGGGAAACGATCACTGGTACTTAGTACAATTGTTCAACGTGATAGACTATAGGAATCAACATCAGAATATAACTCTAATTTTGATAAACTCACTCCACACCAAACACCTCCCAAAGAAATTAATGAGAGCAAGCATGTGATCCTGGGTTACCACATACATATTTTCAACACTCTAACCATCAAGGCAAAAATACCAACATGTACCAAATATTTCACTGATCCAGGATAGTAAAAAAAAAAAAAAAAAAAAAATCCTGTCCAGTCCATTGAATTATTTCCCTCCCTCCCATGACCTTTACACCCATTAGTTCCAACTATATGCGGGGAAGTAAGTAAGTGTGTGTGTGTGTGTGTGTGTGTGTGTGTGTGTGTGAGTGGGTATTTATTCATAAGGCTAGACGTGATTGTGTGATTGTGTGTGTGTGTGTGTGTGTGTAGGTATGTATTAATGAGACTAGACGTGATTTTGTGCATGCGTTTGTGTATTTTCGTTTTATGATGGTATGATTCACGTAAACGATAAAACGATTGATACGCATACAGTCTAAACTCACTTTTGTTATACAATCCATTGCGTGAAATGAATACCCAAAAATACACTAGGATGACCTGGATACTGCGCCAAAAAAAAAAAAAAAAAAAAAAAAAAAAAAAAAAAATAATAATAATAATAATAATACTACTACTAATAATAATGAAAACAAAATTTTAATTTAAAACGTTAAATTATATGTTATCGTTTACTGTATTGTAATGAATAGTGCTACGTTTAAGCCCTCTAGGTTCCCTCCATCGGGAGCCGTGGCATAATCAGTAGAACTTCAGCTGCTGATCAAAGGGTCGGCAGATCGAGCCAGCACTGTCAAAATGTTAGTGCTAGATGTCAAGCCCGGGCAACTTGACCTAGCGATTCGTGAAAAACGCCTAATGTTCACGGCCACCCTTTCTTGGGAATTACGCCGTCTGGGGAAAAAAAAAACAAAAAACAAAAAACAAAATGAATAATATTGATTAAAGCTAAATTCAGCATATATGCATCGAAAAAAGAAAAAAAAACACACACACACACTTATTCTCCAGACCGGCCACCAACACACAGGCTACTAATTTACACACACACACACATACCTACACACACTTAGTCTCCAGGCCGGCCACCAACACACAGGCTACTAATTTACCCCCACACACACACACACAGACACCAACACACTTATTCTCCAGGCTGGCCACCAACACACAGGCTACTAATTCACCTCGTATGTCAGACAAATGTGGCGTCGGTGCAAACTTTTCACTCGCGTTCATATTTTAATACTTTTCTGTCAGGTTGTATTTCCCCTGTTTTACGCCGTGGTTTTTACGAGGGAACTGTACCACCTGCCAGACCCTTAACCCTTTCAGTACAAGGACGATATTACAGATTACGGAAGAACATGTGTTACGACCTGGCACTCGGGTACACAAGGGCTCTCAATCAGGACTCTAATACGGCTCGCTGCCACAATGGAAACACACGATCCCAACCCCTGAGTACTGCCAGCCGAACAAAAAACACCAATACCCTCCAGAGTTCAATCTGCTATAACGGGGTATACAAGAACTCGGTACTAGTGTTCAACTACAGACTAATAAAGAGACAGGAATTCTCTAGTCTGGTCAACAATCAAACAAAGAAGTATGAAACAACAACACCAAAGAATAGTGTTGGCCGAAGCCGAAGTAATCCACCCTTGACTAAGAACTTAAGAAGTCCTCCACCCTCTACTTCGGATCGGCACTATTACGTTACGTTAATTAATAGTCCTTAAGCATCGAGCAAGGAATCTTCTGAAAAAAGTTAGATGCTTCTCGGATGCTCGTAAGAAGTACGTATCGGATTTTGAACAGTAATTCAATAAGAAAAACACTGGCAATTAAATACTATTAAAGGTTTAAATTGGCATAAGAATAATTAAAAGAATATGCAATAGTAAATGGCAAACATTAAAAAGAAGTACTCCGCAAATGCAACGGCAATAGCCTAATCGGATTGTGCTCGTGGGCCACTAATCACTAAAGTAGCCAAGCTTGCAACACATGAAATCAATAGTGCTTAAACAATATCATACATAAGGAAAGCTTCAATACTATTCTGTATCTACTAATCGAGTAAAGTCTAGCTGGGGTACTGTGGGCAAAAGGTAGCAGTGACTGAGCAAAAACGGCTCGTAGCCTAGCGAAGTCCTCACAACTGTTTAAAGTATTACGTTAAAACTAACAAGTGCACTTTGAGAAATCCAGATCCCTTGTATCTGGTTTTCTCCCGGCTCCTTGACAAAGTAAAAACAAACTGTTAATAAAATACAGGGTGGTTAGGCTCTTGCCCTCACGCACTGTAAATTATTAACTCAACACAGTCAGCCGCGAAGACAACCTAGGCTTCACTGAACCGAAACGAGTATGCAGGTTTATCGCTTAACCACTGCATCAAACAACAACTCGTAACACAGAAAAGCCTTACCCCAGTCTAGCATTACCTAGACTAGCAGAAAACAGGAATAATAATAATAACACACAGGGAAATGCATAGACAAGTGCAACAAACATAAATCAATCCTATTCTAAGTTAACCCTTCCAAAATAGGCTATCTAATAGGCATGTATCTCATGAGAACTCAAGCGATAATACGTTGGCTGACTAGCTCTGCACCAACGGGACCATGGAAGTTAAAAAAGGTAGGGAAAAGAGGAGATAAGAATGTAAGGTAGTAGAGAAAGTTCACATCAGTCAGAAGAATATATATAGTTAGCAAGGGAAATGAGAAGTCGCTCTGCCTAATGAGTTCTGATCAAAAAATGGCTAGACTTCCCTTTTTATACTCGGCCCTCTAGTGAGCCCAACGTGAACTACTAAGGACCGCCCACTGACAATCATTACGTAATTTCTTTCTCTCCTCTGGGATAGACAAAGGCTTTCCTAGCACTGAGGGGAGGGGGGAGGGGGGGGGAGTGCTAGTGAGTTAGGCCCACCTCCCGCATGGCACACCCACTGACCCCCAACTGTGGCTGCCGCTTCTCCCATCATTACAAATAAGTTTTACACACAATACTTATAACTAATGATATAAAATAGAACTCGTTGACTCAGATGAAAACAAAATACATATTCATATTACTTATAGTACAACGGCTCACATGAACTAAGTTAGGAAACTCTACATAGACTACAGCCAAAGTTCCTGCCCTGACGATCCTAGCGAGAGTGGGGCATGACTAGGCGTTCTGTACAGCATGCTCACACTGGACATGCGTCACACCTCCCCCAAGATTTTACTTGCTCAACCCTGAGCTAAAATCTGACAAACACAGAACCCCATCAAGCCCCTCACGCCCAGCGACCGCATGGCACTAAAACAAAGCTGAGTTTATCACCAAAACACATCTTATTATTAACCAAAAATTCACATTTTATAACTCCTCCCAACAATAGCAAAAAGACACAATATCATGCTCCCAGAGCGAGCTTACAGCAGCTCAGCCGTTTGATAGTTCGTGGACTACTCAAACTCTATAGGCTATGACAAACTTATACGATTACCTATATCAAAAGAAAGAGTTTTTTATATGATTTTTATATTTTAATATGTTTTTCCCGGCTGCACTATAAGGGCAGCCTATTTTCCTCCACTCAAACCCACACACCTGTGATAGCCTACGACTGATCATCCACCCTTGATAAACAATCCGCGATCACATTGTCACATCCAGCAATATGACGGATGTCCAGGTTATACTCCTGCAACATCAAAGACCACCTGGTCAGTCTCATATTGCGATTGTGAAATTGATTCAGGAATCTCAAAGGGTGATGATCAGTGTAGATAACCACGACTGGGCCATAGGCTGGAACATACACCTCGAAGTGCCTGAGCGACAGCACAATCGCCAGTAATTCCTTTTCTATTGTAGAATAGTTCTTTTGTGCAGCATTGAACTTCTTAGAAAAGAAACTTACTGGGTGTTCCACACCTTCATTGTCTGTCTGTAGCAAGACGGCACCAGCCCCTACACCACTAGCATCTGTTGCCAGCTGAAAAGGCCTGTTAAAGTCTGGGGCCCTGAGTATCGGGTGAGTACATAGCAAATATTTCACCAAAGTGAAAGCCTTTTCACACTCAGGTGCCCACAAAAACTTTTTGTCTTTAGATAACAAATCTGTGAGAGGTGCCAACACCGTTGAGTAACCTTTTATGAAGCGTCTGTAGTAGCCTATCATACCCAAGAATCTCATAATCTGCTTCTTGGTTGTTGGGTGCGGAAATTTATTGATAGCCTGTACCTTGTTCTGAGGAGGGCACACCTGTCCCCTTCCCACTACAAACCCAAGGTACTGCACAGTGGCTTTTACGAAGTCACACTTTGCCAAATTTACTACCAGACCTGCTTCACTAAGTTTCCGGAACAAGGTCTCAAGGTGCTCACAATGGCTCTCAAAGTCGTCATCATAAATGATTACATCGTCCAAATATACGGTGCAATTTGGAATGTCCTCTACAATTTCATTCATCAGGTTCTGAAACGTTGCTGGTGCATTCTTAAGTCCGTAAGGCATAACATTGCACCGGTAGGTACTCCCGTCCACAACAAAACCACATACCTCTTTAGCACGCTCGGACAAAGGTACTTGCCAGTAACCTTTTACTAAATCTACTTTAGACAAAAAACGAGCATTACCAATTTTGTCAACACTATCATCAACCCGAGGAAGAGGATATGGGTTAGTTGGAGTCAAACCGTTTAACCTACGGAAATCAATACAAAAGCGTACCTTGCCATCTGGCTTAGGCTGCAGTGTTACAGGGGAAGTCCACTTAACTGTGCCTTTCTCTATCAACCCTCTACCGAGCATATACTCCAACTCATCCCTCAGAGCTGGTAGTTTTATGGGGGGCACACGGTACGGGATTGACTTAAAGGGTAGATGGTCCCCCACGTCAACATCATGCATAGCCTGAGTAGTGAGGCCTGGGTGTTCAGCAAATACAGTGGGGTATGAACCGAACAACTGACGGATAGCATCAAACTGCGGCTCAGGCAAATGAGCTATAGCCTCGTCAGCCCTTAGGCTCGAGTTCCCCGCCCACTGATCCGCTGAAACATGTTGATCCCAGCTATCCTCCTCTGAAGCTTGACTGTCCCCCTCTCCTTCTCCACCACGGCTGCAACAAGCCAACACAGGGACAGTGAGAGGCTCAGAGGGGCGCCTCACATACTCTTTAATAAGGTTCACGTGACATAACTGGTTCTTTTTCCTCCTGTCTGGAGTGGCAACAAGGTAATCTAAGTCTGAAATTTTTTCTACAATTTTATAAGGTCCAGTGTACTTCGCAGAGAGGGGGTTACCAACCAAAGGCAACAAAATTAATACCTCTTGTCCTACAGTGAACTTCCGGAGCCTCACTTTGCGATCATACCTGTCCTTCATCAAAGCTTGTGATTCTGTCAAATTTCTACCTGCCATCTCCAGACTCTTAAGCATGCGCTCACGGCTTTCAAGCACATACTTTAATAATGGACAAGGCTGCACAGTCCCCTCCCAAATTTCTTTCAGCATGTTAAGGGGGCCCCTGACACGGTGTCCAAAAATCAGCTCGTTTGGACTAAATCCCAGGCTCTCACCAGGTACCTCCCGAGCAGCAAACAGCACATAAGGCAATCCAAGATCCCAATCCATACCGTTGTCAGCACAATAACACCTGAGCATGCTTTTAAGTGTAGCATGCCACCGCTCAAGCACCCCTTGACTCTCAGGGTGATACGCTGACGATACTACTGCTCGTATCCCATGGTGTTGCATTGTTTGCTTGAACATGTTGGAGGTGAAATTAGATCCCTGATCAGACTGAATCTCCTCCGGGTACCCGTACCTTGAGAAGTACCACAACAAGTTACTGACTACCGTCTTAGCCATTCCATTTTTCATAGGGTATGCATCGGGGTATCTAGTGGCAACATCCATTATGGTTAACAAAAATTTATTTCCCGCCTTAGTGGGAGGGAGTGGACCAACCATGTCAACAATAATTTTACTAAAGGGTGGCCCAATCACAGGAATAGGGTGTAACGGAGCCTTAGGAATAACTTGGTTCGGTTTCCCGACACGTTGACAAATATCACAGGAGTTTATCCATGACTGCACATGAGACTTCATCCCCGGCCACCAAAACAATTTCCCCAAAGCCGCCAGCGTTTTTTTCACCCCTAGATGTCCTGCCAGTGGTGTGTCATGCGCCAACCTCAGTAGGCTATCCCTGCACTCCCGTGGCACCACCAACTGGTCCACTACTCCGGACCCCTTTTGCCAACTACGTTTAGGGTCTTGAAAACGCCTATAAAGGATGCCTTCTAAATAAAAAAATCTCCTGGCTGTGCATCGCCGTCCTCGTCGAGCTCTACAGCTCCATTAGCACACGTTTGGAGCTCAGGGTCCTCTAGTTGCAACCGACGTATATCTGAGGGTGCCAAGCGATCTAACTGCTCCCGGAGCAATGCATGACCTTCCCCGATACTGGGCTGCTCCCTCTGTCTCTCTCGATGTACATAACGTTGCTGTCGTGGAGACTCGTCATGCCCAGCCTCGTCACTCTCGATGACAGGCCCAGGGGCTACTCCAGAATTAAGTAATGGTGCTAATACTGAATCACCCAGGAGAGCCGCCGAGTCAAAACTCTTAAAACCAACTCCAGCTTTAGCCTCCTCCTGTTGATCGTTCCTCCGCTGGTCTGAAGACGGAGGACTAGGCTGTGACACTTTAGCTGCCCGAGCTCGGGTGACAACACACGCCATGGGTTGTGTCTGGCACCGCTCGACCCACTCTTGCTCTTCCCTACTCACGTCAGCCGGCCTCTCGGCAACGACTAAGGGTAGAACCTCAGAAGCGGGCATTGCAAAGTCGTTGCCGAGAAGAAGGTCGACGCCCTCCACTGGCAGTTTCTCCACAATCCCGACATCCAATTCACGTGCCACACCATCCACCTCCAACTCCAACCGCACCAGCGGGTATGACCGAGTTGCATTAATACCCTGCACCACTACCACCCGAGCCGCGTTTATAGGGTAGCCAGTCAAGTTTTTCATCAGAGTCTGGGAAGCACCTGTATCACGCAAGACCTCTACTCCATGCTTGCGCCCCGCCCACATCACGCAACCCCGCCCTCTATGGTCGCAAAAAACATCCTGAGCAGGGTTCGAGCCTCCCAGGTGCTTCTGCATTGGCTGTGCCTCAGCCTCTGACGAACTGCCCCAGGCAAACTCAGATGACTTCGGAGACACACCAATGTTGCAGGCCAAAGACACAGCTGCTGTAGGTGGTTTGCTAGGACAGACTCTTGCAAAGTGCCCCTTTTTATGACAATGATAACACTCCAACTCCCCTTTGGGCTTCCCTTGGTACTGGGAAGGGCCCGGCCCCTTCTTAAATGGGACGGTGCTAGTCTTGTGGTCAGTCTTGGTATCATGGCTCTTGTACTTGTTTGCATAAGGTATATCACTAACTCGGGGGGGTGGGGCGTCACGCCCCTTGTTACCTGCCTCACTACGCTGGGCAGACCCGCACCCACGAATTAGTGATAGCCGGAGGTCAGCCATCTCAGCTGCCTCCTGTAGAGTTTTTGGGTTCTTTTCTTTAATAGTTAGAGTCATTTCTGCACCAGTACACTTATAAAACTGCTCGAGCAGAAACAGCTCAGTCAACTGTTTGGCCGTCTCAGCTTTCTCAGAACGTGTCCAGTTTTTAAGTGCATCTTTTAAGTCCCGGGCATGTTCAAGAAAGGTCGCCTCCCTAGTCTTTGTAACACCCCGAAACTTCAATCGATATGTTTCCGGTTGCAACTCGTATGCCCGTAGGACAGCTCTCTTCAATTCTGGGTAGTCAATGCAAGACTCTAAAGGCAGTGCATCATAAGCCTTCAGACCCTTACCCGTAAGTCTTGAGGAGACTAGAGCTGCCCACTTCTCTTCAGGCCAATTATGCTCCCTACATTTCTTCTCAAAACGATTACAAAATTCTGTGACTTCAGTTTCACTAAATACCGGCACCAATTTGACTAATTGGGCCAAGGACTGTTCTCTTACTTGGCCCTCACGGCCCATCCAAGTCCCTGTCGACTCTGCACGAGACTTATCTAAATCTAATTTAGCACAATATTTCTCCGAGTCGTACCTAAGCTCAGCCTCATGCCTCCTAACCTCAATCTCATGCCTCCTCGTCTCATCCTCCTGCCTCCTGGTCTCATTCTCCTGCCTCTTGGTCTCATCCTCCTGCTTCCTAGCCTCAATCTCCTGCTTCCTAGCCTCAATCTTAGCAAGCTCAAGTCTAAATACCATATCTGGAGACAGGCAGGAAGAGGGAGCTGCCACTACTGAAGGAGGGGGGGCAAAAACTGGGGAACCACCATGTGCACCACCCGAGGGCACTCCAATCTGCCAATTCTCATCCCTCTGTGGGAGAGTGCTAACCTCCGGTAACTGAGTGGACGGCACTGTGGGAGTCGAGTGAGAGGGGATCTGGGGAGGAACCCCCCCAAACGCCCTCTCCTCCGAAACCCCATGTCGCCCATGCAACACCCAGGAAATCAGCTCCCCCTTGGACATCCCTACTACATTGGAAATGCCCAAAACCTTGGCTATCAGGTGCGAGCCACAAACATCCACCCCAGTCAGCCTCTCCTCCGTCACGTGGTACCGCTTACTCACAAAAACTCTAGCATCCTCCTCACTGGTTACTAACGGCACACCTTCAAATGGCATCTCTCGCTCATCGTCAGTGCTAATGCACGACATACTGAAGTCCACAAAAAAATTCTCGAGACAAAAGTGTTAAACTTCCTATGCAAGCACTAATTACTAAATTAACTGGAGTCTCTTAAATGCTTTACTAATTGCCATACAAAAAAAAAATATTCTTCAATATGCACGCTAAAATACAAACAAACAAATGTTGTACAACTCTGCAAAAATTTATACTGTTCACAAAATCCTAAGCAAGGTCGCCATTTGTTACGACCTGGCAATCGGGTACACAAGGGCTCTCAATCAGGACTCGAATACGGCTCGCTGCCACAACGGAAACACACGATCCCAACCCCTGAGTACTGCCAGCCGAACAAAAAACACCAATACCCTCCAGAGTTCAATCTGCTATAACGGGGTATACAAGAACTCGGTACTAGTGTTCAACAACAGACTAATAAAGAGACAGGAATTCTCTAGTCTGGTCAACAATCAAACAAAGAAGTATGAAACAACAACACCAAAGAATAGTGTTGGCCGAAGCCGAAGTAATCCACCCTTGACTAAGAACTTAAGAAGTCCTCCACCCTCTACTTCGGATCGGCACTATTACGTTACGTTAATTAATAGTCCTTAAGCATCGAGCAAGGAATCTTCTGAAAAAAGTTAGATGCTTCTCGGATGCTCGTAAGAAGTACGTATCGGATTTTGAACAGTAATTCAATAAGAAAAACACTGGCAATTAAATACTATTAAAGGTTTAAATTGGCATAAGAATAATTAAAAGAATATGCAATAGTAAATGGCAAACATTAAAAAGAAGTACTCCGCAAATGCAACGGCAATAGCCTAATCGGATTGTGCTCGTGGGCCACTAATCACTAAAGTAGCCAAGCTTGCAACACATGAAATCAATAGTGCTTAAACAATATCATACATAAGGAAAGCTTCAATACTATTCTGTATCTACTAATCGAGTAAAGTCTAGCTGGGGTACTGTGGGCAAAAGGTAGCAGTGACTGAGCAAAAACGGCTCGTAGCCTAGCGAAGTCCTCACAACTGTTTAAAGTATTACGTTTAAAACTAACAAGTGCACTTTGAGAAATCCAGATCCCTTGTATCTGGTTTTCTCCCGGCTCCTTGACAAAGTAAAAACAAACTGTTAATAAAATACAGGGTGGTTAGGCTCTTGCCCTCACGCACTGTAAATTATTAACTCAACACAGTCAGCCGCGAAGACAACCTAGGCTTCACTGAACCGAAACGAGTATGCAGGTTTATCGCTTAACCACTGCATCAAACAACAACTCGTAACACAGAAAAGCCTTACCCCAGTCTAGCATTACCTAGACTAGCAGAAAACAGGAATAATAATAACACACAGGGAAATGCATAGACAAGTGCAACAAACATAAATCAATCCTATTCTAAGTTAACCCTTCCAAAATAGGCTATCTAATAGGCATGTATCTCATGAGAACTCAAGCGATAATACGTTGGCTGACTAGCTCTGCACCAACGGGACCATGGAAGTTAAAAAAGGGTAGGGAAAAGAGGAGATAAGAATGTAAGGTAGTAGAGAAAGTTCACATCAGTCAGAAGAATATATATAGTTAGCAAGTGAAATGAGAAGTCGCTCTGCCTAATGAGTTCTGATCAAAAAATGGCTAGACTTCCCTTTTTATACTCGGCCCTCTAGTGAGCCCAACGTGAACTACTAAGGACCGCCCACTGACAATCATTACGTAATTTCTCTCTCTCCTCTGGGATAGACAAAGGCTTTCCTAGCACTGAGGGGAGGGGGGGAGGGGGGGGAGTGCTAGTGAGTTAGGCCCACCTCCCGCATGGCGCACCCACTGACCCACAACTGTGGCTGCCGCTTCTCCCATCATTACAAATAAGTTTTACACACAATACTTATAACTAATGATATAAAATAGAACTCGTTGACTCAGATGAAGACAAAATACATATTCATATTACTTATAGTACAACGGCTCACATGAACTAAGTTAGGAAACTCTACATAGACTACAGCCAAAGTTCCTGCCCTGACGATCCTAGCGAGAGTGGGGCATGACTAGGCGTTCTGTACAGCATGCTCACACTGGACATGCGTCACACATGTAGCAGTTGGACGATTTATTATGTGATTTCCTCTTGACACTACTAGAAGTATTTCCTAAGCTATGTACAGTATAATCGGTTAATGTTGGACAATATATAACTAAGATTATATCATCGTATTGAAGCTATTAACCCGATCAGTACCGATGACGTATTTAGTGTGGTATTCTGGCTACTGATAGACGATTTAGTTTAGTTTAGGAAAGATGTCTAGCAAAAAAAAAAAAAAAAAAAAAAAAAATCGGCAGAAAGTTGTCCCGGCCAAAGGCCGATTCCTCCTAAAATTACAGGCTCGCTTTCGCTCGCCAGGATTTTTTTTACACCTAAATGGCACGAAGGGTCCTAATATTGACAAAGAAATGGGATGAAAGGTCATAAAATCCCCAAACTAATGGAACCAACGTCTTAAAATGTCAAAACTAGTGGGGCTAAACAATAGGGAGAAGGGGGTCCAGAAAAACGGTCTGTCTCCCCTTAATGACAAGTTGACATCATTGCTTTATCCGGCAACCTTTGATTTGATTTATTTAGGCAAATTATAGGAACTTTTATTTGATTGGCTAAGATTAGATAAAGATATTTTAGGTGGGAAAATGCTCACAACAGTTTATTTTAAATTTAAATGCAGCCAGAGTAGAGTTGGCCATCAAACATATTTAGGTTTATCATATTGTGGTCTGGGGCTGGGGGAGTGCTGGAGGGACCTTGGTGATCCCTGGTCTCTGGGTCTTCTCCTGGGTTACCTAGATGTGTGTGAATTTGTGTTTTGTTTTTGTGTGTTCATTGTTTTCAGTTGTGTTGTGTTGTGTTACGACCGGCACTACGAAATAAACAAGGGCACTTAATGATGGACTAGATGATAGGCTATATCTGCAACAACGGTACGCTAATTCCAAACCCTCGAACTATTACGCCGGTGAACAAAAACACTTAAACCCTCCAGAGTTAATCTCCTGGATAACGGGGTATCAATTAACTGGGTTTTAGTGCACTTCTACAAAGGCTTGCCGATGACGGCAAAGCCTACTCACAACAGGAGTACTTACGTTATGAAAATGCTCTTAACCCGTACAGCCCCAGCGACGCGTCTGACGCGTCGGCGATGTATGTAACGCACAGCCCCAGAGACGCGCCTGACGCGTCACCCTAATTGCGCCGACTGTAACATCAGGTGTAGCCACTCAAGAGGGCTCAGATTTGTATGGGAACTGTGTACGTATCCCACGCAACCGTGCCGATGGTTGAAAACTCTCAAAGTCCACGTGCGTGCGCGTGAGCGTGCAATAACCTGGTTTTTTGGGGTAATTACCTTCAATTTTTTACTCTTGTAAAATCCGTTTTCGGGGGCTCTGTAGGACCATTTTTTAAGCTTTTTGAGCGGTTTTTTGTGGTTTTTCCTTCATTCCTAACCCATTCGCTATTGTTTCTAGAATAAAAACAAAAATTGAAAACCGGCCGGGTTCTGGTGCGCAAACATTACAAAACTAGCCGGGGCTCCACGGGTTAAGTAATAACAATGCTTGAATAAACTATATAAGATTTAATAAAGGAATATATGCTTACGTTAACTTTAGTGTGAGTCTGTACTCAACACTAAACTCTTCAATGCTCTATGAAAACACTGGAAGTCTAGTCCTACAGCAATCAGATATGGAATCTTCTGAAAAGTTCTGATGCTCTAAGATGCTAGTTATCCCGTGGAGCCCCGGCTAGTTTTGTATCGTTTGTTCACCAGAACCCGGCCGGTTTTCAAAAAATGGTTTTATTCCAGAAACAATAGAGAATGGGTTAGGAATGAAGGAAAAAACACGAAAAACCGCTCAAAAAGCTTAAAGAATGGTCCTACAGAGCCCCCGAAAACGTATTTTACAAGAGTAAAAAATTGAAGGCAATTACCCCAAAAAACCAGGTTATTGCACGCTCACGCGCACGCACGTGGACTTTGAGAGTTTTCAACCATCGGCACGGTTGCGTGGGATACGTACACAGTTCCCATACAAATCTGAGCCCTCTCGAGTGGCTACACCTGAGGTTACGGTCGGAGCAATTAGGGTGACTCGTCAGACGCGTCGCTGGGGCTGTGCGTTACATACATCGCCGACGCGTCAGACGCGTCGCTGGGGCTGTACGGGTTAATATAGAACAGAAATAAATGCAGGATCAGGACACCAAAGCGTGTATCTTAAATACACCAATAAGTAGGATACATATATATAACAAGGGAGTGCAACAACTCTGTGATAGCACTAATAATAACCACTCAGAAACAGTACTTCCTTAGCCAACGTAACAGCCAAACTGGGTTGTGCACTATGCATCAACCTAGGCTAAAATAAGGCGTGAATAATTCCTAAAGCATACACAATGAAAGTAAATAAACACAATGCTGTCTTTCTCACTAATAAAGTCTAGCAGTGGCATAAAAGGTACTAGGAAACTAGGCAGAGCGCAAGCATGCTCGTAGCCTACTGTCTCCCCTTGAACAGATTTCCCTTATGTTACGTTAAGTGACTTGGAGGCTCTCTTGGTAAGTCCAGATCTCTAGTATCTGGTCTTGCCCTGGCGCTCCACAAAGGTCAACAAAATGAGGTAGCAATAATACAGGTAAGAGTAGGCAAAAGCCCTTTACCGGTATACTGCTACACTCGCAAAGGAAAATATGCACAAGGGTTACAGGCTAGCTAGCTTCGTCGATGTTGTACAGGCTCTGACTTGCCACATACATAACTCAGACAATGACCAAAGATACCTTCCACTGTCTAGCATTAAATAATGAGAAAGAACAGCTCAATAATTAGAAGCACCCCAACACTATGATACAATTTGACTATGACTCTAATAATCCCTAAAACTAGTGCAAACATATATGGAGAGCTGGTGCTGGTAATACGACTGGGACTATGGAAGTCGTATGCAGAACCAGAAGGGATAAGTAATTTAATAAAGAGAGAAGTATGAAAACGAAGAAGTTCAGAGAAAGAGAAAGTAGTACAGGGGTTAGATTGGGGGACAGATTGCAAAGGACATGTAGGACCAAGCACGCCGTGCCAAGCTCTGCAGGAGAAACGCGGGCAGGAGCCCCCCCCCAGCACTAAAAAAGGCAGCAGCACCCAATCACAGACGACTACGTCATGAGGAGCAGGCGTCACGTGATGCGTCAGGCCCGCCGACCACTCACAAGCTTGGGAAACTCCTCCGAGCGAGGGAGGCAAACGTACATACACACGCACATACTACCACCTCACTGCCTACCTCGCTCTTTCTCCTTTAACTTCACACAATGCATCTTATATTCTATCAATGATATAAAATACTTCCAAGTGTCACAGACAAGAATAAAGATCACCATTGATCTGTCTGTGACAACATGAACTCTATGAAAGAAAGAACATCGTGCTACGATTATTGTAGCCCATTTCACTGCCCTGGCGAGCGCTAGCGAGTTACGAGTGCATTCTGGCAAGCTGGCCAGCGTAACAGTTGTCCCTATTCAGGCTCTGTCTCGAAAAAAAAGGAAAAATGGGGAATGGGCCTGAGTACGTACAGTACAATGTTACTACAAACATAAATATATATATTTATCACTTAATTACAGTTATGGAAACTAAACTCTGACCAGGGAGTTAGCCAAAGTCGTGGCCAGGTGTAAGCTGCACACTCGGACACACTAAAGGGGAGATGAGTCGTTTTTATTTGCCCATTTATTCGTAGTTTCCTTCCTAGGCCTCCATCAAACTTAAAAAAACACCCGCCCAAGACCCTCCTTCAAGATAAATGTGTACATTTTCGATAGAAAAATGTCCCGACTGAAGGCCGGTTCCTCTTAAATTTCAGGAACGTTATCGCTCGCCAGGAAAAAGTCGACACCTAAATAACACGAAAAGTCTAAATATTGACACAAAGTGGGGTGAAAGTTCTTATAATCGCCAAACTAATGGGCCGAACGTCTTACAATCTGAAAACTAAAGGGGCTAAACATAAGGGAGAAGGGGGGCCAGAAAAACGACCCATCTCCCCTCAACCATCGTTCCACAAAGGTTTAGTGCCTCGATGAACATCGTTCGGAGTCTCACAGAAACATTAACGAGTGTTCAATACTTTAGTTTCACATACTGTATGTAATTATCCAAGTAATATATATATATGTGTTCTACGTGGAAGGAGGAGAAAAAGGCAGGTTGCCTGTAACGAGTGTCTCTCCCAAAGCCAAAAGAATGACAGAGCCAAATTCAAGGAACGATGGGGTCAAAATGACTGGACACACGAAGTTTAAAACAGTCATAGTCACAGGATGAAGGAAAGACTGATTGAGGGAGATAATTACAGAGTTCACTTGTTGACTAGAAGACAGGCTGAGAAAATTTGCCAATTCTTGGGTTGGAGAGCTGGACAGAATAGTGAGATTGTGTCTATATTAAACGATAGATTGGCACCATATTGTATGTATATACTTGTACTAGAGTTTATGCTTAAGGGGATAGTGGCTGTTTTTTTTTGGTCTTCTAATTCGTGTATTTTTTTTTTTTTTTAGTTTCCTCGCTAGACCTCCCTCAAACTTAGAAAAACACCCCCTCTCTCATGATAAATTTGTACATTTTTTGGTAGAAAAATGTCCCGGCCGAATCACAGGCTCGCTATAGCTCGTCTGGAAAAAGATCGACACCTAAAGGGCATGATAGGTCTTAAAATCGCCAAACTAATGGGCCGAACGTCTTAAAATTTCAAAAACGGCCTATCTCCCTTTGACAGACTAGGCCAAGATTGTATAGTACTTATATAATATACTGTATATCCTGTAGACATTGACTGAAATGGTAATATACTTGTATCTTACCTTATCTTTATCTAATTATCATATTTCTTGCTTTTATGGCACTAGTTTGGCAGTAGTTTTGATTCTGCGATACAGTTTAACACCTTACGAGCGGCCTATGCGGTTTATTTATATGTACCGCCCAGCGGGGTGTTTTTAGCCAAAATAGGGCTGTTTACGTGATAATTTTCATGCCTAAATAAGACCCAGAACGTAAAACAAGTACCTATCCCTGAAAGGGCATAAACAGAGCTTTCGAATGACACCATAACGATCCTTTTATGATGGCTAGTTTTCTTGCAATAACCGTGCAACGCGAGTGCAAAAAGCATGTAATTCGGTACTTTCCCCATATAATTCAGTATGTAGCGAGTGAGAGAGGGAGGAGGGAGCTGAGATTCGTGTCAGTAGGTTCGCCGCGGTGGTCTGGAGCAGTCATACGCTCGCTAGTCTCCTGCCACCACTTGTCTCTCTCTCTCTCTCAGCAACATTACGTGCTGAAATTGCCACTCGACCTATGTCGAGCGCCGCCACATAGTCCAGCTTTATTTAACTCGACTTATGTGGTGAGCCTCTAATTAAGGGTTAAACATACACACAACTACATTACTGGATTAGATACACATACATTACTCCCAATCTTTCTTCTATTCAACAGCTGAGCTCTGGAACTCTCTCCCTGAATCCATCTTTTCCTCACCTTAAATTGCTTCAAACTCCGTGTGTCCAGACATTTTGGCTTGAACGTTCCTAGATTTTGGCCCTGTCACTCTTTTAACTCTGGGGGAGACACTAGTCACAGGCAGTTTAGCCTTTTACCTCCCTCATCCACATAGAAAAGAAAAAACAAAAAACAAAAACAAAATGCACTAGGCTAGTCGCAGGATCCATATTTCAGGATCCCTGTATGTTATCCTGGAATATGGATCCTACGACTTGTGCATGAATTTAAATACATTCTCAAAGTAGGATTTTCCTTCTCCTTAATATATAAAAGAAAACGGTTAAGATTACTTTATCACGCCGTGGTGCTGTGGATTAAAAGCTTGGACACTCATTCTGAATGTAGGAGGTTCGATTCCCGGCAGGGAGTATTTAAACATAATTATATATACTGTATATATATATATATATATATATATATATATATATACATATACAGGGTGTCCCAGGAGGAAAGGGAATAACTTTGGGAAATGATAGAACAAAATATTCTAAGCCTAAAAATGTTCTATAACAAAAAGTCCAAATCTTGACCAGTATAGAAATATTGCATGTTGAAAATGGTATTTTCTTCAATATTTTCCCATAAGGGTGGCCTAGCTGTCCTAGTGCCTACTACACCTCCATCTTTCTGCAATTATTGTACCATGTTATTTTATAGATACTATAATTCTGTAAGTTGCAAAATGATTATAGACATATCAGCTCACTTTGGAGTAGTTGGAAACTATTTGTCATGGAAGAGTCCATTACAGTGATGCAGGGGAGGGCATTACATAAAACCTTCAATATCTTTTTAACGGTTAAAATTTTGAGTTTTTGTTATAGAATATGTTATGCTTAGAATACAACTTTTTGTTATAGAATATTTTATGCTTAGAATACAGTACATTAATTGTTCTATGATTTCCCAAAGATATGCCCTTTCCTCCTGGGACACCCTATATATATATAATTATATATTTATTTCATTCATTATTATATTCATTATTTCATTCATTGAAAACTATTTCGGTAAACAACTAAATAAACTTTTCCAAGTCCCGAGCCCCGTACCGACTGCTAAAAAGGCAGTAATATTTTCCACAATGCCATTTTTAGGACCATCAAGTTACTCGATACGCCATAAAGTCACAAAATTGATTCGTTGCTTCTATCCCCAAGTGTCCCTCAGAATAATATTCAAACCTACCAATACTTTGTCTTATCATTTCAAATTCAAAGATCGTATCCCGGATGTTCTGCAATCCTCTATTGTTTATCAATATAAATGTAGCTGCTGTAATGCAACTTATATAGGCCAATCAAAACGGCACTTAAACACGAGGGTTGCGGAGCACCTGGGTCGATCATATAGAACTGGACTTCCCACTTCTAAACCATCCTTTTCAGCTATTCGAGACCATTGTGAACCTTTAGGCCATTCCATTAACAAAAAAGATTTTTCAGTAATTTTCAGTTGTTCTGGTGACACCACCCGGTTAATAGCAGAGTCTCTCCTCACTCACCATCTTAAGCCCATCTTGGGCACCCACGAATTCTCCTCCAACCTATTATGTTTCTAAGGTATTGTGTACAGTTTAGCCTACAATATCTACACGTAGTTCACATATGGTTTAGCTGTTTCTGTTGTTTGTGTTTGTTTCTATCTCTTTTTTCGCGATTTCTAACTTTATGTTTTTCTAAATTATTATTAAAAAATAAAAATATATTTGCTTTAAATGTCAACATAATGTATTAATAAATGTATTTCTTATTGCTTTAGGTCTGATGATGACATATGTTAATGTCGAAACGTTACCGGTACCAGAATAAAGATGTTCGTGTTTACCTTGGTGTTGCTTGCCCTTATAAGACTCCGCTTCCCCCGAGGAGAATCTATTGCCACTACTATATATATATATATATATATATATATATATATATATATATATATATATATATATACAGCTATGTATAGTATAAATTTAATATAGATACAATATACAGCAGTGATGATGATACACACTGATCATACAATAACATCTCTCTCCCACAGATGGAGCCACTGGATATTAGGTTTGCATCCTTTGGGCTACCACCTGACTAACGTTCTGCTTCACTCCTGCGTCTGTCTGCTGCTGACTCGGACTCTGCTGCGTCTACTACAACTACCACAGGGGATGGTGCTTGCCGCGGGGCTCATCTTCGCTACGCATCCTGTCCACACTGAAGCGGTGAGTGGCAGGAGCAGTCTACTTAACCCTTAAAAAGCGGCTCACCACATAAGTCGAGTTAAATAAAGCTGGACTATGTGGCGGCGCTCGACATAACTCGAGTGGCAATTTCAGCACGTAATGTTGCTGAGAGAGAGAGACAAGTGGTGGCAGGAGAGTAGCGAGTGTATGACTGCTCCAGACCACCGCGGCGAACCTACTGACACGAATCTCACCTCCCTCCTACCTCTCTCACTCGCTATATACGGAATTGTATCGGGAAAGTGGCTAATTACATGCTTTTTGCACTCGCGTTGCACGGTTATTGCAAGAAAACTAGCCATCATAAAAGGATCGTTATGGTGTCATTCGAAAGCTCTGTTTATGCCCTTTCAGGGATAGATACTTGTTTTACGTTCTGGGTCTTATTTAGGCATGAAAATGATCACGTAAACAGCCCTATTTTGGCTAAAAACACCCCGCTGGGCGGTACATATAAATAAACCGCATAGGCCGCTCGTAAAGGGTTAAGGGGGTAGTACTCGCTTTTTTTTGGACCCCATCCTCCCTCATGTTTAGCATGTTAGTGTTAAGGATTTAAGACGTTCGTTCCGTTAGTTTGGCGATTTTGAGACCTTTCGCCAATTTTTGTTTATCAATATATACCTTTCGTGCCCTTCAGGTGTCGATTTTTTTCCTGGCGAGTGATAGCAAGCCTCTAATTTTAGAAGGAACCGGCCCTCGGCTGGGACATTTTTCTACCGAAAAATGTGCAAATTTATCTTGAAAGGGGGTTTAGGGGGTGTTTGTCTAAGCTTGATGGAGGTCTAGCGAGGAAACTCAAACATAAATTAATATATAGATATATAGACCACAAACCAAGCACTACCCCCTTAATATGTTACCCTCTATCTGTTGATATCGACCTTCGGGTCCACACTACTGCAGAAGAATAACGGGTATAATCCTGTGTAGCGGAGAGACCTGTACTTACAGTATATCTCCTCCCTACCCCCCAAATCCCCTCCAACACCCCACCGCCCCCCAACACCCTCCTACTATCTCCCCAACCCCTTTCCTCCTCCTTCCCGCTCAACCCCCTCCCTCATCTTTTCCCACAACCCCCTGCCTCCTACCAACCCCCAAGCCCCTCCCTCCTACCAACCCCCAAGCCCCTCCCTCCTACCAACCCCCAAGCCCCTCCCTCCTACCAACCCCCAAGCCCCTCCCTCCTACCATCCCCCAAGCCCCTCCCTCCTACCATCCCCCAAGCCCCTCCCTCCTACCATCCCCCAAGCCCCTCCCTCCTACCAACCCCCAAGCCCCTCCCTCCTACCAACCCCCAACCCCCTGCCTCCTACCAACCCCCAAGCCCCTCCCTCCTACCAACCCCCCTGAGGAATGATAAAACTAGTGTGAAATATGACGTACTCGGGGCGGACTATGTGTAAGAAATGTCTCACGTAGGAAAGTGTGTCTTTCTCTGTATGGCTCTCCCGACGCCCGTAATTTTCTCATGAAGACCCTGACTTCCGGATGTTTATCTCGGTATAATCCTGTGTAGCGGGGAGACCTGCACTTATATCTCAATAATTTGGTAATGTTACAATATATTTTTACATTTTACATTCATAAATAGTCCACGAATATACTAGATTAGGTTTAAGTTAGGTTTTGGTTAGGTTAGGTTAAAGATATTGTTCAATGTGTCTTAGTAAATAGGCATCTGAAAAAACAGTTCTTCCCGCTACACAGGATCTTACTGAATAACAATACACATCCCATCCCATCCCATAAATTTGCAATGGGGAAAAGACGTTTATATTGCCATTTCTTCCTCTTTAGCAACACCACCATTTGTGCCACCAAGTCATATTTGTTCAATCAGTTGTAAAAAATGAAGCAACTAATTTTCCAAGGAAACCACTATCTCCTCTCACACACTATACCATGTTCTAAATAAGTAGGCCAACACTTTTGAACATTAACCTCTATAACTCACATATGGCTAGAGTAATCGAGCTAATATTTTTACCATTTGGGAAGAGTCAGTCAGAGAATAGGTGTTGAAATTTACAGGTCATTTGCTCTTGCCCCTTTTGAGTTACTGAGGTTAGTGGTTCACGGTTTCTGGCCTACCTATTATGAATGGAATATAGTTGTACAGTCACTCACACAAAATTGTGGACCCCACCTATTTCTAGTTATGGAAGTATATATCTGGAAACTATTGTATTCATACAATTTGTTGTACATTAACTACAAAATTATAAACTTAATTAACTGAAAAGCAAATTCCATCCCAAAATCAACCCAAATAGTTATAATTGTATAACAAAAATCATAAGGGGTCCACGAATTTGTATAAGTGACTGTAATGCCGCATAATGAATGCAAATATATATATGGTATGTGTTAAAAATTTTGGCTGTCACACGGTAAAATTTTACCCATTTTTGTTCAATCAATTATATAAATGAAGTAAACCATTTTGCAACGAAACTACTATCTCCTCTTCACACACTATTGTCGGTTTCTTTTCAACTGACGGTAAATTGCAAAGTTCCCATCAAGATTTATCGATATTTTATATGATTCTGTTGTGAAATATGGTGTTAATTATAAAAGCTTGGTATTTATATGATGCAGAGACAAAGTAGTTTCATATGTTTAGATTAAGTATCGAGAAATCAGCTGCAAAGGGATTCAATTTACCGTCAGCTGAAATTAAATAGAGTGAAATAACGAGGAAAGAGGGTGGAAACACAACACCATCAAGAAACAATATTACTACCCTTGCCACCACACCCCCGAGGAAAGAAGTCCCAAGCGCCACACCACCAGAGTACGCCCGAATCGCCTCCATCACGCCTGCACTTCCCCCAACACCCGGAAAGGACATAATAGTCAGTATTAGGAATCCTGACAGCGACAGGAAAAATAAAAAATAAAAGGAAGGCAAGGCAAGTAAAAACTTGCATAGATCCTACACCACTTCGCGCCCTTCTTCCTCCAAGCCGCACCACCGCCGTGACAGGGAAAACCAGAGGGGCTACCCCAGCCGCCCCAGGCCCTCCTCTCAGCACATCCGCCTTTCTTGCACGAAGATGGAGCACCTGGAGAAACGCCACAAGCAGCGGTAAGACTATGACAGGCAAAGTTAAAATCTAGAACAGTTGGAAAGCTCTTAGAACATACTTCACTGGAAGATATTTTAACAGCTGGAAGATTTGGGCTATTCTCAAAACAATATTAAAGCACTGGCATATAAAGGTTTATTGAGGATTTTTAGATCTTGGCTCTACAAAGGAATTGTTATTGAATCACCATGGTGGCAACTCAATGTTAATTCTTCTGCCTCGATCATCAGGAAATACTGTCGCTAAAGAAAGCTGTACTGACGTTGCGCTTTAGCGGTAGTAATCTGACCCTATCTGATACTTATTTGAAGTTCACGCACTGACAATTGGCTTCTTCTAAGTTCGGGGTCATGAGATACCGTAGCAATTGCATAACGACACTCTGCATAGAGTCCATACGATACGTAGTACCAGGTAGTGGCAATAAGACACGTACATGTAAAGGGCCCAAATAAACCCATCCAAAGTCCCTGAAAGACTCTTATAAAGGTCAGGACAGTTGCAAATCAACCCTCTTACGTTAGTCCGATGATACGATATGTATAGCACTGGCAGAACAGATTCGTATTCATTAACCCTTAATTAGCGGCTCACCACATAAGTCGTATTTAATAAAGCTGGACTATGTGGCGGCGCTCGACATAGGTCGAGTGGCAATTTCAGCACGTAATGTTGCTGAGAGAGAGAGACAAGTGGTGGCAGAAGACTAGCGAGCGTATGACTGCTCCAGACCACCGCGGCGAACCTACTGACACGAATCTCAGCTCCCTCCTCCCTCTCTCACTCGCTACATACTGAATTATATGGGGAAAGTACCGAATTACATGCTTTTTGCACTCGCGTTGCACGGTTATTGCAAGAAAACTAGCCATCATAAAAGGATCGTTATGGTGTCATTCGAAAGCTCTGTTTATGCCCTTTCAGGGATAGGTACTTGTTTTACGTTCTGGGTGTTATTTAGGCATGAAAATGATCACGTAAACAGCCCTATTTTGGCTAAAAACACCCCGCTGGGCGGTACATATAAATAAACCGCATAGGCCGCTCGTAAGGTGTTAAAGACCCCAATCCCAAGAGTACTGTAAGGTTCTTAATTAAGGACTCTTATAAAGGTCAGGATAGTTGAGCGAGACAGTATAACACTGGTATAATTTCTCCTCACGTTAATCCGATGAATATTTTACTGTTTTATTTACGTATAACACTGGTAGAACGGAACATATTCATTCAAGACCCCAAACCCAAGAGTTCTACAACATCTTCCATCCTGCTGTCATCACCACACAACAGGACCACCACCACGGCCCAAGAACTTCGTCGGAAGTGCCTTATTGCCGGAAGTGCTTAGTGTAAATCCCGAAAGTGCATAGTGTCATCCCCCTGGAACTTATTGTGGATCCTCGTTCGTGCTCTGCAACTTGTATATATACCTATCCATGTATGTCAGTAACTCTACATCACATTATAGTTACACTGAATAATGTAACCTATGCTTGTACTCTGTATTATATTTATCCTCTATTACCTTTGTGTATGTGTTCATGTGGATTCAACTTCTCCAGTCAAGTAAGAACCTACCTAAATAGTCCAGTTAACCCCAGCAAAAACCTGGCATAACATGGAAAATAGTTGTACATTAGCTTTATAATGAATACCATCAAGTTATTAATGAACCTGGCTAACAGTGAGCGATATTTTCAGGTGACAGGTTTGGTTGGCCGTGCTGATGTACTGGCCAGCATCTGTTTCCTGGCGACCCTCCTCTCATACCACAGGTCAGTCCACAGTTTATAGGTTACCTTAAAGTGCTTTACCCTTTCAATCTTCTAGGACACTTTTCCCCTTAGGGGATAGTCTTTTTTCTTCTTCTATTTATTCAGGTATTCATATAATTTTTAGATTGTTCCCTAGATCTCCATCAAACTTAAACAAAAAACACCCCCTAGATCCCCCTTCAAGATAAATGTGTATATTTTTCGGCCCGGCCCAAGGCCGGTTCCTCTTAAAATCACAGTCTAGCTATCGCTCGCCAGGAAAAATAGACACCTATAAGCACGAAAGGTATTAAAGTTGACAACGAAATGAGGCGAAAGGTGTTATAATCGTCAAACTAATGGGCCGAACGCCTTAAAATCTCAATACTAATGGGGCTAAACATCATTCAAAAGCAATATTTATTATCTTATTAACTATATATGTAACATATTACTCTAGCCAGACATATACCTATATGCATTGATTAATGCTTTCTTGGAGCCCGTCAAAAATTACTTCATCTAATGGGCTCAGCCATGTAATATACTATCTTATATAACTTTTATATGTAAACTGCTTCTGGCTAATAATAACCTTTGACTTTGACTTTGACTTTGAATCACGAGGGAGAAAGTTGGACCAGGAAATCGACCCATCTCCCCTTAAGTTTTCTAGGTCATCTTTACACTTAAATTTGGCTAACATTGGACGATTTTATTTCGGTTTAGAGGCAATATAAATTCCTGTCACTCATTCACACCATTTATTGTATTAGTGTTAAAAAATAGTATCTGGAGACAACTGGGTAATTTGGTTACCCGTTGGAGGCTCCAATTACCCAGCTGTTAAGGGGAGATGGGACGGGTTTCTGACCCCTCTTGTCCCTCATGTTTAGCCCCAATAGTTTTCATATTTTAAGTCGTTCGCCCCATTAGTTTGACAATATTAAAGCCTTTCGTCCCATTTCTACAGCAATATCAAGACCTTTCGTGCCATTTTGGTGTCGATTTTTTCCTGGCCAGCGATAACGAGCCTGTAATTTTATGAGAAACCGGCCTACGGCCGGGAAAATTTTCTATCGAAAATTGTACAAATTTATCTTGAAAGGGGGGGGGGGTGTCTAGGGATTGTTTTTTAAGCTTGATGGAGGTCTAGCGAGGACACTAACAAATAAATGAATATATAAATATATACAGTATACCCAAACAAATGACCAGTCCTCTTAATGGTGGGTTCACACATTCACGTATATTGCTCCCGTCAGCTCCCGTCCGGCGTATCGCAAAGACGCGAGTAGTTTCTGCCGTTGAACGCCCGTTCTTCCACGTCTATTGCACTTCCCGACAGACGTAGCGTAACGGGGCCAGTGTTACGTCAGACGCAATGGAGGCGTATTGAACTACGTACGTGTTTGCGACGTGCATAGGCATAGCCCCGTTCGACCTCATGGGCTGCCCGATTTGCGGGAAAACAGGCCACGCCCATGCCACACCCCCACAAGACCGGCGTAGCTGAGGCCGCACGTCTTGGGATTTGTTAGGTCGTACCTGGACCGGTTCCGGCCAATCGTAGGCACACCCCGTCTGACCAAACACAGACAAAGACAGTCTTTGTCAACCACGTCTGTCGGGGTTGCTATCTGGGAAGTACAAAAGGGCATGAATGGCCACACCTTTCCCATTCCCACTCATTCCTCTGCACCATGGACAACATCACGGAATTCAAATCCTGGAGGAGTTCAAATATGTGAACTCCTTAATCAAACCGGAGATTAGGCATAACACGCGGCTCATACAATGCATCATTGCCTACATAGATGTCTTAAAATTACTTGCAATAGCAAACTCCATCCATCAAGAGGAAGAAGAGAAGAAGAAGGAAAGGACCAAGAGGAAAGTGTGGGTGTGGCCATATCTACAACGGAGGCCTGAACATGGCCATTATGAGAACCTCATGCAAGAGTTGGCCAGAGAATGTCCACTACTGTACAAGAACTTCACCCGGGTAGACAAACAACTATTTGATGAGATTGTGGAACGTGTCACGCCCATCATTCAGAGGAAACCTACGTTCTGGCGGAAACCCATTCCTCCTGGGCTGCGGGTGGCCATCATCCTACGTTTCCTCGCTACGGGTGATTCGTATAAGAGCCTGCAATACAACTTTCGTGTTGCCCACAACACCATCAGCCAAATTGTTCCAGACACATGCCAGGCCATCATCTCTGTCTACGGAGATCAGGAGCTCAAAACGCCACAAACGCCTGATGAATGGAAGGAGGTTGCCAGCGGCTTTGAGGAACGATGGAACCTGCCGCATTGTGTGGGAGCCATTGATGGCAAACACATACGGATCCGCAACCCCTCCTTTGGTGGCACATATTACTTCAACTACAAGAAGTTTTTTTCCATTGTCCTGTTGGCAATTGTTGACTCAAACTACAAATTCATCTACGTCGACGTTGGGGCCATAGGATCAGAGTCTGATGGTGGTGGCTTTGCACAAACCCCTCTGTGTAAGTTGCTTGAAACACAGACTGCCAAACTGCCCCCCCCCGAGGTCATCTCTACCGATCAAAATGGACCACAAACGGACTACTTCTTAGTAGGGGATGATGCATTCCCTCTGCGCCCCTACATGATGAAGCCCTACCCCCAACGATTCCCCTCGAAACCTGAACGGATCTACAACTACAGACTCAGCAGGGGCTGCCGGGTGGTAGAGAACGCCTTTGGCATTCTTGCTAACCGCTTCCGAGTTTTGCACACTCCAATATCTATGAAACCTGAGCATGCAGAGGTTGTTGTGTTGGCCTCATGCATTCTGCACAACATCCTATGAGGACGAAACCCACCCCGAGCAGAGGTAGATCAAGAGGACCCAGACACCCACGAACTCATACCTGGCCTCTGGAGGACTGACCCACCTGTAGGAAGAAACATGCCCCCTGGGTCCCGCAACACTGCAACCAGGCTTGCCAAGGAGCAACGGGACTACCTCAAGACATACTTCTCTTCCCCTCAAGGATCTGTGGGTTGGCAGGATGACCGTATTTAGGTGAGTGAGGTTTTCCCCTTTTTATTGGTTATTTTTCTGTATATTTCAGTTTCATCTTAAAATTTTGTTATATATTTTTTGCCAGTTTAGTAAGTATTGTACTTTTATAAGTGACTTTTGATGTTTTGTAAAGTTTGTAGGCTTTCCCATATATTTTGTATTGTATATTTTCAATTTTCCTTTAAGTACTTTAATAGTTCCCTGCTTAATTTCTCTTTATCTTTTAGTGTTATATTTCAATCACGTTGTTAATTGTTTCAATGCTTCATTTGTTTTGTACTGTTTATTTTTTTATATTTTCCATGATTTTTTATATTTATTATTAACCATATTATCAGTAATTTTGTTTTCAATTAGTCTTTTCTTGTTTATTACCTTCAGGATATATTTCATTTGTCATCTTATTAATAAATACTTTAGCTACAAAATTGGAATTATAAACACACACGTCATCACTATTTGTATTTTTTATTTTTAATACATCTTTCATTAGAAAATATCTCATAAAGTTATAGCATTTTTGGGGTCTCCAGGCTGGGTTGTTTCTTGGGGGTCTCCAGGGTCTGTTCGGGATCAATATTTGGTGCCGGCGTAGCTGGGTTCGAAGGTGCAGGTGAGGATGCAGACAGATAATTATCAAAGTTGAAGCTTGTGTTCCCAAGCCCAAACTGGGAGCTCAACTGCGAGAGGTCTAACTGCGTTGGTGTTGAGGTAGTAGGTGGGTGGAATGTGGCAGGGGGTGTTGCCGACTGGGGCGGCCGCATAATTAACGATTGCAGTGCTGCAAGCTGATGTGGAGGTAGCACGTACGTAGGAGCAGGCTTTGGCAACACTGATTGAGGCAGTGTTATTGTAGGATTCCCCTGGTACATGACAGTAGCGGTTGGTTGAGGTTGAGGTGGTTGAGGTTGAGGTTGTGGCGCCGGAATGCCATAATTTCTTATGGCATGCAGCATGAGGTCCGGACCAACAGTGGTGACTCCCTCCTCAAAGGCAGTCTTGAACCTGTGGAGGGCTGCCATGAGCTCACTCTTAAAGGGATTTTTAAACTTTGGCGGCAACCCCACACAGTCCTTTGCCAAGACATCCATGGAGGCGCGCCAATACTGGAGTTCGGGGTCCTCCACCAAACCAGCCACCCCAGCCAGGTTCTGCCGCACCTGCTCCGCAGTGGCAAGGACCTGGTAAGGGAACAAGGTACAAGAGAACATTAAACACACGAAACATGACATATTTCAATAAATAACCAATTATGAACGTTAACAAATGAAATTATGTGGTATTCGGGGAAGCCTAAAATCTTCAAAGTTATTGTTTCCATTATGGAAAAAGAGAAGATTTACACGTTACACAACACACGAAACATAACCTATGTCAATAATGACCCAATTATTAATGTTAACAAATAAAATTATGTGGTATTCTGGGAAGCCTAAATTCTTCAAAATTATTGTTTCCATTATGGAAAAAGATAAGACTAACACGTTACACAACACAAGAAACATTATTACACAAAAATATGTGGTAATCTGGGAAGACAATATGTTGAAAGTTATTGCTGCTATTATGAAACTAATATTTCCTCTACTCACTTGCTCCAGGGTTCCGGATCCGTGGGCTGCAGGAACAGCACCAGGAGGCTTCCCCTGCTTCGTCCTCTGCGGAGGCATGGAGATGGCTGGGGTGGTGTTCTCCTGACTGCCGGCTGCTTGGTCTTCCTCATCGGCGTCTGCTGGGGCGGGGTCATCAGGCAGAGGTCCACACACAGGAGAAGTTTCGGCAGCTTGGGCAGCAGACTGTTGAGACATGAATGTATAATTAGTAACATGTTAATTATTTATGAACTGTTAAATCACAATCAACATAACCATTCATCTTTGTAACCTTTAAATGAAATTAATAAAATTCTTTGTGTTATTATGTGTTTCATTAACAAAAATTTAAGGTAATTATAGAATTAAGTTAACAAGATAATTGTACAAAAATCAAGGCACCATAATAAGCAAAATATTTCAGACAAAAATAAATCGTGTCCTGAGGACGCAAAAACTTTTGGCTTGCTATCGCTCGCCAGGAAATTATTGATGTTGTTGACGAATTAATAGTGAAAGTGTTGGGAAACAAGCAAATATAAACGTACCTGAGGCATACCCAGATTCCTGGGCTTCTTCTGTCGCACGATGTGGGGCTTGAGGAAGTGGAACATGGTCAGTATCCACTTCTCCCTCTCAGTCAACCTCTTGGCCCCCTCACCACTCTTGTCCTTGGTCAGCCTGCCAAACTTGGAGCGGAGAGAGGTGAACCAGGTTAACAATTCAGAGGCGGTGATGGGGGGGTCCAGACTGGCTGCCTTCTCCGCCCAAACATGGTCGATGTGCTCCTTCTCTTTGTGGCGGTTATCACCCTTATCATACAGATAAGGCACATCCTGCTCCAGCCAGTATCCCAACATACGCTCCTGCGCCTCCGTCAGGATAATGTTGGTGCTCTTCCGGCGGCGTTTTTTGGGTTGTGTTGGCTGATCCTGTCCCTGTTCCTGGTCAACTTCGTCGGGGTTTTCCTCACTTTCGTCGACGTCCAACACCTCTCCATCATCGTCGGGTATATTCATTAACACTTCACCGTCAGAGGTGTTAATCGGCGAGGTTGCAGAGGTCGAGGGGACAGGCGGTAGAGGTCGAGGGGACAGGCGAGGTTGGAGAGGTCAAGGGGACAGGCGAGGTTGCAGGCGTGGGGCCAGGTGGTGAGATTGAAGACGTCTTCTTCATACTTCTCTTGGTAGCATTGGTAGCCATGGTGACAGGGCAGGACAGGGCAGTGTGCAGAGGGTGGCAGCAGAGGGTGGCAGGGTGGCAGGCAGGGTGGCAGGCAGGATGGCAGGCAGGGTGGCAGGGTGGCAGGCAGGGTGGCAGGGTGGCAGGCAGGGTGGCAGGGTGGCGGGCAGGGTGGCATGCAGGGTGGCAGGGTGGCAGAGTAGCAGGGATGGTGTTGGTCGTCGTGGTGTGGTGTGAGGTATGACGACAGTCACTCACGCTGTCCCTATATACCCCCCCCGTACGACATTGCCGCGTCTTCCCGGCAACACGCAGAGCGGCGGCGTTGCCAAACGAACGCATACTTCCACGTTCGACGAGAACTTTCTACGATGGACGAGAGCAGCTCTCGTCTCACGTGGTAGCTGCTACGTCCAACGAGGATGCTCTGGTCAGACGACCGTGGTGGCCTGGTCGGTCGTAAGTTTCCCCGTCTTTTGACATACGTGAGGGCGAGCCACGTTCCTGATTCGACTCGAATCAGCAACCGCGCGGCCTTGGCCGCACCCACAACATTCCCGACCCACGTGGGCTACTCGTTTCTACTCGCGCCATGCGAGAGTACCCCCCCGACTGGCCGTAATTTCATTAAAGTTTTGCGTATTATGCCATTACGTTTTACGTAATCGGTTGCCAACTACCAATATACCTTCGTTTACAACAGACGGGAGCTGACGGGAGCAATATACGTGAATGTGTGAACCCACCATAAGGCTCGCACCCGCCTCGACTGCCAACTACACCATTACTTCATACCTCTATTGCCAAACTTAAAACATATTCTCTATCATTCTGAATAAATTACATTAACTAGCATGAGATGAAATTTATGAGACAGTAAAGGCCTCCGCGACGTGAGGCCGGGGTAGAGGAAAACCTTTAGATGTAGTCTGTTGGGTATTTGAACCACAATTTAAGGGGAGATGGGATGGTTTTTCTGGACATCCTTCTCCCTCATGATTAGCCTAACCAGTCTAGAGATTTTAAGACGTTCGGCCCATTAGTTTGGTGATTTCAAGACCTTTTGCCCCTTTTCTTTGTCAATATTAAGACTTCGTGCCCTTTCGGTATCGATATGTTTCCTGGCGAGTGATAGCGAACCTCTACTTTTAGAAAGGAATCGGCCTTTGGCCGGGAAATTTTTCTACCGAAAAATGTACACATTTATCTTGAAAGGGGGTCTAGGGGGAGTTTTTCTAAGCTTGATAGAGGTCTAGCGAGGAAACTCAAAAATAAATAAATAAATATATATATAGACCAAAAACCAAGCACTACCTTAAGCCGGTATCACACGAGAGCTTTTATAGTCAACATTCGATAATCAACATTTTTCTGGCAATATTTCTGGAATCTTTTGCACTGTTATCGGAAACTAGTCTGGTGATATATGAATTTAGGCAAAGGAAATATTTGAAATTTTGACCTCATTAGCTGCCAGACCAGTGTTGAGGGAAAAAGCGCTCGTGTGATATCGATTTTAGGGATCTGAGCCACAATATAAATTGGTGCACAGTTACCAATACATGAATTAAATACAAATGCTATGAATATTTGGTTGTATCTAAGCACCTCAATGGACTAATTGATAACATTAATAGATATTAATTATATGAACCACTTAGAACAATGCTGTATCAAAGTTTTATGTACAGGAATATCTATCATTCGATAACTGTAGATATGCATGTGAAAGCAATCACACATTTCACCACTACAAAGCACATTCAGTTGTGGTCAGTGTTATACCAGGTTTCTGCTGGGGTTAATTGGACTAATTAGGTAGGTTCTTACTTGACTGGAGAAGTTGGATCCACATAAGCACATGCACAAAGCTAATAGAGGAAAAATATAATACAGAGTACACACATAAATTATATTGTTCAATGTAATTATAATTACTGTCAGACAAGAGATAGGTAAATATATACAGTTTATAAAGCACAAACGAGGATCCACAATTTAATTCCCATGGGAATGACACTGTACTCTTTTGATGTCACACTAAGTACTTCCGACGATAAGGCACTTCACTAGTACTTCTTTCGAGATCACACTAAGCAATTCAAACGATAAGGCACTTCTATAGTACTTCCGACGAGGGTCTTGGCCGTGATACTGGTCCTGTCGTGTGTTGATGACAGGGAATGGAAGTTGATGGAAAACTCTTGGGTTTGGGGTCTTGAATGAATATGTTCTGTTATACCAGTGCTATACGTAACATATTGAACTAACGTGAGGAGAAGTTATACCAGTATTGTACTGTCTCGCTCAACTATTCTGACCTTTATAAGAGTTTTGATGAAGAACCTTCCAGCACTTATGGGTTTGGGGTCTTGAATGAATATGAATCTGCTCTGCCAGTGCTATGCATATCATATCATCGGACTAATGTAAGAGGGTTGTTATGCAAAGTCTCTTAACTGTCCTGACCTTTATAAGAGTCTTTCAGGGACTTTTTGATGGGTTTATTTGGGCCCTTTACGCATACGTGTCTTAATGCCAGTGCCTGGGACAAAGTACCATATGGACTCTATGCAGAGTGCCGTTATGCAATTTGCTACGGTATCTCGCGAGCCCTAGCTTCTAAAAAGCCAATTGCCAGTGTGTGAACCTTTTAGAATCAGAATCAGAATCAGAATCAGAATATTTATTTTTCCATTTTACAATGGTCCTTCACATAAAACATTAAACAAATATTAAAATACATACATTATATATATACATATTTACAATAAGAAACATCTCTAGTATGTTACTATGGACAGTCTTCAATATCTATAAAAAAAATGACAGTTACAGTATTATTATTTTTTTTGTTTATAGATCCATTTCATGTTTCAGAATATAATCTTTTAATATATGCTTAAACGTGTTTAGGTTATTTGTGTCCTTTACTGATCTCGGCAACCTATTCCATATTTTAGGACCTGCTACCAAAAGCGATCGTTCACCATAAAAGGTGTTCGTTCTCTGTACATATAGATGGTTTTGCTGTCTTGTGTTACTATTTATGATTTCATTAACAATAGGAAAGTGTATTAGCCAGTTTGGAATTAGCTTATGCCTTTCTTTATACACCGCAATACCTATATCATATATATATTTTTGCTTTATTTTTAGCCACTCTAATTCCTTTATTATCGGAGTTACATGGTCGTATTTTTTTGCTCCACCCACTGCTACCTTTGCAGCAAAATTCTGCATTTTTTGTACAGTATTTAATATAGTGCAATTAGTTGAACCCCATATCATTATGCAATAATTTATCAAACTTAAAATTAGCGATTGAATCACAATGACCCTAGTAGCTTTGTCAAAATTACCTTTTATACGATTCACATACATCAACGTTCCCATGACTTTCTTGTTCAGTTCACTTGTGTGTTATTGAAAAGCATGTTACTATCTATATGTAGACCTAAATTTGTTACATGTGTACAAGGTATAATTTTATGATCATCGAGTTGTATACATACATTTGAGGGTATTTGGGATAAAAGCTGTCTAGTGCCAAGGAAAATGCATTGAGTTTTTTTTGCATTCAACATAAGACCATTTCTCTGAAAATATTGTTTCACTATTTTGAGTGTATTTTCTGTTTTGCTAATTACATTAGTTAATTCATCCAGAGTGCCTGAGTGAAGTATCTGTGTATCATCAGCATACTGAATGAGCAAACAATCTTTAACATAGTTTAGTAAATCATTGACAAATATAATAAATAGAATGGGTCCTAGAATAGAGCCTTGAGGCACTCCATATGTTACATGTAAAGTAGATGAGACTGTATCACCCAACTGCACAGCCTGTGTCCTATCGGTCAAGTAATTCATAAGCCAGAATGAGTCAATATTTAATTTTTTGCATTTTTCTAACAATATTTGATGACTGACACTGTCGAAAGCTATAGACAAATCAAGCAGTGTCAGTAAAGACACTTTTTTGTTATCCATATTAGTATATATTTTATTAGTTAATAAAGTGAGGGCTGTTTCCGTTGATAAATTTGGCCGAAAACCATGTTGACTTATAGAAAGCAGATTGTTGTTTTCCAAGTGCAACATATACTGATTTGTGGCGACTTTCTCTAAAACTTTTGATAATATTGGGAGAAGTGAAATGGGTCGATAATTACCAACACAATCTTTGTCTCCATTTTTATATATTGGTTTAATTATAGCATGCTTCCACATTTTCGGGAACTTACCAGTTACTATCGAGGACCAGAATGGGGTCGGTTACTACCACTAAAGCGCACGTCAGTACAACCTTCTTTATTGAGTATAGCCCAAATCTTCCAGCTCTTAAAATATCTTCCAGTGAAGTGTGTTTTAAGAGCTTTCCAACTGTTATAGATCTTAACTTTGCCTGTTATATTCTTACCTCTTCTGGCGTTTCTACCGGTGTCCCTTCTCTGGGTAAGGAGGGCTGCTGTGCTAGGAGAAGGCCCTGGGGCGGCTGGAGTAGCCCCTCTGAACTTCCCTCTAGTGGTGGTTTTGCGGCTTGGAGGAAGAAGGGCGCGTGGAGGATAAGGATGTATGCAAGTTTCTGCTTGCCTAGGCTTCCATGCTGCTTTTCCTTTTCCTGTCATCACTCGTGTTGCTGATGGTGATGATGAGATCTTTGCCGGGTGTTGGAGGGAGTGCTGGCGTGACAGAAGCGACTCATCTAGGTGGTGTGGCGGTTAGTACTTCTTTTCCTCGGGGGTGTGGTGGTACGGGTGGTAATATCGCTTGATGGTGGCATGGTGGTTTCTTGTTCCTTTTCCTTTATTTCAGCCAGGAATACTTAAACACCTCCGAATGATAATACAAAAACGGTGAACGTTAACTTTGGATCACACTAGCTTTATCTTTGTAAGCAATTTATCCAAATTTTTCGTCAGTGAATCAACATTTTGCTTCTGTAAATTTTCAAGAAATGCCTGTTCAATATTGTACCAGCTCTCGTCATGACGAACGTTCAGGTATGGACATGAATAGATACTTAAAGGGACAGTGGGAGTCTATTTATATGTATATATATATATATATATATATATATATATATATATATATGTTTTAGTTTCCTCCCTAGACCTCCATCAAACTTAAAAAAACATTCATCAGATCCCCCTACGAGATTAATTTGTACATTTCTCGATAGAAAAATGTCACGGCTGAAGGCCGGTTCCTTCACAATTAAAGGCTCGCTAACGCTCACCAGGAAGAAAATCGACACCTAAAGGGTGAAGGGCATGGAAGATCTTAATATTGACAAAGAAATGAGGCGAAAGGTATTAAAAGCAACAAAGTAATGGGGCAAACGTCTTAAAATCTCAAAACTAATGGGAATAAGCATGAGGAAGAAGGGGGACCAGAAAAAGGACTCATCTCCCCTAAAACATTTCATCATGATAAATCGATACAGGGGCCATTGAATCACGAACCTCAATGATCCACTCGACATATCCTAATCAAATGTTGGATATACTTCGTAAGTGTATTATAATTGTTCCTCTGAATGTTTTTGTCCACGACTATTCATATACATTCGTTTCGAACATACGTCGTCGGAAAATTATGTATGACGGTTTATGTTGAGGGATGTATTGTACACAATCATCATGAACAATACTACAAGTCCACCAACATGCATAAAGGCACAATTTCTATTTATAATGGGCTATGGATATGAGAGTTATACAAAAATAGGACCTTTGGACCTTGCTTGAGTTAAAGGATAATGCAAAATATCCCAATTCCTTTGATTGAAAATAATATTTACAGTACGTACAAATTATACTAAATTGTGAGTTTGCATAAAACCACACATATCTGTAGCCAATGGTAAACATAACAAGCGAGGAATAATGTTTATAACAAGTCCAAGCAGACTATAGGTCCATGCTGCGTGTTAACTTTGAAGCGCGTGGTGCAACGCTCATGATGAAATGTAAAAAACAAAGCAAAGCCCAGTTACGGCCTAGATGATAGATTAGAGTATATACAGTATGTATGGTTGTCATGTGAAGCTACAACAACCTTGATAATCCTTTCTTGCACAAGGATGTAGAATAAAAGTCCAGAGATAAGTTTATAGGTTCTATATTAGCCAGAGATACAGAGAGCTGGGAGGCACTGTTATGCTGAGTGCTGACCGGATGTTACTGATGAAAACATGTACAGCGGTGCCGGATATATTTGGTGCAGCGCTGCCGTCATTAAAGAGTACGGTATATTACCATGGGATATTAAACAATGATAGCATTGCCCTGAAAGTACATGTGTGTATGTTGCAATATGATTAAGGCATGTGTACACTCTGTATATATGTTGTGTGTGCACTTAACCGATATCAACACAGTACATGCAAGGGACTGGAGTTATCGCAGAGAGTCTCCAGTCCTGACAATGATCGTGACTTACAGCGTGCTGGTTTAATAATCTAATAGGGTTGCCAGCCTCTGAAGTCCTATTTTAACTATATACATGTGGCAGATCATTACGTTTTGGTTCAATAATAACCACTAAATTTTGTGAAAATCGGTTCATAAATTTGAAAGCCGCCTATGCTGGCGGAGGTATACGCTCTATTGGTCACCTCCAATATTAAATAACTTCTTCCATGAAGCATATCCTATCTGCTCACTAAATTTCGTGGTCATCGGTTTATAACTTTTCGAGATGTCTTTTTTATGGTCAGACAAACAGAGGCAATAACATAACCTCCGTCCAACTTCGTTGGTAGAGGTAAATAGAGGGGCACTAGGGAGAGCGCGATCCTCCGCCTCAGTAGTGTTATATTTTTGTAATTAATCTGTCTGAGAACTGGTTTGTGGTTCTGTTACCACGAGTGGAGTAGATATGTATAAACACCTGCGACCGACCGTGTTCAGTACCGCTGGTGTTGTCCCTAGCGAGTAGCGACATATGACAAAGAGCCCTTGAGACAATTACATAACACACCAACCGATGCCAAAAGAAAAATTAAAGTATGTAAGAAAATATGGTGCAGAATAATTGTTAATAAAGTAGACGTGCCGTTTTGCCCAATATCAAAATGGCATACCCAACTCTGCGATGGGTCACCTACTATTACTACCATCGCTTCTAATGTCAACTAAACTAACTTAACCTATCAAATGCGGGGCGAGTTATTTTCTCCCCCATAACAACATCATCATTGCTGGGGGGCGAGGGGCTGGTGGAGGGCCGAGGGAGGGGGGGGGGAGCAATTTTTTGTTTAACCTAAAATAAAAATTATTGCACAAATTCAAAAAATATTTTATTAATTATCATCGCATTCAGGCACCGAATGTTCGTGTAAAGTTTGGTAAAAATCTGTCGAACGGCCTAGGAGGAGTTATCGGACAGACAGACAAGACAGACATTTTGGCCAGCATGTACCACTATGCGGGGGGGGGGGGGGGGGGATACCACTCTGCTTATGCAGAGTTGATAAATGTACTTACAATAAAGTAGACGTGCCGTTTTGCCCAAAATAAAAACGGCATACCCAACTATGCGATGGGTCACCTACTATTACTACCATCGCTTCTAATGTCAACTAAACTAACTTAACCTATCAAATGCGGGGCGAGTTGTTTTCTCCCCCAGAACAACATCATCATTGCCTGGGGGGGGGCGAGAGGCTGGTGGAGGGCCGAGGGAGGGAGGGGGGGGGGGCAAAACCAGTGTTTTAACCTAAAATCAAAATTATTGCCCAAATTCAAAAATTTTGTTTTTTAATTACCGTCACATTCACGCACGAATGTTCGTGTGAAGTTTGGTGAAAATCCGTCGAACGTTCTACGATGAGTTTTCAGACAAACAGACAGACAGACATTTTGGCCGGCATGTACCACTATACGGGGGCGATACCACTCTGCGTTGATAAGAGAAGAGGAAATGGGAGGAGGAAAGTGGTTTTCTGATAGCATTTAAATATGAATTGTACACACAAATACACTCATATCACATGAGAGAGAGAGAGAGAGAGAGAGAGAGAGAGAGAGAGAGAGAGAGAGAGAGAGAGAGAGCAGTACAATAGAGAGTATATACCTCTTACCATCTATGTCATTGTGCCATTCAACCCTCTTGACTCCCCTCCCATCCCACCCATTACAACTTCTACCGGCCAGTTAAGCTCAAAAGCCAAGCCCTTCATCCATAGATTAGACTTCGGTTAATCCCTCTTAAATAACGATAATAAAAGGCCTTAAGGGGAGATGGGTAGTTTTTCTACATCCCCTTCTCCCTCATGTTTAGCCCCATTATTTTTGTTAAGATTTTTAGACTTTTGCCTCATTAGTTTGGCGATTTTAAGATCTCTTGCCCCATTTTTTTGTCAATATTAAGACCTTTCGTGTTATTTAGGTGTAATTTTTTTTCCTAGTGACCAATAGCGAGCCTGTAATTTTGGAAGAATCGGCCTTTGGTCGGGACATTTTTTTACCGAAAAATGTACAAATTAATCTAGGAGGGGGATCTAATGGATGTTATTTTTTACGTATGATGAATGGGATGAATAGGGAGGAAGCCTAAAACATCATAAATATACGAAACAAAAAAATACCATAAAATAAAACATCTCCCCTCAATAAATGATAGAGAAAAGGACCTAATATGCTTGGAGATACTATGTATATATATATATATAATATATACAGAATATATATATATATATATATATATATATATATATATATATATATATATATATACATAAGCTTTACTCAGTTTAATTTTGTGTTGGTTGAAAGGTTGGTCACTTGATCATCGCCCTCCATACTGCACCATCCCCTGTAACTTCTTGTGCTTGTTTGTTGCTCTCTCTCTCTCTCTATATATATATATATACAGTATATATATATATATATATATATATATATACCGGTATATATATATATACTGTATATATATATATATATATATATATATATATATATATATATATATATATATATATATATTTTAGTTTCCTCGCTAGACCTCTACCAAGCTTCAAATAACACCCACTAGACCCCCTTTCAAGATACATTCATACATTTCATATTTTACATGTCCCGGCCAAAGGCCGATTCTTGCTAAAATTACAGGCTCGCTCCAGGAAAAAAACGACACCAAAATGGCACGAAAGATATTAATATTGACAAATAAGTGGTGCGAAAGGTCGTAAAATCGACAAGCTAATCGAACGAACGTCTTAAAATCTAAAAAAGAAATATGCTAAACATGAGGGAGAAGGGGGTCCAGAAAAAGCAACCTCCTCCCCTTTAGTGTCAGTGCATTACCACAAAGCCCACCGAAACGCCAAAAAAATATCCTCATTCTTTGATTACATAGCACTGTATGAATATTCCCATATTCAAAATATGCTATAGGGGGGCAATGCCTAGTGAGTTAAATGCTCTATAGGTGGCGTTCTGAGAGTGAAGGTCCGAGTCTAGGGGATGAGATAGTGAAGCATGAGGGCGAAGCAGCTTCAGAGATGCTCCGGAGCTGCTTCGAGTCGTGAGTGGAACTCTAAGTGCTTCAGATGTCTCACTCCCTAGGCTGGAACAAGACCTCACGGGCTTCACCGTTTTGAGAGGTTGGATGTACAGGCCTATGCCCGAGAAGGAGTTGTTGGAATATAAAAAAAAAAAAAAAAAAAAAAAAAAAAAAATTACCTAACCCTTGTTCAGATTTACCTATTGTTTTTATTCAGAGATAACACAAATTAAGATCCTTCTTAAGTTGTATAAAACCGTCTAATGATAGTCAGATTAAACTGTCAAAATGCGTTATAATCCTCAAGGCGTTAACTAATTCTTTCTCTCTTAAATTGTAGTATAAAAGAATTACTCTTCAACCAATCTGAATACATTTTGAACGTAAAGATTATTTTGAGTGAGCTGAGTTATTTTCTACTATAAAGGTATTAATGGTCGATTTTGTTTTCATAAATTCATGATTTTTTTCCAGTTTCCTCCCTAGACCTCCATCAAACTTAAAATAACATCCATTAGATCCCCCTTCTAGCTTAATTTGTACATTTTTCGGTAGAAAATGACCCGGCTGAAGGCCGGTTCTTCCAAAATTACAAGCTCACTATCGTTCGCCAGGAAAAATAATTGATGCCAGGAAAAACAAATCGACACCTAAATAGCACGAATTGTGTTAATATTGACAACGAAATGGGGCGAAAGGTCTTACAATCGACAAACTAATGGGGCAAATATCTTAAAATCTGAAAACTAATGGCGCTAAACATGAGGGAGAAGGGGGTCTAGAAAAAAACCCCATCTCCCCTTAGGGAGATGATACAGAAGTATCGACCGTGACTGTAATCCTTTTAAAGCATACACAGTCCATTAGGTCTAAATATTAAATTACCATAAAGCAGTTGGGAGTATGTACAAGCTTAGATTAATATGCAGTTTTAAAACATGCATAATATATAGTAGGCTTTTGCATAAACCTTTAACTGTCTTGATAGCGTAATGCTTAGTGTGCGGAATTTCGGTGTAAGTGTCCTAGGTTCGAATCCTTGGAGTACCACATGTAATCACTACTTTCATTAATTTCATTAGTTAGGTTTATTTGTAAATTAATTGGTGAGTTGGTGAAAACAAATATGAATGTACTGTCCTTTAGGCTCAATGTTTCTACTTTACTATGTTTCTTACTTAAATCTGATTGTACTCCTAATGGCATTCTGTTTTATTAATTAGATATCCAGTATTCGATAAATGGATATAAAATCGTAGTCATGTATTTAACCTTTAACTGTATTGATGGTGTAATGGTTAATGTGTTTAAGATCTGTATGTGGTATCCCAGGTTCGAATCCCGAGAGGATCACATGCTTTCATTCATTTCAATGGGAGCTGTTTGGTGTTGGGAGTGAAATTATTAAATTAGATTATTATGTTTTAATCAAAATGCCTAGTTTTGTATAATACTGATGCATTGTTTATCTTCTTTTAATGCACTCTTTAGTTCATAATTACAAGCTTATTCCATCTTATGCTTCCAAATTACCATAGTCTGTTTCATTCTACCACATTCTTATATAAGCTGCTGTACTCTCCATCTCATTTTGTTGTACTGATTGCCGGGACATTATTCTCTTCTGTTCTCTCTTAAGCCGGTATGTCACGAGCGCTTTTTCCCTCAACATTTATCCTCAACACTAGTCTGGCAGCTGATGATATCAACACTTAAATAATTTCTGCCACCTAAATTCATCTATCATCAGTCTAGTTTCCGATACCAGTGCCAAGTATTCCAGAAAAGTTGCCAAACAAAATTAATGTTGACCATAGAATGTTGATTATAATAGCTCTTGTATGATACCGTCTTTATTCTGTCGCAGCATTCTAAGTCTCAGACTATTGTACAATACTTGTTGCCCCGCATTACCATTATATATATATATATATATATATATATATATATCATTGTAATTAGTTTTGTGTATTCGATCCTTCATTCTTCTATAAGCCTCTTACTCATTCTGGCAAACCAACACATACCTCCAATCACAATACCACTCACCAATCACACACACCACCAATCATACACACCACCATTCACACACACCACCAATCACACACACCACCAATCACACACACCACCAATCATGCACACCACCAATCACACACACCACCAATCATGCACACCACCAATCATACACATCACCAATCACACACACCACCAATCACACACACCACCAATCATGCACACCACCAATCATACACACCACCAATCACACACACCACCAATCACACACACCACCAATCACGCACACCACCAATCACACACACCACCAATCATACACACCACCAATCACACACACCACCAATCATACACACCAACAATCATGCACACCACCAATTACACACACCACCAATCACACATACCACCAATCATCCACAGCACCAATAATAGACACCATCAATCACACACACCACCAATCATACACACCACCAATCATACACACCACCAATCATACACACCACCAATCACACACACCACCAATCACACACACCACCAATCACACACACCACCAATCATACACACCACCAATCACACACACCACCAATCATACCCACCACCAATCATACACACCACCAATCACACACACCACCAATCACACAGACCACCAATCATACACACCACCAATCACACACACCACCAATCATACACACCACCAATCACACACCACCAATCACACACTCCACTAATAATAATTGACAACCCCATAACCACACTATTACCATGATACAACAATAATTGGTAAGATCGTGTGTAGCGGGAGGAACTTTTTTCATATGCCTATTTACTAAGAAACATTAAACAATATATTTAACCTAACCTAACCAAAACCTAATCTAACTCAATCTAGTATATTAGTGGACTATTTATGAATGTAAAATGTAAAAAAATATATTGTAACATTACATACAGTATATTTGTACATCTTACATTCGTAAATAGTCCACTAATATACTAGATTAGGTTAGGTTAGGTTAGAAATATTGTTCAAAGTTTCCTATTCAATAGGCATTTGAAAAACAATTCTTCCCACTACACAGGATCTTACCATTTGGTACAAACATTTTCACCCATAACTCTTATGTATGAGAAAGTGGAACCTGTATGGATGTATACAAATATATTTTTCTAGTGTCATTAGATATTAATTTGAATATTAGCTGTTATTTCAGGCTGATAATGAATAGCATGGGAAAACAAGGTCGACATATATAGTGCTACTTAAGCTGGTATCACACGAGAGCTTTCATAGTCAACATGGGATGATCAAAAAAATTCTGGCAACATTTCTGAAATATTTGGCACTGGCATCGAGAACTAGACTGATGGTAGATTAATTTTGGCTACCAAAATATTTTACAAGTTGGCCTCATAAGCTGCAAGACCAGTGTTGAGGATAAATGTTGAGGGAAAAAGTGCTCGTGTGATACCGGCTTTGCTGTAAAACTTTTAGCCCAGACTTGATTAATAGTCATGTTTCTGTTACTCAGGTCAAGGGGAGACTGACCGTTTGTTTGGTCTATTAATTCATTTATTCATATAGGTTTTTAGTTTCCTTCCTAGACCTCCACCAAGCTTAGAAAAACACCCCGTAGAACCCCCTTCAAGATAAATTTGTACATTTTTCGGTAGAAAAATTTCTCGGCCGAAGGCCGAACCCGGTTCCTTTTTAAATTGCAGGCTCGCTATCGCTTGCCAGGAAATAATCGACACATAAATGGCACGAAAAGTCTTAAAATTGACAACAAAATGGGGTGAAAGGTGTTATAATCTCAAAACTAGTGGGGCTAAACATTAAGGAAAATCAGAAAAACGGTCTGCCTCCACTTAAGCTAGGTAGGTTGGTGTCAAGGAGCGGGTATTAAGGGGAGATGGGTTGCTTTTTCTTGCCCACCTTCTCCCTCGTCTTGAGCTCCATTAGTTTTCTAAATTTAAGACGTTCGCCCCATTAGTTTGTCGATTTTAAAACCTTTCGTCCCATTTCTATATCAATATTAAGACCTTTTGTGCCATTTAGGTGTCAATTTTCTCCTGGCGAGCGATAGCGAGCCTGTAGTTTTAAGAGAAACCGGACATTTTTCCAGGACATTTTTCTATCAAAAAATGTACAAATTAATCTTGAAGGGGGTCTAGGGAGTGTTTTTTAAGCTTGATGGAGGTCTAGCGAGGAAATACAAAAAAAAAATGAATATATACATAAATAGAGCCACTGTCCCCTTAAACCTTGACAAAGGAAACTAACTGGTAACCTATATAATTAGCAATAACCCTTGTGTACCAGGTTGAGTATCTCGCGTGGCACAGGCTTTAACACTTAAAGAGCAGCGCTCGACTTAAGTCGTGCACCAATTTGTAGCAAGTTAGGAGCATTATTAAGGTTTTTAAAGGGTTAAAATCGAGTGCAAATGGCCGGGAGCAAAGCAGGCCACACGTCCGACACCCAGGGCTTACCGCCACCCACTGACTCACGCTCCCTCTGTTCTCGAGAGGCCGGCAGTGTTACCAGTAGTGAGCGTAGTGGGAAAAAATATGCCGCTATACGCTAAACTCCCATGTTGGTGGCACCACTGCGTGAGAACGACGAGTGCTACGTAGCTCGTTCTGGTCTCATTTTGAAGCTTTTAGCGCCTAGTTTTTTGCTGAATACATTTCTTTTCATGCAGATACTTGATTGATCATTCAGGAGGGCCTGAATATGCCCAAAATAGCCCAAAACACCCCGCTAGACAAGGGTTAAGGGAGCCCACCTCGTATTTTTTCTCTTTCTCTCCCTCTCTCTTTGGCTTGTATCCATTTGGCCCCATTCAGCCTACTGTTTTAAGATGTTTATCCCCATCCAGGTGTCAAGATTTTCCTGGCGAGCGGTAACGAGCCAACATATATGTATTTGTGTTTTGACAGCAAGCTAAATTTGTACAATTTTCGATAGAAAAATGTCTCCGGCGAAGCCGGATTTCTCCATACAATGCTGGCTCGCTATCGCTCTCCAGGAAGAGATCAACACCTGGAGGGGGTTAAACGCCTTAAAACAGTTGGCTGAATGGGGCCGAATGGATACAAGCCAGGGAAAGAGAGAAAAGGAGAGAAAGATAAAAAAAGCCGGTGACCCCCCTTAAAGGGAATAGACGAGCGCCGTGGCAAGCCATATATTAGTTTTAAAGTCCCCTTTTTTCTTTCATTTTTTCAGACGCCATAATTCCCGAGAATGGGTGGCCATGAATATCGGGCGTTTGTCACGAATCGCTAGGTCAAGTTGCTTGGGCTTGACATCAACCAATAACATTTTGACAGTGCGGGCTCGATCCGCCAACCCTTTGATCAGCAGCCAATGCTCTACTGACTATGTGTATTTCTCCTTCCAGTGCTATCGAGGCAGACATAGAGGATCAAGACGAAGGTACAAGCAGTGACGAGGAAAGAGTTTGGGGGCCTGAACTTGTATACGAAGGGGGTAAGCGCCCCCTTGGTGGTGTGTTGGATGGGGGGTAACGGGCCCTTGGTGGTGAGTTGGAAGGGGAGAGACGTGCCCTTGGTGTTGTGTTGGAAAGGGGTAGACGTGCCCATGGTGGTGTGTTGGAAGGGGGGAGATGTGCCATTGGTGGTGTGTTGGAAGGGGGTAGACGTGCCCTTGGTGTTGTGTTGGAAGGCGGGAGACGTGCCCTTGGTGGTGTGTTGGAAGGGGGTAGACGTGCCCTTGGTGGTGTGTTGGTAGGGGGTAGACGTGCCCTTGGAGATGTGTTGGAAGGGGGTAGACGTGCCCTTGGTGGTGTGTTGGAAGGGGGTAGACGTGCCCTTGGTGGTGTGTTGGAAGGGGGTAGACGTGCCCTTGGTGGTGTGTTGGAAGTGGGTAGACGGGGTAGACTTGGTTTGCCTGAGGGAGGGGGGGCAGGCTTCCCATCCATCACCAGTAACAGCTTTCTCTATGACAACACCGCCGGCAGGAGAGAGCCGACGACTGGAGGACATTATTTATGGGGAGATATGTCGTATTTCTGTACACTCTATTCCCTCATGCCCATTAGTTTTGAGATTTTAAGATGTTCGCCCCATTAGTTTGTCGATTTTAAGATCTTTCGTCCCATTTCTTCATCAACATCAACACCTTTCGTCCACTTTAGGTGTTGATTTTTTTCCTGGCGAGCGATAGCAAGCCTGTGATTTAAGAGGAATTGGCCTTCGGCCAGGACATTTTTCTACCGAAAAATTTAGAAATTTATTGTGAAGGTGGTCTTCGGGATGTTTTTTAAGCTTGTTAGAGGTCTAGGGAGCAAACTAAAATCCTCGCTTAAAATGTGTAAGAGTCTATTTCCTCGCTAGCTTAAAACAAATTTGTAAGTCTATTTCCACGCTAGCTTAAAAATATAAACAAAATTAAATGGCTATAGGTCCCTAAGTTAATATATGGATAGGTGATGTATGATTCAAACTGTTCCAAAATGTTCAATTCGTATCCGACGTGATGAGTATGAATAATGTAAAAAAAAAAAAAAAAAAAAAAAAATATATATATATATATATATATATATATATATATATATATAATCTTTCACGAAAGCCAGCCACGTATGTTGTCGGCTTCGTTGATTAATGGCTATAGATGGGGGCATTCCAATTATCCAAAATATTTTCAAGGCCCAGCAAGGTCTAGTACAATAATGTTTATTCTACCTGTTAACAATGGATGGCCTTGTATAGTAAATATATTCTTATGGATGCCCTCAATATACCTTTTACTTAATTTTGAGTCAACTATTGCGTAACTCGAACACATTGTCTGTAACTCCGAGAACTCGTATTGAGAGAAATCCTGTCTGAAAAAGTACATATTCTATAATCATGAGACTCTGACTATCTTCGTTCCTTTGCAGTGTTTCCAAAAGACCAAGGTTTAAACCTGAACTTGATTGACATATACTGTACATGGGCTTTCATGATTGGTTTTCGTTTGTCTGTTGAAGCTCAAAGTACTAAGATGAGATTCTAAAAACTGGAGATTCCAAAATGTCCAATTGCAAATTTTGGATGCACATGATTATATTTATTTTATTTGTGTTTGTATTATTATATGAAAACGTAGTTCTTCTATGATAGTATGATTATATAACATACTACCGTAATATAATAGTGTAGAGAGCATAAATTAATTATAGTTTTCTTGGGTCACCGAAGTTTGATTTAAATCATATCCTTGCCTATAAGGTTTTTAGAGGTACCATGTAATTCTATATTGTTTATTTTATCGTTCCTATCTTCAGATAAAGTTTTTGGCCTTATATATAAATCCAATGAAAATAATGCAATTTAACCATACAATCTCGTGAAGGTGGTGGTGGTGGTGTAGGTGGAGGGATCGTCGAAGGTGGTGGTAGTAGGGTTGGACTGGATGGAGGATGGACATACATAAGACGTGCTGGTGTATTGTCTGGTCTTGGGACTCTCTGTAAGGAACACGCTCTCACCGCCCTGCTGGTCTGTGCTGCCTGGGACCTTATACTACACAGGAAACACATATGGAGGTCAGTACTGTACGCTGTTCAAGATTACTTGTTCCTTTATTACTTTCAGATGGCATACCACTTGTAGATGGCTTAATCAACCATAACATATATGTATATATATATAAATAAATATATATACAGTATATATATATATATATATATATATATATATACAGTATATATATATATATATAATATATACATATATATATATATATATATATATATACAATATACTGTATATCATATATATATATATATATATATATATATATATATATATATATATATATATATCTATCTATTGCTTGACGCCGTGATCCCCAAAGGGGTGGCCACGAACGAACCGCCCCATGCACCTCTGTCCCCAGTCAGTCGACGCCCCTCCTCCCAACCAGCACCGCCTTCATTCATATACTTCCTCACTCCATCCTTCCACCTCTCCCTTGGTGCACCTCTCCCTCTCTGTCCTTCCACCTCCCTCTCGTACACCCTCTTAGTCAATCTCTCGCTTTCCATACGTTCCATATGGCCGAACCATCTCAAGTTGTTCCTGTTCACACTTTCCAGCACATCTACCTCCACTCCACACCTCCTTCTTACTTCCTCATTCGTCTGTCTATCCCTCCATGTAACTCCGCACGCACTTCTCAAGTAACTCATTTCCACCGCTCTCACTCTTGGTCTGAGTCTCTTCCCGAACGTCCATGCTTCGCTTCAGTATGTTAGTGTCGGGATTACCACACTATCATGCAAGGACTTCTTCACTTCCATACTGACCACTCTATTTCTTGTTACTGCTTTCAACGTTCCTACAACCCTCTTCCCCTGTTGCACCCTCTCCCGCACTTCTTCATCCATAGTCCCATCTTTACTCACCACACTGCCCAGATACTTAAAAGAGCTGACAATCTCCATAGCCTGACCGTTCAACTTCACCTCACACTCTGTGACTTCAGCCCTTTCGAAGACCATAACCTTGCTCTTCCCCGCATTTACCTTCAAATTCCGTTTTTCGCACACTGTTCCAAACTCATTTACCAGACCCTGCAACTCCCATTCATTATCGCTCATCAGAACTGTATCATCCGCAAACAGCAGTATAGGCAGCTTCCACTCATTTCCCTCCCTTTTCAGCGATACACCAACATCCACTGCTCTTCCTAGTATTCCTTTCATGACTCCATCCATATATACAGTTAACAACCACGGGGACATCACACACCCCTGTTTCAACCCAACACTCAGGTCAAAGAACTCGCTCTGCTCATTCTCCACACGTACTTTGCACCTTTGCACCCTCATACATGCTCTTCACTGCTCTCAGCAACTTGCCATCTACTCCGTATATTCTAAGTACTTTCCACATGCCTTCTCTCTCTCTATATATATATATGAATATATATATATATATATATATACAGTATATATATATATATATATATATATATATATATATATATTTTATTAAATCAGTTCGTGCGTCTGTTTGTCTGTGTGTTCTTAATAGGCGGCCGCAGTTTTGGACCTGGGGAGCTGAAACTTTGCATGTGGGTGTCAATTGACCTGAATCAGGTCATTGAGGGGGCGAGGCCACGATCGGAAGTCATTTCGAGGCCGAAATTGATTTTTTTTTTTTTTTAAATTGCCGTTTGGGGCAGAAGGAGGCCTCCGATCGAAAAGGTGTATGGAACGAAAGTTGTTCGCAGCCCACCAAAATGGGGGTACGGATGAGGTCAGATCCAAAATCTGAGGTAATTTAGCGGCCGAAATCGAGGTCGCCGTTTAATGAGGCACAGGGAGGCCGAGGCCGGTGATTATGGTAGTAGTAGTATTGTGATGATTGTGGTAGTAGTGATTGATGATGGTGATTATGGTAGTAGTAGTGGTGGTAGTAGTGATGGTAGAATTTAAACCCGGGCAACGCCGGGTACCCCTGCTAGTATACTGTATATATATATATATATATATATATATATATAAGTGATGGGCATCACTAATAATTATCCACTTTCGTAATTAATCGCAATATCGCATCTTGTAAGCATTGCCCTCCTCATCCGGTTTCCATCAATTAATTAATTAATACGGTCCAGCTGAACGATAAACGTAAACACAATCCAGATTGTGATTTTTAATTAAAATAGTGCAAAAACGAGGGTAAATAATTTGTAAGTGTAGTAAATGTGTTTCTTTACTTATTATTTATCACATCCTTAACCCTCACAGGTGTTATACCCCATACTTTCAACTCAAGTCAGGCCTCACTACATACATACAAGTTTAAAGACCGTTTGTCCACAGAAAATGTGGTTACAGTCTCACGTCCTAAATGGCAGCTCTCCAGGCGGCCCTGTCAAGGGCTGCCTCTGTTGTCCAGTTCTTTATTTTGAGATCGGACCGGAGTACCCGAGCCCATGTCATTCTAGGTCCACCCTACGCGCAGCTCCCCCTGCGTTCACAGTCCGGCATTTCTTCACCCAGTTCTGATCATCCATTCTCTCCACATGTCCAAACCAACCAAGTCGGCTTGTGCGCATCACTTCACTGACACTCCTAATGCCCAGACGCCTTCTCAATTCCTCGCTCGATACCCTGTCCCTAAGATTAACCCCACACATCCATCTCACCATTCTCTTCTCATTCCGTTCCATTCTATTGACATACCCCGCTTTAACCGGCCACGTCTCCGAGGCATAGGTCATCGCGCTCCTATCACATGAGATATATATACACCTTCCCTTTAACACCTAAAGAGCGGCCTAGGCGGTATATAATATGTAGCCACCAGCGGGGTGTTTTTAGCCAAAATAGGACTGTTTACGTGATCATTTTCATGCCTAAATAAGACCCAGAGCATAAAACAAGTATCTATCCCTGAAAGGGCATAAACAGAGCTTTCCAATGACACCACAACGATCCTTGTATGACCGATAGTTTTCTTGCAACAACCGCGCAACACGAGTGCAAAAACCATGTAATTCGGTACTTTCCCCATACAATTCACTATGTAGCGAGTGTGAGAGGGTAGAGGAGGGTGGGATTCGTGTCAGTTGCATCGCCGCGGTGGTCTGGAGCAGTCATACGCTCGCTACTCTCCTGCCGCCACTTGTCTCTCTCTCTCAGCAACATTACTTGCTGAAATTGCCACAAGACTTATGGTGTGAGCCGCCACATAGTCCAAATTTATTTAACTCGACTTATGTTGTGGGCCGCCAATAAGGGGTTAAGGGAAGGTGTATACCTCGTGTCATTATATAGTTTTATTTTAACCTATTTTTTTATTATTTGGACTGAGATAAATTAGTACAAATTTCATATATTATGGCCTTAACCCGGGAACTGCCGGGAGACTCTTATGAGTTTTACTGGGCGACTGCGGGGAGACTCTTATGATCCTAGGCCTAAAATTTTGTTTTTTAAAAACACCCCAGTAGCACTTTATTTTTTATTTTATTTTATTTATTTTGTTGTTGTTGCCTCTCGGCCATGCCACATATCACTCCTCCACATCCCCTCCTTCCCCCCATTTTCCCCCCCGCCCTTCAATTATCACCTATTTTCCCTGTTATTCCCATATTCTTAGGTATATTTTCATGCTAACATTAGCAAGTTGCTAGCAGGGCATGGTCATATGTGTATCTATGCGTGGGGAAGAGAGAGAGATAGAGATATTGAGCTCAGTGTCTCTCCAATCCTCGTAAGAGGAGGGTGTGATGGCGGCTGGCTCACACTTGATGAATGAAACTCTCACTTTCAATTCGCGATTTTGACCATCCAAACACTTTTCCCACTTGTTTTATTGTTGTAACATGTTACTATCTTCATATTAACCCTTAAAAAGCGGCTCACCACATAAGTCGAGTTAAATAAAGCTGGACTATGTGGCGGCACTCGACATAACTCGAGTGGCAATTTCAGCACGTAATGTTGCTGAGAGAGAGAGACAAGTGGTGGCAGGAGAGTAGCGAGTGTATGACTGCTCCAGACCACCGCGGCGAACCTACTGACACGAATCTCACCTCCCTCCTACCTCTCTCACTCGCTATATACGGAATTGTATCGGGAAAGTGGCTAATTACATGCTTTTTGCACTCGCGTTGCACGGTTATTGCAAGAAAACTAGCCATCATAAAAGGATCGTTATGGTGTCATTCGAAAGCTCTGTTTATGCCCTTTCAGGGATAGATACTTGTTTTACGTTGGGTCTTTTAGGCATGAAAATGATCACGTAAACAGCCCTATTTTGGCTAAAAACACCCCGCTGGGCGGTACATATAAATAAACCGCATAGGCCGCTAAAGAAGGGTTAAACATAAAATAGGCGCATATGGATAAGTATTAATAATATTTATGGTAAAATAACGATTTTAGTGAGGAAACAGTGTAAATACCTCCGCACAGGCGTGTGGTGTATATTACTTAGGGTGCGCAGCCCAGAGGTTAAGGGCATGACTTTTGCTGTATTAAATAATAACACAAATTTCTTAACACGGCTAGGCTAAGAAGTGCAGTTGTTGGAGGTTAAATCGCAGCATTTTCGATCTATGCACAGGCAATATTTATGCATTTATAGCTTTTTAGGCCTTCATCAGCAACCCATCTAGGGGAGACAACCTTATAAAAATCCGGGTGGATGGGACTCGTTAGCCTTGGTCGGCAACCTGTCTAGGGGAGTAAACCTGATAGAAATCCGTACTGTTTACCTAAGGGTATGGCAGGTTAGTGGATGGACTAGCCGAACACCACTATAGAAAAATAGTGCTAACAAGATGCATAGAAGGCCTCGGAGTCGGACGGACCCTAAGTTGAATGGTTAATCCTGTAAGTTCTTCAGTAAACTGGCTCGGGTTGTCCCTCTTACAGGGAATAGGTCCGCTTAGGGGCATTCTGTATATGGCCACCCTCTTTAAGGGGAGTAAGGTGTCCGGCAATAGATAGATAGATAGATCTTTTTAGGCTTGGGGGAGGTGGGGGGGAGGGGGGGGGGATTTTTTTTTTATATTAACCCCTTCTGTACCGGCGACGTCTTTTATATTGTATTCTATATTTAGACGATTTTGTGCAGCTTAAGAAGGATCTGTGGTAGTAAAAAGGGATAATTAAGATAGTTTGAAGCCATTTATTGCTGCAGGCCCTTCATCTTAATACAATCGTCTAAATACAGTAGAGCTAGAATAACATTTGAAAGACGTCTCCGGTACAGAAGGAGTTACACAAATAAATAATGCATTCCTCCAAGGCCTCACTCCCCCAATGTAAACAAAAGGTAGGCCCCCTGGCCTGGACGCTAGATAAGTTAAATGCTGTGTCGCCTATAGCATCACGCGGGATTCTTGTTTGATCTTGTCGTCTATAAATAGTACCCGTATGGGGGGGGGGGGGGTTGAGAGATACGTAGAGTATCACTGAAAGGCTTGTAAACAGGTCCACTTTTCTAACCGTTAATATTCGCCGAATTTATCGCTTATATAAATTCGCTTAAGGTAGGGCTTCCGCTTCAGCGGAATTAGTAGTATACGGAAGGAAATACGGAAGTGCCCACCTCTGATATACTGTATATGTATATATATATATATATATATATATGTTAGTAAAGCCAGGTAATACATTTTCTTTAATACATACGAGGTTGAAAGAAATGGCAATTTCTGCGTTGGAAATTTTATTATTCAAAGTTTCCAGGTCTCTGATGAGTTTTCGCTGGGTGGCAGGAAGTAGATGAAGGAGATGAGCAAAATTCATGGTGGTACAGGGTTACATAAATGTACATAATGATACAGGATATACGACGCGTTTCACTGGACAACCAGCATTATCAAGTAAGGAAGGAATGATATAAAAGGTAAACAGGAAGGGTATATAGAGGGTGGAGGATCAGAGGAGGCGGAAAACAGGGGGCAAAAGTCTGCTATTGGTGGAAGCGTAAACTAGGAGAGAGAAAGGGGTTAACCGCTTCACGCATGCGCACTGGATGCGGGATGGTGGTCAGTAGGTGGGGTCGAAGCTGATTGGCTGCGTGTCGAGGGGCGTGGCCTAAGTTGTGTGGCGCCTGCAGAAGACGAAGCTGAAGGAGGTAGCGCGGGGGGCTGCGTCAAGGGCACCGGGGGGCGAGGAGGGGTGTTAGGTCCTGTAGGGTAGTGCCTTTTGGCAGAAGGAAGGATCTGAAGGTCCAGAGTTTGGTTGTTGATGTTGGGATGTAAGGCTTGGATATATAAAGCTTCGAGTATAGGTAATCTCCTTGGGTCACTTTCTTTATCGAGTATGGTGGTGTGTTTCTCTAACTCGTTGCGTGTGAGGTGAGGGTGGTTAGGGGTGAGATAGTGGTCTTTGATGGCTCCAGCCTGAAGGTGAAGAGTTAACCGACGTGAAAGACGAGTCTGCGTCATACCAATATAGGAATGAGGTCCACAGTCCTCATAATTACAGGTATGTTGGTAAATGACGTGATCGTCGGTCATCGGGCTCTTATCTTGGTGGAGGCTGGTTTGTTGCGGAGAACGAGGTTGGAGGTCTTGGGGGATTTGTAATAAATTATTAATTTGATTTTGTTTTCCGGGTTGGTTGGGTGGACATGCTTGGAGATTATTTCTTTTAAGACGGCCTCGTCATTTTTGTGTTCAGAGGACATGTAATTGCGGTAGAAGATCTTAATTTCATTGGGGGGGTCAATGTTGGGAGGGCTTTGGGTGTACCATTTTTCAAGATGGTGGTTGATGGTGCTGGAGATGTCGGAGTTGGAGTATCCGTTATTTACTAAAACTTGGGATAGTCTTTCTAGTTCCTGGTGGGTGAGAGCCCTCATCACGCACTGCTCTACCTGGGCCGACACCCACCAGGAACTAGAAAGACTATCCAAAGTTTTAGTAAATAACGGATACTCCAACTCCGACATCTCCAGCACCATCAACCACCATCTTGAAAAATGGTGCCCTCCCAACATTGACCCCCCCAATGAAATTAAGATCTTCTACCGCAATTACATGTCCTCTGAACACAAAAATGACGAGGCCGTCTTAAAAGAAATAATCTCCAAGCATGTCCACCCAACCAACCGGAAAACAAAATCAAATTAATAATTTATTACAAATCCCCAAGACCTCCAACCTCGTTCTCCGCAACAAACCAGCCTCCACCAAGATAAAGAGCCCGATGACCGACGATCACGTCATTTACCAACATACCTGTAATTATGAGGACTGTGGACCTCATTCCTATATTGGTATGACGCAGACTCGTCTTTCACGTCGGTTAACTCTTCACCTTCAGGCTGGAGCCATCAAAGACCACTATCTCACCCCTAACCACCCTCACCTCACACGCAACGAGTTAGAGAAACACACCACCATACTCGATAAAGAAAGTGACCCAAGGAGATTACCTATACTCGAAGCTTCATATATCCAAGCCTTACATCCCAACATCAACAACCAAACTCTGGATCTTCAGATCCTTCCTTCTGCCAAAAGGCACAACCCTACAGGACCTAACACCCCTCCTCGCCCCCCGGTGCCCTTGACGCAGCCCCCCGCGCTACCTCCTTCAGCTTCGTCTTCTGCAGGCGCCACACAACTTAGGCCACGCCCCTCGACACGCAGCCAATCAGCTTCGACCCCACCTACTGACCACCATCCCGCATCCAGTGCGCATGCGTGAAGCGGTTAACCCCTTTCTCTCCTAGTTTACGCTTCCACCAATAGCAGACTTTTGCCCCCTGTTTTCCGCCTCCTCTGATCCTCCACCCTCTATATACCCTTCCTGTTTACCTTTTATATCATTCCTTCCTTACTTGATAATGCTGGTTGTCCAGTGAAACGCGTCGTATATCCTGTATCATCATGTACATTTATGTAACCCTGTACCACCATGAATTTTGCTCATCTCCTTCATCTACTTCCTGCCACCCAGCGAAAACTCATCAGAGACCTGGAAACTTTGAATAATAAAATTTCCAACGCAGAAATTGCCATTTCTTTCAACCTCGTATGTATTAAAGAAAATATATATATATATATATATACACACACACAACAATGTATGCATGACAGAATCTACTATTATTCACTGTTAACGCCTTAAAGTACACTAAATATTTGTGCATGTTATTATTGCTGTAGCCAGAAAACCTTTCCTAACTTTGGAAGAATATCTAGGAATCGAAGGACTGCCCAATACCTTATTAACCCTCTAACTCTGATAGGTATCTATTAAGTTAGTTAAGTAAAATCCTTTGTAGGTTGTCAAAATAAAATTAGAAGTAAATCATCTGATATAACAAGTTAACATTAGTTTTAAGCCAAACATTGTGCCTTATCATAATATAATACTAGCATAAACTACACTATGGAACTTGAAACTCCATTTCTAGAAACAAATGGCCCTACCACCATACACCAGAACACGCAATTTCGTGGGTTGGTGTTAGAGGATTATCCAGGTGTTACTACCTTAAATTTTTCGAATTCCAGAGAAGCATATACGACTAATGTTACGAGATTAAATGTAGCCATGATTGAAGCTTGGAATGCACTGCTATCTCATTTCCACTGTTTGGTTTATTCATGTGTTTACCTATCATACAACAGCACTAATCAACTCGTCTGTGAATCTTCCTAATAATTTTGTCTGTCTCTCTTCCTTCCACAGACTAATATCACGTCGATCCTCCGTCAAGGGCATGAGACCACTTGTAAGGAGAGTGCTGTGGTTGGCTATTATGGTAAGGTCTTACTTATATTAGGAAAATTAACACATTCCTTTAATAATAATAATGATAATTGTAGTATTTAATTCTAAATCTTTTATGCTACTACTATGGGGGATAATTCGACAGTCATTTAGAAGTTGGTATATTTTATTTAACAGACTTCCTAGCTACCCTAATAATAAGTTCTTGGCTCGGGCCGAGATGAGTTCAAGACACATTGAATATTACGTCGATTCATGCTAGGTTGTACTTTGGACCCCTAGAGTTCCCGTCACTCCCTAACTGAATCCCCGCTATTCAGGTATTGACTCAAGTCGGCTTCAATCCTACGACCTGTTATTAGTGATTAATCCTAAATAATTAAGTCAAAACCCTGCTGTGTCTTTTATTTAGACCAGGGCCTAATGAACCATATGCTCTTTGCCTAACTAAAACAAAAGTTATATTCGTTCCTCTACTCTTTAGGTTTTCCCACGTTTACTGAGCCTTTTCCCAATCCCAAGGCTATAACATATATAATCTATCTCCTCAATACATAGAATCTATTTATTCCTCTGACACAACCGTCCTTACTACACAAGTACCTCCACAATGACATAACATCATACAAATTTCCGAATGAGATTAATTGGTCTCTCTCACGTATAATATGGGTTCCGCCACCCAGTTATTTCACAATCTAGGTTTACAATCTTAACCTCAATAACACTATTGGGTTCCGCCACCCAGTTACTTCACAATTAGGTTTACAATCTTTATCTCAATAATACTATTGGGTTCCGTCACCCAGTTACTTCACAATATAGGTTTACATTATTTATTTCAATAACACTATTGGGTTCCGTCACCCAGTTAATTCACAATATAGATTTACAATCTTTACCTCAATAACCCTATTGGGTTCCGCCACCCAGTTACTTCACAATTAGGTTTACAATCTTTATCTCAATTACATCTTCTGAATTTACCCTCTAGTAACCCTGTTACCAACACGCTAGGTTACCCTTCACCTTAATCAATTATCATACTAACAAAAGATGAACCGTGCCTCAGACGCATACACGGAATTATAGGTTTGACTCCTGTAAGGAGATAAAGAAAACCTAATATTTAGTAGTGGCCCCGTAATCATTGACGAACATGCATATTACATAAGGCATCCTCTTCAAACACTAATCCGCCGTAGTTTGAATCTACCGCGCAGAGCATTTAAAAAACTGAGGAGCCTTCATCATGAGCACACGCGACCTCACTCATGGCTTCAGTCATTATGAATTGGGTTCTCACTACGAAAAAACTTCGTAAAAAATAAAAACAAAAAGAAAATAAGAATAACTATCCAATAAGCTTTCCATCATATCGTGGATGTACTTGTGTGGATTTCTGACCAGACGCTGATTCAGGCGTCATTCCTCCTTCACTGACATATCAAGTAAACCAAAATCCTTAATACATCAACGAATGGGAAGGGGACGGTCGGGAGGGCCCCAGTCGTCAATGATTACGGGGCCACTACTAAATATTAGGTTTTCTTTATCTCCTTACAGGAGTCAAACCTATAATTTATTAGTGGCCCCTCCATCATTGACGAACATGCCTGATATCTAAGACTGGAGGGGGACATTCGTAATCATATCATAACTCTAGAAAAGCAGATAATAAAAAACAACCACATAGTATTCTTACTTTTGAAAAATGTATTTAATACGGCGTAGGCCGGAAATATACAAGAAAAAGGGGTTCAGGCAGGTGCGTGCTTCAAAGAAGCCTGCCCGACAAAAATGGGTAACCCTGAAGATTCTGAACACAGATCTGTAGTTACAAAAGGCACCCCACTCAACGAGTGGTGACAAAAATAATAAGTTATAAGTTTATATGTGCACATCATAAACCCCAAAATACATGTGGAGATCAATTGCCAATGAACTCCATTGAACTAATATTACATTGCTTTCGCAGCTAAAACTACTATAACAACACCGTTGTTTTGTACTAAACCTTGTACTAGCACAAATTCTCGCAGAGAAATTTTCATATCACATTTTAACCTTAAATTGTATCACAGCTCTCATACTCCGGCGGGGTCTAGGGTGTCCTATGTCAACTGACTGCACCCCCCCCCCCCCCTTCCGTGAAAGTAAACAGAAGTGACTGCAGGGCCACCTAGACCCTCTGCCTTAAAGCTATACATGGTAAGGAAGGTTTGTCTAGAGCAACTGACAAGTATCTAGAGAGAAACGTATGATTAGACGCCCACAACTGTGTGGACGCAATATCTTCAACTGAAAAGTTTTTCAGGAAACGTAAAGAGGCCGCCCACTTGCGTAAATCGTGGGCCCTACCTACAACGCCGGGATTACTCTCTTTAATGACTTCTACCAGAAGAGAGGCTAATCGCCGTTTAAGTAAGCGTTTACCCGTACTCGCTACCCATAAAGCACCTTGGGGGTTTTGAGGAGCTATTCTCAAATATTTGGTTAGAGCTTGCACTGGACATAAATTATGATGCACCTTTCCCCTTTTTAACGCCGGCACCGTGAACTCAGAAAACACGTGTGCACTATGCTCATTCTTGGCTACAAACGCCGGGGAGGGTGCAATGGAAATTGAATCATTAAGTCTACCAAACCTAAGACAATTAGGTGTGTTGCCCATCGCCGCCAGCTCAGACACTCTGTTTCCGGTGGCCAAAGCCAAAAGGAAAACTGCCTTCTTTAAGATTAAAGCAAAGTCTGCAGTATTTTGATACAGACGAGAATGAAGTAAAGACAAAGCTTTGTCCAGAGACCAAGTAGGCATGAGCTGACGGGGAGGTGGGCGGAGTTTAAAACACGCTCTCATAAATCCTGTTTCCTCCGCCACCGGTATGGATAGACCTGTAAGGTCGAAAAAGGGCACTCTAATCGCAGTTAAGTGATTCTTCAAAGTTACCACAGATAAACGTTTCTGCTCAAACAGATAGTTCAAGTAATTAAAAACCAATGCCACTGAGGGTACAGTTTGTTCCGTTCTAACAATCCAAGAAGTAAAAGCTTTCCAATGAGATTGATATTGTCGCTTAGTAGACTGAGTATATTGATTGAGCAATTTATTGGTCACATCCCTACCGTATGGTGCTAGCCACTTGGCCTCCTGAATGTCCATAATGCAAAAGTCAGCGAGGTCGCTAGGTTGCCAATCGTGTCTAAGTGGAAGTACCCGACCGGGAGCGATACCGGGTCCGGGCACCACATTATTAATTGCTGGTACCACACCTGCGCCGGCCACAGGGGCGCGATTAGCGAGACTAAGCCTCGATAAACTCGTAGTTTGTTCACTACGTGGCACATTAGTGACGCATCTGGCGGCGGAAACAGATAGATGGAGCTCCATCTGTTCCAGTCTGTCACTAGGGCGTCTGGCCCCCCTGCCGGCGTTATCGCCCGGCGGGTGAGGTATAGAGGGAGCTTGTGAGTCTCCTCGGACGCAAAAAGATCCACTTGTGGATGGGAGAGCTCCGCAATCATTAGGTCGAAAATGGGTTGCTTGAGCTCCCATTCTACTGTCGTGCTCTGTCTCCGGGACAGAGCGTCTGCCCAGACGTTCGCTACGCCTGGGAGATAAGATGCGTGAAGATAAATATCTAGACTGCTGGCTAGAACAAAAATCTCTTCCGACACGAGTAGCAACTTCCTTGACCTTGTTGACCCTTGTTTCTGAATACAGTGAACTGCATTCAGATTGTCCATTCTGAAGGCCACCGACTTGCCCCGTAACGCCGGGCCGTGAGCCTGAAGGAAATACAAGGGGACTAGTAACTCTTTGACATTTATGTGAGAGATTTCTAAGTGGGACCAAAGTCCCTGACCCTGGTGCCCCTGATTTGACTGAAATCCCCACCCTATGGTGCCTGACGCATCCGTGTCTACCCATACCGTTGGAGGAGGAGAGGTCCATGACATGATTGAGTGCAATGTTTCCCTCTTCGCCCAGACCGCTAGTAAGGTGTGGATTAATTTTGGTATGGGCCATAATTTTCCCGCCGGTAAGAGTGGGAAATATTTGTTGCCTTCCAATATTAATCGTTTTACTTTCAACCGGCCCAACTTGACAGTTAGCTGAATCCAGTTGAGAGAGCCGACCAGAGACTCCCAGACTCTTCGTGTCGTAGTCAGACTGTGAAGAAACCTGAACAGTTTCCTGCGAAACCTGTTGCGATTGTCCACACTCTGACTCAGAGTGAGAGCGGCGGTTGTCCCAGACCAGCCCTATCCACTGAATTACTCTTGAGGGAACAAGGTTTGACTTTACCAGATTTACCTTGAAGCCTAGAGTTTTGACATGATTTAAAATGATATTGACATGTTTTATGCATAATTGTTGTGTCTCTGCCACCACCAGCCAGTCGTCTAGATACCACAACACTCTGATTCCCTGTTTTAACAACGGCATCAGGGCTTGCCGGAATAGTTTCGTGAATAGTCGAGGTGCTAGGTTCAAACCGAACGGCATCCTCTGAAAAACAAAATTTTGGTGCCTGATCCTCAAGGCCAGAAACCTTTGAAATCTTTTGTTGACCGACACGTGCCAATAGGCGTCTGTCAGGTCTAGGGAACACATCCAGCCTCCCGGCGGAAGTGTTAGCCTGATTTGATGAACTGTTAACATTCTGAAAGACTCGTTGTAAATGTGAAGATTCAGATAAGACAGGTCTACGACCGGCCTCATCTGAACACTGTCCCGTTTGGGAACCAAAAACAGTTTTGACGTGAATACAGGGTAATCTGGAGGGACCGGGATGATGACATTCTTGGCAATCATCTCCTGGACCAGCGACTCCACCTCTAATGAAACACAATTTGCCGTTGTCGGCTGACGTAAGCGAGGTCGCCGGAGCCACTGCCAAGTGATGCCTTTGCGTGCCACCATCCGTGCCCAGGTTTTTAACGGCCATGCTTGGTGACACGTTCGGAACGACCCAGTTAGCAGACAAGGGTTCGCCGGCTGTACTTCCCTCGGTTCCTCCGGCTTTAAGATAGGCACTGGGAGTGAGAGAGACTTTAGTTTTTTGATGGTGGGTTTGGTGGTGTTGGACGCTTCGCCGGCTGGCTGGTGTGGGCCGAAGACTGGCCCTGCCCCGGCTTATACTGGCCGCGTCCTCTCTGTCCTGAAAACCCTCTCTGTCTATGCCTGTACTGACCCAGGGGGGATTGGGAGGACTTAGGCGGAAGAAACGGCTTTAGAACCCCCTGGCTGAGCTTTAGTAGGAGGCTTAGGTTTGGGGAAGTTAAATGCAGGTTTCTTAGCCTGTGCGGGACTGTGCTTCACGGCCTGTGCCATGTTAAACACTGTTCGCCATACATCAGGGGACATTAAAGAAGGAGTAAGTACTGGGGACATTACCACCTGGTTAGCAATGCGATCAGGCAGCTTGCGAACTAATGACATCCTAAGATCCTGTCGTGCTCGCACCGCCTCAAGTAAGGCTGTGCGTATGTCACCTAAGGATTGAATCGACGACTGAAGAATCAGACGCCGGGATAACTCAACTGATCTTCGAGCATCCGCATCTGCGATTGCCTGAGTAGACCTGAGTAAAGACTTAGCCACCTGCTGAGAAACTATGTACTGTGAAAACAGGCGGAAAGCTTTTCCCCTTAGCCTAAATTCTCTGTCTAGGTGAGTAGGGGTAGGGGTAGTGAATGGGTCCTTTAGTTCACAAAGATTAATCTTAGGGGCAGCTAGAAAAGAAAATAAAGCTGACGGAACTCCGCCGGCAGAACCTACCGGCATGGAGAACCATGAATGTGTATCCTGAGGGATCTGGTGGGAAGATTTAGAAGTGAAAGTGGTTGCAAAGTTTTGAGCCTCTACCTCCCAATCCACCCAAGGTCCTGGTCCCAACTGTCCCACCTTCAACACTGGATTAGCTGTCTCGTCTGTGACGGTCTGTAAATCTAGTTCAGGAGTAAGAGCCGACAGAGCCTTAATATCATTAAACCCATCCAGCTTAGACCAGTCTGAAAAAAGTTTTGAAGCTGAGGCAGGGGGTAAAGCAGGCTTAGATGCATAAACAAAATAATCCTGATGATAATAACTAGGTATAGCCTTGATATTTACGTCCAAAACATTACCCAAGGCATCCAATGCCCTTAATTTCTTTGACTTATTTCCCTGGATAAACCACTCACGTGGTACCGGGAGTTCCCCTGACAAGGTAGGCTGGGCAAGCTCTGGCTTAGAGGGGTTCAAAAGAACCCATGACTCGTCTGGCCCATAAAGCAGGGGCATAGCTACCTTTCTAAGAGGCGCTTTGTCTAGAGGGGGTGGATTAACATCCGTGATGACCCTGACATTTGACGTAGTGAATGCCGCCGTAGCTGGCTTAGAGCTCCCTGCCGGTGACAGAGTAGGAGGGTTAGGAATCTTAGATAAATCGATTGACGTTATCAGAGGCCGTACCGCAGAACTTGTCAAGGGAGCCCCCAAGTCCATTGTGGGGTTTTCTCGTTGTTGACTAAAGAATTTAGATAGAGCATGAGTAAGTAACCCATCAATTTCTTGTGCTGTAACAAACTGGTTAGATGCAGAACTGTCATGTGAATCAGTATTATTATGGGCGGCATCCAGGCCTGAGCCTGACCCTTGTCCATCCCTATCTGAAATTATTGACACTTCATCTTGTTCCTCCCGATCCTCCTGAGAAGACCCCGCCGAGGCAGGGGCACCTTGTTTCCAAGATAAGTCAGGGATAGAGGATGGGGTCGCCGCGTCCCTGTGGACATCGGCTACTGTGTGACTCGTATGAGTCGGACGTGGATGGTCAGACCCTGGTTGAGGCAAACCGCCAAACACCGAGGCTCTGGCCTACGCTCTCTTGAGAGTCTGAAACATTCTCAATTATTGAATTTCCTGAACTTTCCGTTTCTAGGGTTAAAATATCAATAGGTAAATCTTGTTTAGGGACAGGCGCTTCACTATACTCTGAGGCTGTAACAGAAACATTTTCAGGTGTAGAGGTACGACGAGATGCACTAGACTTAGGAGAATGTCGAGAGGACTTCCTATGGGAATCCTTTTTTGAGGATTTGTGGCTACGGTGTGACCGCGAACTAGACCTAGATTTGGAAGAATCACCACCATGACCACTGGTGGAAGCTTCAGTCTTACTCTTCTTACTAGCCGGGGAAGAGGCACGACTTGAAGACTGCTGTCTGAGAGGTGACCTTGACCTCGATCTCGCCTGCGACGAGGAGGTGGCTGCCGGGGGAGTAGGCTCTCTCGGGCGTTTAGACGTATCCACAGACGATACAGAACCCTGGCTAGTCTCTGTCGGCTTAAAACCCGTTACTCTAGAGGTACGTTTAGGGGGAGGGTGCTCTGACAGCAACTTATCCCAAAGTGGGACGTTGTCACATTGAAGTGACTTATGTGCGACAATGGTAGTGTAGGCCGACATTTGTTGTCTGACCTCTCTCAACGCTACCGCCGCGGTCTTGTCATTGTCACACAGGACTTTATTGGCTAATTGGGAGCAAAAGGAACAATTAAGTGTAACCCAGAGACCCCTTGAACGGTCTAGACATTTAACACACCTTATGCAAAGGGTATGCGCAAAAATCGGGATACCCGCGCAAGTAGGGGTAATGCACAGGGCAAAAACTGGGGCCACAGTAGCCATGACAGAGACTGGTGTGAGGAAACTACCGCCGGGTCTGTATTGGTCCGCCGGAGCTCAGCTCTGGAAAAATAAAGAAAAATTTCCAGGAATTAATGCTCATAAGGTTAACCCAAGTGTTCGCATACAAGTGTTAATAACCCGCCGGGTAACGGGATGCAAAGACACAGCTAACACATCTCGCTACGCGGCGGGTGTAAAGAGGCTAAACAAATCTTTTTAGCTAAAGAACATGAAGAATACCCTCTGATATAATGGTCCAGTATGGCACTTATAGTCTGTAGGAGGTGGTGACTGTCTCAAGATTCAATTTTGTAACAAAGCCCCCCTCATAAAGATGCCGGCCCTTGAAATATTTTAGTAGAATAGCCCAGGGCAGGAATATACGAGATCTGATTTTTTAACGAATTGTCCCAAAAGATCGTCGTTAAAATAGAAGGCGGCGATACTGAATGTATCACCAAATTAAGGTTAATCGAAATTGAATTTGTTATAAATTCCTTAGTTCCTCCACTTAGGAGCACCCGCCGGGTGTGGGAATCGATTTGGTTAAACCTCACTGAACCTTCAATTGCCGTAAGAGTAAAGGCAGCGATACACAGAGTATCACTAAAATGGATTGGTTAACTATATGAGACCTAAGTCGTTTATCCCACCCTGCTCAGGTGCACCCGCCGGGTGAGAAGTCTAAAAGTTAACCCCACAAGTTCCTGACCCCACTTCTTTGTAAAAGATCGCCGGGGAGGAACGCCTAAACAACAGCTAGGTTTTCCATGTGGTTGTCGTAAACCAGGTAGAAAAAACCTATAAAAACGAATGTTCGCAAGAACGTCGTTTTTTATATATATCTATATATATATATATAAGGATGGGTACAGCCATCCCGCCGGGAATTTAAAGGAGGCCTGAAACCAGGCACCCACAGAGACGCAGTCCTGGAGAGCCACAGACACCTCCCCACGCCGGGGAACCAGCCAGAGTTAAAAACCACGTGTGGCCCAACACTGCTCATCGGTCAGGATTTTTCATGGTGAAACCGAGAAAAAAACCCGCCGGAAGGCAAGCCCCACCCTGAACAGACACCATCTGAACAATACGACACGAGAGGAGAGACACGCACGACTAACCAAGGTCACAACATAATCCGTGGAATTAGCCAATACACAACTAAACCAGGAAACAATTATAGTCCGAGGAATTAGCCAATACACAACTAAAACCCGGATACACATGACACAGTAGGGCATATTTATAAAATAAATAATAACACTAGACATGTGGCAAAGCTACGAGCGGCTGGCTAGGCCTAGGTAGACGGCATGAAAATAGTTGAAATATAAACACACATTGGAATATCACAACAGGAACCACCGCCAACACACCACCGTAGCGATAACTTCCCACCCCGGGAAGCCTGACACGGACCCAGAAAAAACTTCACTAAGTGAAGAAAAATACGCTGGGAACGTCAGAAAACACACAGCTTACCTCATCAGAAGGATAAAAGGCAGCAATAATTAACGCGTAATGAAAGCCGCCTGCATCACAAACTAACACAACTGTGAAAAGTTCACGTGTCCACAACAGGACCACGAGGGTACATCCGAAATAGATGCCCCATAACACGACCCAAAATACACTGCACTGCGGGCAACCAGCCCAGGACACTCCTGCTACGCCTATCCTAACCTTACTCGATACATCCTAGAGTAAACAAATGAGAAAAAACTCACTAGGGACGCAACGAATGCGGAACCAGCGGAGCCTGGAAGGTACGTCCGGGCAGGCTGAGCGCAGAGCAAAGAAGGAGGAATGACGCCTGAATCAGCGTCTGGTCAGAAATCCACACAAGTACATCCACGATATGATGGAAAGCTTATTGGATAGTTATTCTTATTTTCTTTTTGTTTTTATTTTTTACGAAGTTTTTTCGTAGTGAGAACCAAATTCATAATGACTGAAGCCATGAGTGAGGTCGCGTGCGCTCATGATGAAGGCTCCTCAGTTTTTTAAATGCTCTGCGCGGTAGATTCAAACTACGGCGGATTAGTGTTTGAAGAGGATGCCTTATGTAATAGGCATGTTCGTCAATGATGGAGGGGCCACTAATAAATAACTCTTTTAGACATAATAATAACGCAACTCACATTGGACTAGTGTTCTTCTTCAGTTTCCTTTTTACACAACTTAATAAATGATTCATAGGGACTAGTGTCCATCCCTAGCTATAGCTAATCTATTAGGCAACTGAGCAACTGTTTCCCTCTTTAACTTACTGGTTGCCTCATTTATTAACAAAAGTATTCTTTCCCTCCCCTCTTTACTTTTACTCTTTTAATCTTTAATCTATTTGACAACTAAACAACTGTTTCCCTCTTTAACTTTGGTTGCCTCATTTATCAACACAAGTATTCTTTCCGCTACCCTTTTAATCTTAAATATCTCCTATCAGATCCTATATAATAACTCTTCGGCTGGTGCCGGTGCTAACAAAAATAACTAATTAATAAACACATCATAATCTTTATATATTTAGGTAAGTCTAAATTCTTTTTCCTTTAGTCTTGTCCTAGAAGGACACATCAATTTATATAGCAAACCACCAGGTTAGTCCACCCATCTCTCTTTCTCTCCTTATAATATGCGGGCCCAATATTGGTCCTTAAACAAATGTATTCTGGTATGCTGGATCAGGTGTGTGTGTGTCTGGAACTGTGTTTAGGTGAGGGCAAGGTAGCTGGAAAAATGGGTTCCTGGTGTTCCTTCGTGCCCGGGCGAGAGGGAGAGCAAGTAGGTTGCAGTGTGTGGACCCGGTGAGCTCTGAGGGGTGAGTGACCCCTGGATGATGATGATGGCTTGAGTAAAGTAGGAGATTGGAGTTCGCGCGCGGCTGCCTTTATACTCTGGCCTCCCGCTCTCGCGCGCTCTGACTGGCTGGTGGCTTTGCCCAGCTGTACGTTCGCACTGACTTTTTGCTTCCTTCATCTCCTCTCTCTTCTCTTCATAGTAAGTTCCAGGAAGTAGATTATAAACCTCTTTTGGTGGCTTACGGGAGTACAGGGCTGGCACCGAGGTATTACTCAAAGGATAATCAGGAGTTCTTCGAGCAAAGAAAGAGAGTGACTTCTGAGGGGGAGTAGGAAGTCCAGCTTCCCGCTCCGATAATGGAGGCCGCTGATTGGCTGGTGGGCGGGGCCTGGCACGTTGCAGCCGTGAGCTGTCTAAATCAGCTGGCTTTGCAAGTAAGCAAAAGGGAGCGCGGGGATTGGCGGAGGGCGTTTCTACTTTAATAATAATAGTAATAATAATAATTAAAGTTGAAAGCAACGTTGTGCGGGGTTCGAGCGGGGTTGCACGCAGGGTATTGTGTTGGATACAAGGGCTGTTCCACATAATGTATCAAAATATCATGTATCTTATCGGGCATGGAGAACGTACAGAAGGAATATAGTGTAGCCATTTTGGCTATGGCCACTTAGACCATTAAGGAGTGTGACCATTTTAGTTAAAGCTATTAATCCTGTACGAGTTGTTGTTGTTCCCTAAGCTGCCTGGCCGAACAGCCCCGAGTCCCTGAGGAAGGCCATGGCCATGATCGGGCTTACCCACAGAGCTCTCATTGAGTGTAGATTGTGTTGTTGGCGTAAGTGGTTGTGTGAAATGCAGTCTTCTATGATGTGTTTAATGGTATGGGGTGCTGTGTTACATCCCGGGCAGGCGTCGACAACGGAGTCATCCAGTCTCTTCTGATAGCTCAGGAGAGCTGGATGGTGTCCGCATCTCAGCTTGGCCAGGTGGACTCTGTCCTCGCGAGGAAGGGAGGATTCGGAAGGATGGATTTCGGGAGGTCGTGCTTGCAGCTGCGTGTTGTCTGTGAGTGAGTGGATGGATCGGCGAGAGATATGAGTATGGATGTGCTTTTGGAAGTTGGTTCGGGTGGGCAGGGAGGGAGAGAGGACAGTAATTATGTGTGATACCGTGTGCTGGGTGTTGTTTTGATATTTCTTGGTGTCTGTGGGTGTGTTGCCATGTAGTTTAGTGGGTGGTCTTGGTTCGTGGAGGCTGCTGCCAGGAATTGAGTGCCTCTCATGTCCAGATGGTCTTTGACTTTGAGGATTTTGGTTTCTTGATGTAGGTGATCTGTGGGTGCAGTAGCTGTGCAGCCTGTAATGATCTTCAGGGCTTTGTTTTGAATAGTCTGTAAGGTCTTATGATGTGTTTCAGCTAGGTTAAAAGCCCAGGCTGGGCTTGCGTATTCCATGACTGATCTTATGTATTGTTTATATACTGTGGTGGTAGTTTCTTTGTTGTGTCCAAATTTTGTGTGAGCAAGTGACCTGAGGGCGTTAAGTCTGGGTGTCAGTTTCTTTTTAATGTTTGTGGTGTGCTGTTTGAATGTCATATGAGTATCATATGTTACTCCTAGGATTTTGGGTGTGTGTGTATGTGTTAGGGGTGTGTTGTTTATGGTGAGTTGAGGGATGTATTCGTGTTCTCCTGTCCAGCTTGTGAGCAGGGTTGCGGTGGATTTGGCTGGGGCTAGATTAAGTCTGTTTGTAGTGCACCAGCCATGTAGTGTGTTGAGATAGGGTTGAAGGAGATCTGTTGCTCTTTTTGGGTCATGGTGTGTGCATGTGAGTGTTATGTCATCTGCATAGGAGGCTAAGTTTATTTGGGGCGTATTGGGTTTAGTTATATCGTGCATGTACAGATTGAAGAGTGCGGGCGATAGGACGGATCCTTGTGGGACTCCGTTTGGAAAGTTTCTGATTTTAGATGACTGACCGGCAAAAGATACGTGTGCACATCTTCCTGCTAGGAAGTTGGCCAGCCACCTTTTTGTGTTGTTGTGCATGTTTATGTTGTAGATTTTGTTTGTTAGGTTGTGGCGGGGGATGGCATCGAAGGCTTTACTAATGTCGAGTGTGGCTAATAGTGATCTGTGTGGTGGTCTAGCTGAGTTGATGCCGTCAAAAGTTCTTTGTGTAAGGTCTGTGAGAAGTGTGTTTGTGGAGTGCAGTTGCCTAAAGCCATGTTGTGTTGGAGCTAGGGGTAGGTCGGGTGTAATTAGTTGTAATACTAGGCGTTCCATGACTTTGGAGGGGGAGCAAAGGAGTGTGATGGGGCGGTGCGAGGAGGGTAGCGTGGGGTCTTTGTTGGATTTGGGGAATGTGGTGATGAGACCATGCTTCCAAATGCCTGGTATTGTGTTGTGTGAATAACTGTAGTTTGATATGTTAGTGAGTGCTTGTATGCCTTGTGGTCCCAGGTGTCTGAGGTGTATGTTACTTATGTTGTCTAGGCCACAAGTGGGTGAGTGCTTGAGATTGTTGATGATATGCTTTGTCTGGTGATTGGTGAAGGGTGTATAGTCAGGGTCTGTGGGGAATTGTCTCTTACGTCGGATGACACGTCGGTCGTCTTTGTGAGGTTTTAGGTGGCTGACATGTGAGAAGTGATTGATGAGAATGTTTGCTTGTTGTTTACATGAAGGAGTAGAGTCTGTTGTTGTGATTGCAGCATGTGATTGTGTTGTGTTTCTGTTGGAAAGTGTGATGCTGTTTAGTGTTTTGTAGAGTTTCTTGGGGTTTGTTTTGTGATCAAGTGTTTGTAGGAAGTTATTCCAATTTAGTTTTTGTTGTTCTTGTATTTTGTTGTTAGTTAGGGTGTTGAGTGCTTGAATTTGTTGTGTAATGTCTTGTGTGTGGGGTGCTGAGGAGTGTTTCAGTATGTCGCGTTGTCTGATGAGGTTTTGAATTTCTGGTGTGAAGTTGGGGTTGTGTCTTTTTCTGTTACCTCTTGGAATGTGTTTCTTGTCAGCGTTTTGGATAGTTTTATTGAGTATGTGTACAGCATTGTTGATGTTAGTGATGGGTGTACTGGTTAGAGTTGTGAAGTGTTGTTCTGTCTCATTTGTGAATGCTTCCCAGTTAGCTCTTTTATAATTGGTGTATGTGTGTTTGTGGCTAGCTGGGGTGAGTCTGGTTTTGGTGGTGATAATGATCGGGAGGTGGTCAGAGCCTAAGGTTCTGACCACCCTCCAGGATGTTGTGGGGGCGAGTTCTGGGGAGCAAAAGGTGATGTCTGGAGATGATGGGTTATAGAGGGCTTGGTGAGGAATATGGGTATGTTGATGGATGTCGTTAAGGATGATGAGGTTATCAGTTTGGTTTTGTAGTACCAGCCCTCTGTCTGTGTCGGGGTTGTCGACAAACCAGGCCGACGTCTTGGTGTTGAAGTCACCACCCAGGATGATGTGTGGGGTGTTTGTGATGTGTTGTAAGTGTGGTCTGTATTCATTTGGTACTGTAGGGGATGTATGTGTTTATGATGGTTATGTTGGAGTTGTTGCCAGTGCATATTTTAATTGATTGTATTTCTGTTGTGTTATCATTTGGGGGGAGGAGGGATTTGGTTTGTACACTGGTAACTATGTATGATATTTCTTTGTGTACCAGGGTGATGAGTCCACCGCCTCCGCCGACAGCCCGGTCTTGTCTGATGGTGGTGAAATCATGAAATGTGGGTGTTTTTTGTGTTGTGCGGAGTTTTGTTTCTTGTAAGATGGCAATGTGTATGTTGTGTTGTTTGATGAAGTGTGAGAGTTTGTGTTTCTTTGTGTTGATGCCATCTATGTTCAATTGGAGAATGTTAATGTTATGTGCACGATGTATGTTGGGTGCTGCTGCACGAGGAGGGGATGGGGGTGGGGGTGAGGGAGGGGCTGGGGGTTGGGATGGGTGAGGTGGGGATGGGGGTGGGGATTGGGGAGCAGGAGATGGGGGTTGGAATGGATTAGGATGGGGTGTGGTGTGTTGAGTTGAGGATGTGGATGGTATGGGAAGGTTAGGTGGGTTAGGGAGGAGAGGTGGACGGGTTTTAGGGGGGAGTGGATGATATGGGAAGGTTAGGTGGGTTGGGGAGGAGAGGTGGACGAGTTTTAGGCGAGGGATTTGACTGGGAGAGGGAGGGGCATGAGGAACAGGTCCAGGTGTTCGTGTAGTGTTTCTTGGAGGCAAGTGTTGTGCAGGTGAAGTGGGTCCAGTTCCTGCATGAATTGCAGAGAACTGAACCTTAGTGTGGCGACTTGAAGTGATGGGTTTTGAGCAAGTTGGACATATGTATGTGTAGCTGGGTCCTGGGTTGCTCTCAATGTCTCCAGCTAGAAGAAGTCTTTGAGAAATGACAGCCGGAGAGTCATTTCTCGGTGTAGGAAAAACTGTGTGATGTGTGTGTGTGTGGTGTGAGAGGTGTGGAAATTCCCGGCGCGACCGAAGCCGCTCCAAGGACTCCTGTACGAGTAGGCATAATTGCCCGAAATTGCCTTCATTCCCTGCTCATTTTCATGCATAAGCAAAAGCCAGAGCGTAATACAATTATGTATTCGTGAAAGTACGGTAATAGCTTTCAAATTACTCCTGAATCATCCCTGTACGACATCTGGGTTTCTTGTAAGGATCTTGCAAACGAAGGGCAAAATTTCTAAAAATTACCAAATCCGATAGGCGAAATCGCTAAAAATTACCAACTATTTTCTGTTTTCGCTATGTGTGACGCTGCACATAAGTGAGCTCTCTCTCACACAAACCTCAGTGTTGTGGCAGGGCCTGTAGGCTCCGGCTGACGTCCATCCGTGCTGCTTGCAAAAGCTGGCCTGGCTCACAGGCTACAAAATAGCCGGAAAATCGTCTCCGTCATATGAGGGGCCCCGCGGGAATTGGGTTAAGAAGTGTGGTTGTTTTGATTATTTGATAGGGTCACCATAAGGGTAATGGTGTGGCATTTTTTCTGTACAGAAGCTTGGCCTTTTTGGTTGGGGCTTCTTAGGAATGCGACCTTTTTCGTTAGCCATGGAGAAACTGCAGAGGTACAAATTATTATAAGCAACCTCATGTTAAAAATATCTTATATATTTTTGTTTAGCTTTACTTGGCATTCCTCTTCCTCTATGTATCTAGCAATTTAACCCCCTCAAACTCCTTATGACGCGATGGTGTGGTAATTACCCCGGGCCAAAAAGCTCTAAAAGACGATCGAGTGATAACTCAAGCGAGCTTGAAATACGCAGGCGTTTCGTTCATGGTCACCCCTTCGGGGATCAAGGTGTCCGGCAATATATACCGGTAGGCTATAGATAAATTCATTTTTGGGCTATTTCTTCCATTTTATTTATCCTGTTAACCCTCCAGCCCCGGCTATGTAATATATATATATTCCCCGAAACCCGGGTGTTTTGGCCGAAAAATGTCTACGCCTAGGCTACCATATCTTTGTTATTCTGACTGCTTCCGCATTCCCGCGCATCCCCAAGCGTAGATGTGTTTATTACCTGTAGAATGGCGTTAAGTAGAGCTCTCTAAGTCAAGTGGTTGAGTTGTGATGATGATTTCAGTGGAGATAACTTTATGGCAAAAACAGCCACTTTACACTACTTTTCGATACTTAACAACAACATACAGGCACACACAAACAAGTGACGCACTCCTTCTTGTGGCCGGAGATGCGGGGCGTCGGTCCAGCCGGCTGTTGTTTACATGCGTCGGACCGACGCCTCGCACACCAAGCTCACAGGCTTTCAACCACTGGGCGTTAAAGAGTCCTTCCGGGCAGCTCGTGTATGCTTTTTTATGGGCGTTCAAGAGCCCTCCCGGGAACGAAGGGTTAAAGTGCTTGATTGATTTTTGTGCTAATGTAGTTAGTATTTGGTGTAATTTTACATATTTCAGCTAAATCTGAAGAGCACATGCAATTTATTTGTGCATGTTCAGTAAGTATTGCTGGGGAAAGGGTTAACGTATTCATCTTTTGGGGTATTTATTCTATGTTTTTATCCTGTTTCTGTGATTGATTGAGTTTTGTGCTAATGTATTTGGTATTTGGTATAATTTTACATATTGTAGATAAATCAGAAGAGCACATGCAATATATTTGGGCATTTTCAGTCAGTATTGCTGGGGAAACGGTTAACATACAGTATTCATCATAGGAAGGGAAGAGGATGTGTAGCTCAGATCTTTGCCCTGAAATATGTTGTGGAGAAATATCTTGAGAAGGGACAAAATGTTGTATGCTGCCTTCATGGACTTGGAGAAGGCCTATGACAGAGTTGATAGAGAAGGTACCGGTATGTAGAAAGTACGTGGAATATACGGAGCAGATAGCAAGTTGCTGAAAGCAGTGAAAAGCATGTATGTGGGTGCAAAGGTGTCAGTATGTGTTGAGAATTAGCAGAGCGAGTTCTTTGATCTGAATTTTGGGTTAAAGAAAGGGTGTGTGATGTCCCCGTGGTTGTTCAATATATACTGAACTGTATATGGATGGAGTCATAAAAGAAATGCAAGGATGAGCAGTGGATGTTGGTGTACCACTAATAAGGGAAGGCAACGAGTGGAATGACAGAGTTGATAGAGAAGGTATGTGGAAAGTACTGAGAATATATGGAGTACCGGTAGATGGCAAGTTGCTGAAAGCAGTGAAGAGTACGTATGAGAGTGCAAAGGTATCAGTACGTGTGAAGAATGAACAGAGGGAGTTCTTTGATCTGAATGTTTGGTAAAGCAAGGGTGTGTGATGTCCCGATGGTTGTTCTATATATACAGTATATGGATGGAGTCATAAAAGAAATACAAGGAAGAGCAGTGTATGTTTGTGTACTGCTGTTTGCTGACGATATGAATGGGAGTTGCAGGGTCTGGTAAATATGTTTGGAACAGTGTGCGAAAAATGGAATCTGAAGGTAAATGCGGGGAAGAGCAAGGTTATGGTCTTCGAAAGGGGTGAAGCCACAGAGTGTGAGGTGAAGTTGAACGGTCAGGCTATGGAGATTGTCAGCTCATTTAAGTATCTTGGCAGTGTACAGAGTAAAGATGGGAGTATGGATGAAGAAGTGTGGGAGAGGGTGCAACAGGGGAAGAGGGTTGTAGGAATGCTGAAAGCAGTAACATGAAATAGGGTGGTCAGCATGGAACTGAAGAAGTCATTGCATGACAGTGTGATAATCCCGACACTGACTTACGGAAGCGAAGCATGGACGTTGTTGGAGAGATTCAAACCAAGAGTGAAAGGGATGGAAATGAGTTACTTGAGAAGTGTGTGCAGAGTTACATGGAGGGATAGACAGACGAATGAGGAAGTACGAGAGAGGTGTGGTGTGAATGGACTGGAAAGTGCGAAAAAGAACACTTTGAGATGGTTAAGCCATGTGGAACGTATGGGAAGCGAGAGAATGACTAAGAGCGTGTACGAGTGAGGTGGAAGGACAGAGGGAGAAATAAACCGAGAGAGAGGTGGAAGGATGGAGTTAAGAAGTATATGCGTGAAAGCGGTGCTGGATGGGAGGAGGGGCGTCGACTGACTGGGGACAGAGGTGCATAGGGGTGTTTCGTTCGTGGCCAATCCTTCGGGGATCAAGGCGTCCGTCAATAGATAGATAGATAAATTCATCTTTAGGGCTATTTCTTACATTTTCTTTATCCTGTTAGTGTACTTTATTACATTTTTTGGCAATGTAGTTGGTAATTGGTGTAATTTTACATATTTCAGATAAAGGATGTCAACAGAATAACAAATGATGAGCTGAAGAGACGTTTAGGTATAAAGAGTATTAGCGAGGAGATGCGTACAAGTAAACTGGGATGGTATCGACATGTGGAGAGAATGGATGAACAAAATTGGGTGAAAAGATGCAGGTCTGCGATTGTGGAGGGAGCTGCACCAAGGGGTGGACCGAGTAAGACCTGGGATCGGACTATACGTGCCGATCTCAAATCCAAAAACTTGACAAGTAAAGCATCCCTTAACAGGGTTGCCTGGAACGCCGCCATTAGGAAAAGAGACAAACTGCACATCTGTGTGGAGCAATCAGTCTTAAAATGTTATGTACATATGTATGTATAAATCTGAAGAGCAAATGCAATCTATTTAGGCATTTTCAGTCAGTATTGCTGGGTGAAGGGTTAACATATTAATCTTTTGGAGTATTTCTTCCATTTATTTATCCTGTTAGTGAGTTTTATTGATTTCAGTGCTACTGTAGTGGTATTTGGTGTAATTTTACATATTTTACATAAATCTGAAGAGGAAATGCAATATATTTGGGCATTTTCAGTCAGTATTGCTGGGGAAACAGTTAGCATACTGTAGTCATCTTAGGAAGGGAAGAGGATGTGTAGCTCAGATTTTTGCCCGGAAATGTGTTGTGGAGAAATATCTGGAGAAGCGACATTTATGGAGTTGGAGAAGGCCTATGACAGAATTGATAGAGAAGGTATGTGGAAAGTACCGGTACTGAGAATATACGGAGTAGATGGCAAGTTGCTGAAAGCAATGAAGAGCATGTATGAGGGTGCAAAGGTGTCAGTATGTGTGGATAATTAACAGAGCGAGTTCTTTAATCTGAATGTTGGGTTAAAGCAAGGGTGTGTGTGATGTCCCCATGGTTGTTCAATATATACCGGTACAGTATATGGATGGAGTCATGAAAGAAATACAAGGAAGAGCAGCGGATGTTGGTGTACCGCTGATAAGGGAAGGAAACGAGTGGAAGTTGCCTCAACAGTACAGTACCGGTACTACTGTTGCTGACAACACAGTTCTGATGAGCGATAGTGAATGGGAGTTGCAGGGTCAGGTAAATATGTTTGGAACAGTGTGTGAAAAACGGAATCTGGAGGTAAATGCTAGGAAGAGCAATATTATGGTCATTGAAAGGGGTGCAACCATAGAGTGTGAAGTGAGGTTGAACGGCTATGAAGAATGTCAGCTCATTTAAGTATTTGGGCAGTGTGTTGAGTAAAGATCTGAGTAGGCCTATGGATGAAGAAGAGTGGGAGAAAGTGTAACAGGGGAAGAGCGTTGTAGGAACTCTGAAAGCAGTAAGAAGAAATAGGGTGGTCAGCATAGAAGTAAAGAAGTCCTTGCATGACAGTGTGGTAATCCCGACATTGACTTATGGGAGGGAAGCATGGACGTTTCTGACTGGGATTGATCATTGATAATCATCAGTTATGCTAGTTGGAAAATTAGTGGGGTAGAATGTAGAGTTCGGGTGTACCGCTAGCCTTGTTTACACTACGCGGAGTGGCGGCGGACGCTGGCCATCATGTTCCCGTCTATTTGACTGCTTTTGGATACAATAATAGGTTGAGGGGGGTCACCCCCCCATGACATATTGTCATCATGATATATACTGTATTGCCAGCAGGAGGCAAATAACGGATAAAAACGCCTTCAAAATAGACGCGAACTAAAGGCTGGTTCACACATAGCCGAGTCGGTGTGCGAGTCCAATACGAGTGATGAAATTTTGCTATTCAGCAATGACTCGTCGATACTCCTCAACACTCGTATAGACTCGTGCTACGCTCGTGTATACTCTTTGTTTACTCGACACACTCGTGGGTACTCGCCACGGGGTCCAAAAATGTCATGCATGCATGAAATTTTGGGGTCCCGTGGCGATTAGCCTACCCACGAGTGTGGCCTAAATACGTGTAGACTCGTGCATATCTAGACATCACATGTGGAGTCCCACAGGGCACAAAGATGGGGCCTCTATTGTTCCTCATCTTGATTAATGATGCCCTAAAGGACACCCCATTCCACTGGAAGTACGTGGACGACTCGACAGTCGGCATTGCTGTCGATAACACCTCCCCTAACTATGACCCCCTACAAGACATCCTCGACCGTCTTCAAGCCTGGACCACAGACAATCATGTGACTATCAATCATGACAAGACAGTGGTCATGCACATCAACACTTCCGTTACCGACCTTCCTCCACCCACTGTCACAATTGGTCCTCATCCCCTTCAGCTTGTTGAGTCCACCAAACTCGGAATCACTGTGGACAACAAACTGAACTGGAAGAAAACATGTAACTACCACAGTCAGGACCGCCACTTACAAGTTATTTATGCTAAGGCGGTTGAGATCCCTGGGGGCGCCGGAGAATGAGCTGAAGAGTATATATAACACCTTCATACTCCCTAAGCTCACCTACGCCTCTCCGCCTGGTCCTCCTCTCTAACCCTAACACAACAACGTCAACTGGAGAGAGTTCAGAGGAGGGCATGCAGGATCATCCTGGGTGGCACATATCCAGGGTACGAGGAAGCTCTCACCACCCTTAGCATACCTGCACTTTCAACCCACCACTACAACACACTCAAACAGTTTGCATCTAAGCTGCTTGTTCACCCACGACACAGAAACTTACTTCCACCAGACGCCCCTAGACCTACACGTGCAGCTCGCCATTTCAACACACTCCAACCAATAAGAGCAAGAACTGACAGATATAAAAATAGTCCTATCCCAACCATTGTTAATATTATTAATAATGTGTAATAACGGTCTGTCACACCATATATACGCGCCACCTTTAATAATATACATAAGTGTGTGCGTGTGTGTATTAGAATATAATTATGTATGTATTTGCTTGAGTTTGTTTATGTATATGTGTATATATGTATCTATGTATGTGCAGTATATGTGTATGTGTGCGTATATGTGTATGTATGTATGCGTTATTTATGTATATATATGTGTATAGTGTATACTGTTTGTGGTTCGAGCCCGGCTGAGAGTATCAGGTAGGATAAGAGAAGAGCATATATGCATGTAATGTGCATATATGTATGTCTGTGTGTACGTGCTGTCAATGGTTCGAGCCCGGTTGAGAATATAAGGTATATAATATATATATGTACTGTACGTGTATTTATATTTATATGGTCATATGCACATATGTATGTAAATATACGTACATATGAGCGAGAACATATTGCTCACTAGCGCAACTTCTGATTAAATCTATGCATAAGCATTATCTATTATTAAGTGTTCGCGTATCTTCATCCATGTATTTCCACCCTTAACAATAGAACGCCCAGCTCCTCCATATTTCGCCTTCTGTCTCACACACACACACACTCACACACACACACACACACACACACACCTACACTACCGAGGATTAACCTCCCATTGTAGTACCCGCACCCTCTTTACCCGACCTTACCAAAACAGTTTCTGTATGTATGTATGTTTGTGTGCATACGTGAGCGTTTGTGTATACGGACATGTGCACACTTACTGCATGTTCTTATGTTCCTATATATGTATGTATATGTATGTGCGCACGTACGTGTATATACGTATGTTCTGTATATGAGTAAGTAAATAAATTTGTATATGTACTGTATATCACTTACTCTCATGGTTATTTTATGATAATTTGTATTCTGCACATGCATCATTATTGTATTTATTTATTTTGTTTGTAAACTAAGCTTACCATCCTCATATCTGTACATCTCATGTTCATCCACTAAATTGTAAAATGTGTATTTTCAGCTCATGAGGCTGCCATTCTTTAATAAACCGTTTATTATTATTATTATATGTGTTCACTCGTGTTTGACTCTGAATAATTTAGTTATTCGTGTTAACTCGTGTTGACTCGTGTAAATCCGTGTAACACTCTTTGGTGATTAGTCGCTTTTCGTCATCATTTCGATGTTGACGAAGCAACACGTGTCTACACGCAACAACACGTATGTAACACACATGCAACACGTATCAACAAGAGTAGAAAGCACGAATGTGAGTGCCAAAATTTGGTGCCTCCATGATGCCAGAGTTTACACGATTCAAACACGAGTGAAAACACGAGTAAACAAGAGTAAACACGATCCACTGAGAAAAAAACATGAGTGTAACACGAAAAAGCAAGTGTCATTTGAAATACCGTTATTTCAAAAATGTAGGACGAATCAACGAGAGTTTACACGGATGTAACATGAGTCAACACGTGTGCAACAGAGATCCAACGAGAGTCAACGCCTTGTCTTTCGTGTCGATCCGTATAACAATCGTGTTGATCTGTGTAACAATCGCGTTGACTTGTGTTAGACTCGTCCATACTCTTTGTTTACGTGCCCTGGAATGTGGCCATTATTTTTCAAATTTTTGACACTCGTGTTGGGTTCGTGATACACTCGTTTTGACTCTCAGTTACTCGTATAGACTCTTGCATGAACACGTGTTGACTCGTATTGACTCGAGTTAATTCGTGTTACACTCTCCTTGACTCGGGAGCAATTGCTACTCGCGGCCGACTCGGCCTCCAGCGACGGCGATAATCGACGAGTGTGACTCGTGTTGGACTCGCGCACCGACTCGGCTATGTGTGAACCAGCCTTTAACTACGGTGATCGACATATGTAAACATGACGGCGGCGGTGTCGGCGTCGGACACTTGCGATAATGTTCCCGTCTATTTTGAATGCCATTGGATACAATAATATGTTGAGGGGGGGCTTTGCCCCCATGACGTGTTGTCATTATCATATATATTGCCAGTAGGGGGAAAACAACCAAAAAAATTGCCGCAAAGCCCTCCCCTCAACATATTATTGTATCCAATGGCAGTCAAAGTAGACGGGAACATGATCGCAAGCGTCCACCGCCGCCGTCACCGTCATGTTTACATGGTCAATCGCCGCAGTTACTGTAAGTTCGCGTTTATTTTGAGTTTTTGACGACGATTTTCTTTGGTTAGGCCTATTTGCCCCCTGCTGGCAAATTATATGATGATGACAATATGTCATGGGGGGTGTTTGCCCCCCTCAACATATTATCGTATCCAACGGCATTCAAAATGGACGGGAACATGATGGCAAGCTTCCGTCGCCGCTCTGCGCAGTGTAAACAATGGTCGCGGTACGCCCGAACTCTACATTCTACCCGGCTAGGCCTATATTATAGGCTACAGTAAATAATTAGGCTAGGCTATTTTATCTATAGGCTATGCCTAGTCTAATATTACAATTTAAGGTAGCATTTAAATTGACTACAGCAGGACTTACCCTTGACCAGGTATAGGCTATCCTAGTGTTTACTAGGCCTATACCCCTTTGAAAGGACATTAGCCTAGCCTAGCCTAACCTAACAACCTTACCTAACCTATTATAGTAGGCTATTATGGGTGGGGGCTGCCGCCCCCACACCCCGATATTTGGTGTATTTGTCTATTTTGTCTGTGAAGTGGGAATTTTTTCAATATGTCGATAACGAAAATCCTCCATGCGGACTATAGCCTATGGAGAAAAATATGGCGAATCTATTGTTGCCTATTATCTCTAATAAATTGTTTCTCATAATGCTGCAGTAGTGTCGTTTAAAATACCAACCATTTAATTGTGTGCCTTTAAAAATGACCTAAATTAGGCTATAGGCTACTGGAAGATTAGAAGAATCTTTAAGAAAGACTGGGTTAGGGTTATTGTCGTGCCAAAGCTAGATTATAGCCTAAATATAAAAGGAAGTGAATAAAATGAAATATGCCGAAAAAAATCGCCGTCAAAATAGACGCGAATTTAACCACGGCGATCGCCCTATGTAAACATGACGACCGTACACCCGGTAACTACATCCATCCCATTAAAAGTTACTGTGGGACATAAAATATGTTGAGGGGGTCTCTGTGGCTCTGCCCCCCCACGTCGGCCCGTCACGTATTATGATGTACGGTAAGTCATCATCATCTGTGCTAATTCATAGGATCCCCAATTAAGGACAAAGTCAATCAACAGACGAAATAAGCTCCCAAATTACAATAACATAGTGGCCCGCCGTTTATGGGCGACTTTTTACACATCATTTTAAATGTTACTTTCCTGCCCTGGTCTAGGCCTAATAGATTTTTCCAAAGAATCAAACTTAAATTAAAAGAAAGTAGCCTAGCCTACAGTTTATAGGAAGGCTATTCCAACATGCATTCCAGAACTTAGGCTAGCCTAGGCCTAGGCTATATGAAAATTTGTGGGTGGTCTGCCAAAAAGAATCACTAGGCCTATTAGGCTATGGGTAGGCTAGTATGGGGTGCATTTTGCAAATCTTCTGAACTCTTAGGCCTAGGCTAGGCTAAATTAAAACTCACATAATCTGAGTAAAACCAGCACTAGAATTTTGTCTTGTCTTGTCTTGGGGGTTAAGGGCAACCTCAGGCGAATACTCGCCCGCTCCGGCCCTACCGTAGTCGCGGAGATCCTATGTCATAATTTAAATTAGTTTATAGTTAAGGTTAAAATTCACCACCGTGTCACTTTCACTCTAGGTCATTCGTAGAACCGTAACACTGTAAAGGCAACAACCCAATAGCAGGTCATCAGGTGGCGAACCAGAGACCTACAAACCGCGGTACTAGGGCCAGAGCAATGTCTTGAAGCGAGGTGCCCTTATCAACCAACCCCAGACAATCCAGTAGGAGCTGTCGGAAGGAATCCATCTTTGAAGCCAGAAAGGGACGCCCATCCACATGCTCAGTGACGGGACGAGGCGAGGCTTAGGAGGCATATGTAGGACGACCAGATGTAGGATGTGGAGGGGAAGAGGTACCGTACGACGATACATGGGATGCGGAGACTGCGGAGGGAAGAGCTCGTCAAAGTCATACGGTTCCTCAGGACCTCAACAATAACCGGGGGACGGCCGGTGCAGGCAATGGTCGATCGCCGTAGTTAATATAAGTTCGCGTCTATTTTGACGGCGATTTTTGTTGTAGTTAGGCTAGGCCTAGGCTATTTGCCCCCTGCTGGCAATATATATGATGATGACAATATGTCATGGGGGATGATTGACCCCCTCAACATATTATTGTATCCAACGATCTCTAACCTCTGTATCTCAAAAAGGGCTAGAGCAAATTGGCTGTAAATTTCCACATCTAGGCTATTCCTTGACAGATTTGCGCCCTCCAATTAATATTTATTAGCATAAATTCATCCTAGTTTAGCCTATAAAACAAAAACTAACATTTGTTTAGCCTAGGCCTACATATAAAAAGAAAAAACCCACTCGTACTGCAATTATAAGCATAAATATGAGTACCGTATCTAAGTTACCGGTACAAAGCAAATGTTTTTGTATAGCCTAAAATAAACCATAAAATTGTCATCTTTCAACTGTTGAGGTCATAAATATAAAAAAATCTAATACATTAGGAAAAAATGCGTTAAGAGTTGTGTTAGCGTGTCTATCGTCCCCTTTACTTACGTAGTCGCACGCTCGCAGTTACATTCGCGTCTAATTTGACTGTGGTTATTTGCCCCTGCTGGTGATATATATGATGATGACAATAAGTCATAGGGGGATAAAGCCCCTTCAACCCATTATTGTATCCCACGGCCAGGCGTTGGGTAAATTGTTTTGTTACCGGCCGGCGGATTGAGGGTGGCTTTACCAAGTTTACCCCAGCAGTTAAATTAGAAGCGAATGTAGGCCTAACTGCGAGCGTGCGACTAGGCTATATAAACAAAGCTTTTGGTATGCCCACAACTACAACTCTTACCAAAACTGCAATTAGCCTATTTTTGTTTGTTTTTTCAGTCTAGGCTAAATTGTGGAGGCTAGGCTAAATTATTTAGCTGCAATTAGACTAGCCTATTTTTGTTTGTTCTTTCAGTCTAGGCTAAATTGTGGTAGGCTAGGCTAAATTCTTTAACATGTGTACTATTGTGTAGGCCTGTGCTTTCCAATAGAAGTAAAAATATGTAGCCTAGCCTAATTCAATTTTACTAAAACCCAAGCCTACCTGAATATAGCCCTATGCAGAGCTCAACAGCAAAAACAAAAACAAATATGTTGAGCAGTGAAATAAAATTAAGCTAAGCCTGTTTTCTCATAGGCCTAATAACCTAATGAAGTATCCTATAGCCTAACCTAATTTAAGTTATTTCACAAAATACTAATAGGCCTACCCAGCCCTCCTCATGCATTATTTTCCATTGTTGTTGTTGTTGTTCCCCAAGCTGCATGGCCGAACAGCCCCAAGGCCCCGAGCAATTCCAAGGCCAGAACCGAGCGCCCCCACAGAACCCTCCCTGCCGACCACAATAAAGCCTGGGTGACCGAAGCCACTCCATGGGGGAGCGGAGGAGGGTGCAGAAACGCCCGGGAAACCAAAGCCCCACCCAGGGCCCTGTGCCCCTCAGCAATTATGAAGAGAAAGTTGAGGGGCAAGGGAAAAATGTGACGCTTTGGCTTCCAATCTTGGTAGATTGGGAGGTCAATCCACGGAAAAGACGCCGTCACTTGAGATCTAGAAAATATAAATTAAAGGAACAGTCAGAGTAAGCTATGGGTATGGCAGAGATCGCTCAGTTCTCACTCTGATAGACCAGCCCAGCACCACATGACTAGAACCCAATCCTCTCAGCATCAGCTAGGAAAGGCCCTAGAAAGCCGCCTTTGGCGGGGGGATAGCTCCCCTATTTCAACCCCTTTCGGGGTCGGGCCCCCGCCCGATTTTCCATTGTAAAATAAGTTTGTGCTTAACTGCAGTAATGAAAGGTAGCCTATAAATAGGCGAGCCTATGTTGGCTGTGCAATTGTCTCGATTTGACAATTTTTACCTAATTAGGCCTAAAGCAGCCTGAGCCTATTCCCAACCCCCAACCAGTATCCCATGTTAAGCCAAGCTAGGCCCAGTCTAGTATTACAATTTAAGGTAGCATTGAAGGAGACTACAGCAGGACTTACCTTTGACCGGGTATAGGCTATCCTAGTGTTTACTAGGCCTATACCCCTTTGAAAGGACATTAGCCTAGCCTAACCTTACCTAACCTATCATAGTAGGCTATTATGGGTGGGGGCTGCCGCCCCCACACCCCGATTTTTGGTGTATTTGTCTATTTTGCCCCCTGCTGGCAATATGACGATGACATGACAAGTTTTTCATTCCTCTTTCTATGTTTTTCCCCTTCAGTTCTTATTCTGTCTCATTCGGTTGTCCTCCGGACGGCCTATATCATATGCCACCCTGGCCTGGCTAGGTTATTAGCTCCTGACCTGATTTGTGTCGGTCGCTGATGCGGTCGAGCTGACTCGATTTCCCTCGGTGTGTGTATTTTTTGTGCATTTCGGTGCGAAATATTTTTTTCATAGACCTGATCTCTCATTCTTCGCTTTTGATCACTTCTTAATTGGTGCTGTGCTGCAGTGTAGCAGTTCTTGCCTCATCTTTCGGCTCTACCCTATAAGAGTTCTGCTGTGGAACTCATGTGGTGCGGCTGAATTGGTGAAATGGCGAGAAATGTCTGCGTATCTTCACCATCTTAGATTTGTTCACCTGCCCTTCCCTACCTATCATGTCTTGATTGGTTGTCCATCTTGATCTAATTCTTCAGGCCAGCCCTATTAGAGTATTTTGGGAGAACTCAGTGGTGTGGTTAAACTATTTTTAATATATATTTGTTTAAATATGTAAGATATGGAATAAATTATGTAAAATATATTGTTTTTACTTTATACCTATACATATAATTGTCATTATTAAGGAAATTCCATTGACTATTTACATCGCTAGGCCTAGCTTCCTTATTTCTATTAATTTCCTCCAGTTTACAATGAAACCTATTGCTAACTTCCTTGTTCTTCAGCAGCCGCGGCGGTGTCGGCGTTGGACGCTTGGGATAATGTTCCCGTCTATTTTACAATGAAACCTATTGCTAACTTCTTTGTTCTTCAGCAGCCGCGGCGGTGTCGGCGTTGGACGCTTGGGATAATGTTCCCGTCTATTTTGAATGCCATTGGATACAATAATATGTTGAAAGCCCCCCCTCGACATGTTATCATCATCATATATTATATTACCAGTAGGGGGCAAACAACCAAAAAAATTGCCGCAAAGCCCTTCCCTCAACATATTATTGTATCCAATGGCGGTCAAAATAGACGGGAACATGATCGCAAGCGTCCACCACCGCCGCCGCCATGTTTACATGGTCGATCGCCGCAGTTTGGTTAGGCCTATTTGCCCCCTGCTGGCAAATTATATGATGATGACAATATGTCATGGGGGTGTTTGCCCCCCTCAACATATTATTTTATCCAACGTCATTCAAAATGGACGGGAACATGATGGCAAGCTTTCGTCGCCGCTCTGCATAGTGTAAACATTGGTGGTGGTACGCCCGAACTCTACATTCTGCCCGGCTAGGCCTATATTATAGGCTATAATAAATGAATAGGCTAAGCTATTTTATCTATAGGCTAGACCTAGTCTAATATTACAATTTAAGGTAGCATTCAAGGAGACTACAGCAGGACTTACCTTTGACCGGTCACCGGGTATAGGCTATCCTAGTGTTTACTAGGCCTATACCCCTTTGAAAGGATATTAGCCTAGCCCAACCTAACAACCTTACCTAACCTATCATAGTAGGCTATTATGGGTGGGGGCTGCTGCCCCCACACCCAATTTTTGATGTATTTGTCTATTTTGCCCCCTGCTGGCACCCTCAACATATTATTGTATCCAATGGCATTCAAAATAGACGGGAACATGATTGCAGACGTCCGCCGCCTCCGTCATGTTTACATTTGTCGATCGGCGTTGTTAAGTTTGTGTCTATTTTGACGGAGATTTATTTTGGTTATTTGCCCCCTGCTAGAAATATATATTATTATGACAATATGTCATGGGGGGGTGAAGGGGGGCAAAGCCCAACCTCAACATATTATTGTATCCAAAGGCAGTCTAAATAGACAGGAAAAGGATGGCAAGCGTCCGACGCCACTACGCGTACGCGTAGTGTAAACAAGGCTGGTGATACACCCGGTAACTACATCCTACCCGGCTAATGTCCTTTCAAAGGGGTAGCCTATAAATTAGTAAACACTAGGATAGCCTATACAACGCAACTCTTGCCGATAGGCCTAGCCTAAAGGCTAACCTATTCATAAAGGTGTCTATTATGACGGCAATTTTTTCGGTTATTTGCCCCTGCTGGCAATATAAATTATATGATGGTGAAAATATTATGTCATGGGGGGGGGGGGGGCAAAGCCCCCCTCAACATATTATTGTATCCAATGGCATTCAAAATAGACAGGAACTTTATTGCAAACGTCCGACACCTCCCCCGCCACCGCCATGTTTACATGTGTCGATCGCCGTGGTTAAGTTCGCGTCTATTTTGACGGCGATTTTTTTCGGTTATTTGCCCCCTGATGGCAATATATAAGATGATAACAATATGTCATGAGGGGGGGGAGCCTCAACAATGACCTCTAACCTCTGTATCTCTAATAGGGCTAGAGCAAATTGGCTGCAAAATTCCACATCTAGGCTATTCCTTGACTGACTCTTCCCAAATGGTAGACATATTAGCTTGATCACTCTAGGCCTAGGCTAGTTGTTTTTTAGTTACAGAGGTTATAGCTTAGGTCATGATTTCTTGCCTACTTACAGCGAATAGACTAGGCCTATTGTAGATTGGTAAAATATTTGCATAATAGCCTAGGCCTAGGCTATGCAATTGTCTCGATTTGACTAATTTTGCCTAATTAGGCCTAAAGCAGCCTCAGTCTATTCCCAAACCCCAAACAGTATCCCATGTTAAGCCCTAGGCTAGGCCTAGGGCTATTCCCACTCTCAATCAAAATTCGAACTGATAAATTCGTACCTACCGGTAGCGCTGCCTAGGCTAGGCCTATATTTTTCGTGAATAGATATAGAAAATGGTTTAAAGGAAAGAGCATCCTATATTATGTTCAAATAATATGTAATAGCACTGTGTATGGTTGTATTACATTTAAATAGTGATAGATGTGTATATTAATGGGATAAATACTCCGAAGTTCGCATACGTTCAGAAAATTTTGTGCAACACTGTTGCCAGATACTAATCAATCCCATTATCATTATATCATAATGGATTTTACTCATTTGCATAATTTCAAATGCCTAGGACATTAATATAATATTTTCCTATCTTTTTTGTAGTGATATTTGTCTGATTTAGTGGTATATTGGTGTCTGTCTAGGGTTATAATGCATTGTGAAAGTTACCTCTGCATCTCTGACTTGGCTTAAGTGGCCCTGCTTTCTTTGAGTACTACACGGCAAGAGAAGCTTTCGGTTCTGTCTCAGAGTGTCAATTACTGTTCAAGGTAAACACAACTGCTAAATTCGACCTCATGTTCAAATAATATGTAATAGCATTATCTATGGTTGTATTAGACAACAATCGTGATAGGTTTCTATTTTATGTGGATAAATAGTATTAAGCTGAATAAACTAAATACCAAAGTTCACTAGAGTGGTAGTTGATACATATGAGGGAGGTAGAAGATAGGAGGGAAGGGCTAGGCAGTGTTGCCAGGGGGATAATGTATACCGAGGAATACAAATAGGATGTGTAAACATAAATGGGATAAATAGAGGGAAAATACAAGACATTGAAGAGGTATGGAGTGAGTGGGAAATGGAAATGATAGGAATAACAGAAACACACCTTAGGGGAGAGACAAAATGGGAAGGGGATAAATATACGCTCATTGGGAGAGGGAGGGAGAAATCAGAAAAGAAAGGGGGAGGGGTAGGGTTAATGATTAGGAACAACTCAAAATGGAAAATAGAGAAACTTAAGGGTGGAGAATCAAAGGAAATGGAGGATATAATGGGAGTGACACTAGCGAGGATGAATAATGGAAGGGAAGAAAAAATAACAGCAATAATAGGGTACTTCACGGTGGAAGGGGGGAGAAGGGAACGGGAAGAAAACAGAATCAAGTACCAAGGAATACAGGAAATGATAAGGGGTAGGGAGGAAGAGGAGATAATTATAATGGGAGACATGAATGCACATATAGGGATATTAGGGGAGAGGATAAATGGAAATGGAGAAGCCTTGATCCAATTTGCGGAAGAAAATGACATGGAAATACTGAACCAAACAATGGGAGAGGGGAAGGCGACATGGATAAGACACGGAGAAGGACAAAGATCGGCGATAGACTTCATACTAGCGAATGGAAGAGCAAGGGAAGAGATCCAAAACATGTGGATAGATGAAGAAAATGAAGTAGGGATACAAAGCGACCACAGACTCATGGTGATAAACTACACAAAGGAATGGAAAAGCAAAGGAAACACGAGATGGAGGATTAATAAATGGAATCTAAAAAGTGAAAGATGGGTAGAGTACAGAGGTTACATGGAAGAAATAAGGGAAAGAAGAGAGGGGAGCGTAGAGGAAATGGATGGAGAGTTGATGATGGACATAAATAGAGCGGCAGAAAGGAGTATAGGAAGAATAAGAAGATGGACAGGAAAAAGAAAACAAAAACCATGGTGGAATGGGGAAATAAAACAAGCAAGAAGTGAAAGAAGGGATGCGAACAGAGAAAGGAGAAGGATGATAGAGAGAAATAGGAGGGAAGGCGGAGAGAGGGAACGAGAAGAAAGACAAGCGGTACAGGTATACGAGGAGAAAAGGAAGAAGGTAAAAATACTAATACAAGAGGCAATGATAAAACACGAGAAAGAAGAAGTAGAAAAGATCAGAAGCAAGGGGAAAGAGGGCCCAAAGGAGTGGTATAGGATGTTAAGAGGTGAGACCGGTAGAGAGGAAGAAAGCGTGGAACTAATAGTGGGAGATAGAATAATAAAGACAGAAGAAGAAATAAAGATTGAAATAAAGCGATACTGGGAGGAAATAGGGGGAGTAAATGAACAAGGGGAGGAGAGGGAATGGAACTTGGAAATGAGAGAGAGAAGGCTACCAGAACAGGATAAGATGGAAATGGAAAGGGAGCTCACAATAGAAGAAGTAAGGAGAGGGATCAAAGCACTAAAAAAGGGAAAGGCGACCGGCCCGGATGGGATACCTAATGAAATGTACATAGAGGGGGGGGGGGGGGGGGGGGGGGGGGGGGGGGAAGAAATGGCAAGAAGACTGAAGAAAATGTTTAATGAGGTAAGGGGAAATGAGAGAGTACCAGAAAGATGGAATGAAGCGAGAGTAACACTATTGCACAAGGGAGGGTACAAGAGTAAGAAGGAAATGAAAAGCTACAGGCCAGTGACAGTGACAAACACAATAGGGAAACTCTTCTGCGGGATATTGAAGGAAAGGATGAATAGAGCCATAGAGGGAAACGGGCTAATAAGTGATGAGCAGAATGGGTTCAGAAGAGATAGGAGGGGGACAGATAATATCTATATACTGAGCGAAGTGATGGGGAAATGAAAAGAGAGAAAAAAATGGGTTACTGTGCATTCCTGGATATAGAAAAAGCCTATGATAGAGTAAACAGGGAACTGCTATGGAAAATAATGGCAAGGAGTGGAATACCAGAAAAGTATATAAACATCATAACATCGATGTACCAAGGAACAAAAGCGAAGTACGCGCTAGGAAATATAGAAACGGGATGGGTAGAAAGCAAGAGGGGGGTAAGGCAGGGGTGCGTATTATCGCCGTTATTATTTGCGTTATATGGAAGAAATGACACAGAGGATGAAAAGAGTTGGGGAGGGGATTCAGATAAACAAAGAAAGACTGGGGGTACTGCTGTTTGCTGACGACGTAGTTCTGATGGCAGAAACGGGAGGAGGGTTGCAGAGACTACTAGAGGAAGCAACGAGATTCGGGGAGGAACTTGAAGTAAGATTTAGTAAAGAAAAGAGCCAGGTGATGAAAATGAATGGAGAGCTTCAAGAAGAAGAGGAATGGACACTGGAAGGAAACAGAATGAAGAAGACAAGGGAGTATAAATATCTGGGGGTAACGATCACGGAGAAAGGGTTTGAGAAGGCGAAAAGTGAAAAGGTGGGACAAATGCAACAATGGAATGGAAGACTATGGAGCGCGACAAGGCTAAGAGCGAATAGCTATGAAATAGTGCGAGGGCTGTGGAAAGGATTGGGATACCCTGCAATAATGTATGGCTTAGAGGCGGTAGAAACAACAGAGGCGGAAACGAAGAAATTAGAAACGATACAGAATAAAATCGGGAGGACAGGATTGGGGGCAAATAAATACGTAGCTCAAGAAGCAATCCGAGGGGAGATGGGGTGGAGTACGTTTGAGGAAAGGATTGGGAAAGCGAAAGGGAAGTACAAAGTGAGACTAGAGGGGATGGAGGAAGATAGGTGGCCGGGGAAGGTATACAGATGGGCGAGTGAGCAAAGTAAATGGAACAGAGAGTGCAAAAAAAAGATTGGGGAGGATAAATATAAAACAGGACCGGGTGGGGGGGGAATTTAGAAAAAGAAATGAGAGAGGGGAGTGGGTCATACTAGAGAATGGGAGGGATGTGTCAGAGAGATAGAGAAGGGGATAAGGAGGAGGGGAGAGAAGATGGAGGGAGGTAGAAATAAAGCCACGCTGGCATATTATAGAGAGAAGGAAAAACCAGCTAGAGAACTGTACTATGATGGGGGATGGGGATCGAAACTCCTATTTAAAGCAAGAACAGGATCGCTAGAAACAAATGAGAGAACAAGGAGATGGAATGGAGTGGGACCGCACTGCAGTCAATGTGAAATGGGAGGGGATCCAATAGTGGAGGATGTAGAACACATAGTAACTGAGTGTACAAGATAATGAGGAGAGAGAGGAGTGGGAGAGGTACATGAGGAATAGAGTGGGGGAGGGGGGGTGGGAGGAGATTAAGCAGAGGGAAGATAGAGGGGTGGGGGCGCTATTGGGGTTAACAGGAGATGGAAACACAAGACATGGAGATGATGAAGAGGATATTGGAGAAAATGTGGAGGAAGAGAAATGAGTGAGGGGGGGGGGGGGGGGGGGGGGAGCGGAGGTGAGGGGGAGGGGGGAGGAAGTGAGGGGGGGTTTATACAAACAAAACAAAAACTGTCTCTTAAACTACCTTTCTACTCTAAACTTTCCCTCCTACTAACGTTTCTGAGCCAGTACCGATACAGAGGTCAGCCCTGCGGATCTGCACGGTCTGCGGGCGGGTTCAAAAGAAGAAGAAGAAGAAAAAATCGCTAGATATTACCGCTAGATGTAGAGCTATTTACTTCAATTTAGCAGCCATTTTTTCATATCTAGAGAGATTTACTAGGGATAATTTAAAAATGTCAGACATTCTAGTCATATTACATTGTAAAATTTGCAAAACAAACAAACCAAAACTCTTTAGAAATTGCAGCATTATCCTAACATTGTTTGGCTATGTAGCAACATGCTAGCGACTTTTGAGAAAGGATCTAGCGGTATTTCGTGGAGACATACTGGGTGGTGGTTGCAGTGGTGCCAGTTGTAAAGCTACATATTGCCGCTAAATGTAGAGCTATTTACTTCAGTCTAGCAGCCATTTCTTTTATATCTAGAGACATTTACTAGGGATAATTTGAAAATTTCAAACATTCTAGTCATACTACATTGTAAAATTTGCAAAACAAACAAACCAAAACTCTTTAGAAATTGCAGCATTATTCTAACATTGTTTGGCTATGTAGCAACATGCTAGCGACTTTTGAGAAAGGATCTAGCGGTATTTCGTGGTAACACTTTAGGAGGGTTAAAATACGAGTCACACGGGCAATTGCCAAAACTTTAAAGGTCCATATCATTGTTATTAAAATAATCATTTGGCAAAGGGAGGAATTGTTAAAAACCTTAGCCAATACTCTGTCATTCACCAAAAATAAATTTGAATTTATCATTATTATTTGGTAGGGTAGGTATGTATAGGTAGGTTGGCTAAATAATTGCTGGAATTCGTAGGGACTCGAACGGTTTTGAGAGAGTTAAATAAAAAACAAAAGTTAGGACTGAATAATAAAGAGATTATGTTATTAAGCAAAACTGGGGGATGCGTGGAAGCCTATAGACTGTAGACGGTAAACTTTGTGTGTGGTAGCGAATTCGGTTTTAAAGTAATTTAAGAATAGACAGTTTTCAATGCTGCGGCCAAACTATTCCACCCATTTATATTTTTTTGGTATCAAAACGTTCGGAATCGCGAGCCTCACCCAACTACGCAAGCATGGCTCTGATCATCGGCGTAGTTTTCAAGATGTGGAATGTTAACCCTCTCCGACATATGACGCGATTTTGAGCCTATTAGGGATACTTTAACACCTTACGAGCGGCCTATGCGGTTTATTTATGTGTACCGCACAGCGGGGTGTTTTTAGCCAAAATAGGGCTGTTTACGTGATCATTTTCATGCCTAAATAAGACCCAGAACGTAAAACAAGTACCTATCCCTGAAAGGGCATAAACAGAGCTTTCGAATGACACCATAACGATCCTTGTATGATGGATAGTTTTCTTGCAATAACCGTGCAACGCGAGTGCAAAAAGCAATTCGGTACTTTCAGTACATAATTGAGTAGTAGCGAGTGAGAGAGGGAGGAGGGAGCTGAGATTTGTGTCAGTAGGTTCGCCGCGGTGGTCTGGAGCAGTCATACGCTCGCTAGTCTCCTGCCACCACTTGTCTCTCTCTCTCAGCCACATTACGTGCTGAAATTGCCACTCGAGTTATGTCGAGCGCCGCCACATAGTCCAGCTTTTTTTAACTCGACTTATGTTGCTCGCCGCTAAATAAGGGTTAAAGCCTTTGTTACCATCAGGGGTATTTAGAAACCTTTAGTTTAGTTACTTCAACCTCTGCAGTTGTCTTTGAGTTAGCTGTGAGCAGAAAACTAATTTTAGAGAGGTAATTATAAGAGTGAGAGAACTCTATTTCTTATTGCTAATCTGGCAACCTCTGCGTCATAAAAGCGTGAAAGGGTTAAGTGGAATTCGAGGTTTTTTCAAGATTGCCGGAAAAAAACCCACGTGCAAAAGCAAAACCTTCTCTATAAAATTTGCGGAGCATTAGTAGGGGAGTGCGTATGCCAAAGCCCAGTCGTTTCCTGTGAGTGGGAGAGACGGTATTTAAGCGTCAAGTTTTCGGGAAATCGGCTGCCACGGACCTGTTTGGCCACCATGCCGGATGTTTAGCATATCAAAAGTTGCCCAATACAAAAACGCACCTCTTGTGAAAGTTTGATCCCGATCCAAAAAGCGGTTCTGGAGTTATTACGTCGAAACCGGCGCGTAAGAAACATTTGGATGAAATTCCAGGTTTAATGATTACAATAGGGGTTCCCCGTAGGGGACGAACCCCTAATAATAATAATAATAATAATTGTAGTAATAATTAGAATCATCGGATTTTCGATATCTAATTATATCTAAATTTACTTCAAAATATACAATTGAAATACCTAAGCGATTTACAGATAAATACACATTAATATATTGTAGCTCTGTGTGTGTGTGTGTGTGTGTGTGTGTGTGTGTGTTTGTGAGTGACTGTGTGCCAATGAAGGAGTAAAGGGAAGAAGTTGTCCATAGAGAGTGCCCCATCTTGACAACACTGAGGTAGTTACCAAGATACCAACCTGGGACAAATCCTGTGTTTGGGAGATAAAAACAAGTCGTATACATACAAGTTTAAAGACCGCTTCATCCACAGAGAGCGTGGTTTTAGTCTCTTTACAGTACAATAAAGACTTGCCACAATAGAGCCCTATCATGTCATCACAGTGGCCGATGTTGGTATAGTGCATACAGTGTCTCAGCAAGACTCTGCAAAGTCCCCATGAAGCACTTGCACCTGGCAAAATCGCACCACCCCAACCAAGAAGGTGGAATCCCACTGGACGAAATTGGCGACGGCAAATGCCCGTCTTTTTTTGTGTCTATGTCAGTTATTCGCTGGCGAACCGGGTTTTCCATGAAGCGAATGAGGCAAAACAGGTGATAGCCATGCAAAACAAGTACGAGTACCGTGCGATATAGCGAATTGTGTACGACAATTAAAGGCGAATCAGAGCGAATGCTGTGACAGTTGATGGCGACAATTGCGATGCCACTGTGATTGTACAGATGCGAATGTTGTACAAAGTGATGCAATAACACCGTGAAGGTTGTGCGAATATGGCGAATGACCGACGACTGTCCAACATACATTCTCCCGTGAATCCCACATGCAACCTCAGCCGATTTGGTAATTGGGGTGGCAGGTAGGGTATAGTATAAATAGGCTGGTGGAGCTCAATTCTCCATCAGTATTCCTCATAATCTCGGACGCACAACACAACCAAGCTTTGACACCACACTCCCTACAACCTCCAATGTTCCTCTCAAGTTGGCTCTGTCATTGGAGCGAGAATTTGTAGAGATAGAGTACCTGGCAGAACTCATAAGAAGGAGACGAGAAAGGAAGATCAAGAAAAAAGCAAGCAGGAGGAGGTGGTGGATTTGACCTTGGCTTATGCGATGAGAGGATCACGGGATATATCATAAGTTGATGGTGGAGTTGGCAGAGGAGGATAGTGCTACCATCAAAAATGTCCTGAGGATGCCCGTCTCCATGTTCAGGGAGGTGCTTGCTTGTGTTGGACCTAGAATTGCTAAGAAGAATACTTCCTTTCGAGACAGTGTGGAACCAGGTTTGCGGCTTGCAATAACACTGCGATTCCTGGCCTCTGAAGATACATACCGCGCTCTCTCCTTTCGATTCCGAGTGGCGCCCAACACCATCTCCAAGTTTGTTCCTGAAACCTGTGAGGCCCTTGTGGCCGAGTATAAGAAAGAGGTAATGGTATGCCCAAAGACACCTGCGGAGTGGAAAGCGGTGGCGGACAAATTTACACTCCACTGGGACTTTCAACACGCTGTCCGTGCCCTGGATGGCAAACACATTGCCATCAAGTGTACGCCTTCCAAAGGTGGCTCAAAGTACTTCAATTATAAGAAATTCCACTTGATAGTACTGATGGCCCTAGTTGATGCAGACTACCGATTCTTCTATGTTGATGTTGGAGCCCACAGGTGTTTGTCTGATGGTGGTGTGTTTCTGGACACACAACTGCGTGCTGCACTAGAGGAGGGCCGTGCGGGACTTCCAGAGGCTGAGCCTCTACCTGGTGGGGATCAGCCGGTCCTGTACTTCATAGTGGGTGACGATGCCTTCGGGCTTCGCACCTGGTTGATGAACCCGTTCCCTCACCGCAACATGACCCAAGAGGAGCGGATATATAACTACCGCCTCTTTAGAGCACGCCGAGTGGTTGAGAATGCGTTTGGCATCATGGCTAACAGGTAAGAACTCTAGCAATATATATGCTGTATATATACTGTACAGTATACTGTATATATATATATATATATATATGTTTTTTTTCTTTTCTATGTGAATGAGGGAGACAAAAGGCATAACTGCCTGCAGCAAGTGCTTCCCCCAGATTTCAAAGAGTGACAGGGCCGAAATCAAGGGACGTTCGAGCTAAAATGCCTGGACACACAGAGTTTGAAGCAATTTAAGTCATAGGAAGAGGGAAAGACTGATTCTGGGAGAGAGTTCCAGAGCTCAGCAGTTGAATAGAAGAAAGTCTGAGAATAGCATTTCACTCTTGGGTTGGAGAGTTGCACAGAGTAGGGGTGGGATTGTGTTGCAAGACGGTATTACGTAACCTACGTATATATATATATATATACTTATATATATACATATCTATATAAATATTATTATTTAAATATTTATATACAGTTATATATACATATAGATATCTCTACATATTCCAATCCATATTATTTTGTTTTCTCTTTTTATTAAAATGTAGAACTTGCAAACAAAGTCAAACCAAAACTGGGACAAAGACAATATCATTTTTTTCTTGCACACCGGCTGGAGCAGTTTCCTTGAACCTTTGAAATTTGGTGGTACCATGGTTTTGAATCTTGAGCGTGGAGACGAGTGTGCAGACAAGAGGTACGAGTGGTCGCGTGCGAAGAGACTAGGGTAATGTCACCATGACCTCACTGGTACTTATGGGGTAGGGCAACGCGGGCGACCAATGATAAGAATGCCGAAAGGGTCAATTCGTACCGAAAAAGCCCCCTCTCACCTCCTTTCGCCCTCAGGCGCCACCTATCGCATGGCAATCGTATGGCATTTGCAATAATTCTTCGAGACAGTCACTGCATTCAAGCAACATTCGTATGGTTGTTGCCCTATTCGCTCAAAAACAGCGTTGCCAATAATGAGAAATCGCCCCATTCGCTACCTTCCTCGCATGGTATTCGTCGACAGTTGTCGATATTTGTACGGTAATCTTCCGACATTCGCCAAATTCGTCTGAGCATCACCTCATTCATCCACATTCGCCGGCAGTGGTGAATTAGAAGACAATGATACGAACTGTGTGATTCTCGTGCGAGCAAAGACGAATGCCGCGAGACACGGGGCGAGTGCCACACAATTATAGTCACAAATATTAACATTCCAATATATAACAGCGATCTGGGGAGACTCTACGAAAACTTTGGCTAGGTTTGTACGACAATTGTGCGCATTCAGCGATTAGTGGAGAATAGTCAGATGAATATGGGACATAGAAAAACAAATCCATTCGCCGTCGCCTAGTAAGTTTTCACCTTTTAATTGTGCTACAATAAGTCAGTGAATGTTGAATAGTGAAAACCAGTGTTTCTTCCAATATGGTCAATCAGTTAACAACAAAGTTGCTGTATTTAAATAGTTATCTTAAGTATTGCACACATAATCCTGGTTATAATTGTACATTTGATGAACACACGGTATTTGTAATGTTTCAATTCGTAAGTGATAAATAACGGAATGAGGAAGTATTTTCAATTTCTCTGTTTTAGCCTAACCAAAGCTAGTTTAACCAAATGTAGACTAAAATAACTTATCAAACCAAGTTGACCTACCTAAATCCAATTGCGAGCTAACGTACAGTCACGAACATAAATATTGCGAAACCAACCAGATAATGTTCGTCTCTTCGTTTCCAAAGGTATTGCTAAACTTTATATTCAAACTCACAATAATTTATATATTTAATTCTAGTCAGACGGCTTTATTCAGCTTAGTATAAACCTTTTGTGATGAAGGAGTTAACGTTGTCTGGTTGATGTCGCAACATATATGCTCGTGACTATACCTGTGTTAGAAATATCTCTAGCGCTGCCGGAGTTTAGTGCTCCTTTAACCATTCCGGAAAATAATATCCCTATCGCACTTTTTGGTGCTCACTTTTACAGGTTACCGCAAATATTCGACTTTGGCATTACTGGAAGAGCAATAATACCTGCAGTTAGTGGGACGCGCATTTACATATATATTTCATGAACAAAAATGTAATACTGACCAACGAGAGCTATATTTAGCCACTCCGCTGAATGTCCTAAAATGTACAGAAATGGTGAACGATAAATTTTATTTGGCAAATTGTTTTGCTACGAAATAACTACAATTATATATTTGGGAAAAAATGTAGTGGAATATATAGCTGTCTTTGTGAACCAGGGTGAGGTATCCACGAGTAGTTATTTTTCACGTCCGTTGTCTGTCTGCCTGTTTGGTCAACTCTCATAGACGAAGGTGCAGAGTATACCGAATCATGAAAGGCATTTCCGATCTGTAAAGGCATCGGCCTTTGAAAATAGACAGTTTAACGAACTAAAACTCGAACAACAATAGATGTACTGAGTACTACGAGGTGTTTGTGGAAAGGATAGGATGAGGAAAGAAGATTTGAACAAATTTCCCCTAGCCCAGCTCCTCCTAGTGGTAGGTGAGAATGTTACTAAATGTCAAACCTCACCATTATTTTAAATATGATGGTGTGTATTGTGTTGGTGAGGCGATAGATGATGCAGGACTCGTTGGTATATCATGTACAGTTGCCCACATAACATCTCTTCCTCGTCGTAATCTTGTGTATGAAAGTAAAATTAGTATGAATTAATTGCAAGAGTCGTTTCTTTTAACTAGCAGTTGACTAAATCAAATCAGTTAACCACTGCGTAAGAAACTACACTTGCAATTCAATCATGTGCATTATACTTCCATGTATAAGATCACGGAGAAGAACAGATGCCAAATTAAATTATGCACTCTATGAATTTATGTATGGTAGGACAATTATTATGATTGAAATGAAAGTGTATATTATTAAGTAGCGGTCAAATAATATGACCAATTAACGTCAACCATACTATATTTTTCCATACATTAACTTTATAAAGTAAAGCAAAGTGAAAGTAATATTAATATATCCTCTGGTAGTTAAAGTGTCCACCTTCGTCATTAATCAGTTCGAAGTCTGTTCTTAGAATGTACAGTTTGTCTGACCATCTGTTTGTATATTCTCTTTGAATCTACTCCGTGATTTAACATTAGACTTTTACAGTATATCCAGATTTAGAAGGATTTGTGATATAGAAGTATAGCAAATCGATCACAAATATATTTTCATTGTATTTCAATGACAATCTCTATATCAGGGTGTGGGTACCGGTATATCACAAATATATCATCATTATATTTATATGACAATCTCTATAATTATCAGGGTGTGGGTATACTGACGATGCGGGTATGGATGTTGGGAGGGTCGTCACCGGTGTTCAGTGACCAGGATAACCCGGCAGCCTTCAAGCCTTCCACACTTACAAGGTAAATGCAAACGCAAAGCACTACTGTATTACCACCTCACTCTATCTCCTATGTTATTAATTTACAGGTTCTCTCTTGTGTTACTGTAGCTTGCTCTTGATGATCCTCTCCTGGCTCCCAGATTCCTCGGTACAATATATTGAAGGTTGACTCTTTTCAATCTCTTTGTCCACTGCCATACAAGATTATAGTTCCGATACCTCCCCAGCTGCCAACTTCTCCTACTTCATGAATTTTCTCAAATCTATTTTTTACCGAACTATGCCTGTTACCTCGGGCATTGTACCACCCCGCTAGGTTCCTTGGTAGTTCCCGCCTATCGTCTAGCTGGTGACCTTAAGTGTCGACGCGAGAGACGCCTTAAGGTTCTGACCCGTTATTTATGAAAACTCAGTAACCTACCCTCTCACTCCCCGATTTTATCATTTTATGCTGACATCATGGGTGTTATGTTCCTACTTGACTCCATGCGTCCATTTTATAATAAACTCCATGCATTCCTCAAGCGTTCCATCACCCAAAGTAAATTGCTTTCGTGGAAGACTTATATTTCTGGCATGATCTCTCGCACACTAATAGCCATCTTGTGGAGGAAGTTTTGTAAATTTAATGATTCTTACGCTCGTCCCCCGATTTCTTCCATCTGTGACCCATCCACCACTGTCTTAAGGGGGTACTACTCGCTTCTTCTGGACCCCCTTCTCCCTCATGTTTAGTATATTCGTTTTGAGATGTTAAGACATTCGTTCCGTTAGTTTGGTGATTTTGAGACCTTTCGCCTCATTTTTTTGTCAATATTATAACCTTTCGTGCCCTTTAGGTGTAAAAAAAATCCTGGCGAGCGATAGCGAGCCTCTAATTTTAGAAGGAATCGGCCTTCGGCCGGGGCATTTTTCTACCGAAAAATTTACAAATTTATCTTGAAAGGGGGTCTAGGGGGTGTTTTTCTAAGCTTGATGGAGGTCTAGCGAGGAAACTCAACATATATAAATAAATAAATATATAGACCAAAAACCAAGCTCTACCCCCTTAAGATATGATCCCTGTGATAGTGCTGAGATTCACGCCAGACATTATGAATACATTTATGGCTCATAAGCGATCTGTCAAGCCATTTCATATGCTCTTATTTCTCATCTTGATGCGGTGGCTCTTGCCTTTCTCTTGAGAATAGGGCCTATATCATCAATTTAGGTACGAGGATTTTTTCCCCCTACATGACACAGTGCTTTCGTTGTCCCTATTCCGAAACTGGGCAAGGATCCTAATCTCCCTACAATTTGTTATCCAATATGTCCTGACGGCTTGTCTCTGCAAACTCATAGAAAAGTTAATAATTCCCAGACTCCTTTTGTACGCCACTACCAATAGTCTCTTTTCCCCTTTCCACTCTGGCTCCCGTCCACACTGGTCTGCTTTGCACTCTCTCACCTGCTTGGAACACCAAATACATACAGGGTTTTGGAAATGTCAGCCCACGGTGGCACTATTTTTTGACATCATGAAGGGTTTTGACACCACCTAGCATTATTGTATCTTAATTACTCTACATGTCTCTGAAATGCGAGGCCTTTTGCTTCGCTTTCTTGAGGGATTTTGTCTATCCTCCGTTTTCAAGTCAAACTTAATGGTCATCTGTACGATTCAGACCCACTTCCCTTCGGCTTCCCTCAAGGCAGTGTACTCAGTAGCACAGTATTTGCCATTCCCATCAATGAAGTGTTGTCCTGCCTTCCTCATGGTGTATTACACAGTCTGTATATGAATGACTGCAATTTATTACACTTCCCTCAGTCTCGGTCACATTCAACATGGCCTCAATGGAGCCTTGGATGGCATACCTGGGCATCCTCCGCAGGCTTCCATTTTTCCATTGAGAAGCTGAAACCCATTGTATTTTGTCATAATGCTTGCCTCTTATGCGGACAAGATATACAGTTGATCATGGTGGGCAAACTGCTCTCCCTTTGCCCACTGTGATTATTTTAGATCTTGTCTTTTAAACTCATATTAATTGGAAAGCTCACATTTCTGATCTCAAAGCTCACTGCCTCCGCCACCTGAATGTGGTATGAAAGGTCACCAGCACACCCTGGGGGGTATTGACCGATCTACCTTACATACTCTTTATAGCTTAGCCTTTCATCTACATATTATTACAGATTCAAAACAGTGCTTGGCTATGAAAATATAGATTAAGGTTGTATAATCTGATTTTCATTCAATGCTCTTAAGATGTTCTAATAACATGTAATAGTATTAGTTCTGTATCAGTTATCCTATATTGTTTGTGTATCCACCAACAGGCATAACTGTCGGCATATAGTCCGAGAATATTATCATTAATTTCCCTCACAGAACCCTGACCCTGTGGTACCTGCCAGCCATCAATGTTTGGCTGGTACTGTGCCCCTGGTCCCTGGCACACGACTGGCAGATGGGCTCCGTCCCTCTCATCACCTCCACCACTGACACCAGGAATATCGCATCACTCGCTCTCTACACGGCTCTCGCTCTGTTGGTCAGGGCTGGATGGAGCACTAAGGTAACCTTCCTTTTTGTGTATACGATTAAAACACGAATTATACCCTGTTCATTGTAGATAGGCCAGAAATCCCACTCCCAATCTCTCGTAACTAAAAAAACAAGAGTAATTGAGCTAATATTTCTTACATTTGAGAAGAGTTGGTCAGGGAATAGGAGTGGAAATTTACATGCCATTTGTTCTAGCCCCTTTTAAGTTACATTGGTTAGGGGTGACGATTTCTGGCCTCCCTATAATTAATGGACTATACAGTAGTGGTATTGACTATGCATAATCTTGGTTTTTGTAAATAAGTTTTCACTAAAACACCTTATCTCAGTTATTATCTACATTGCTCTTGTTCATTTTCTTATGGCTTGATGTTCACTCAAATAATTATAATATTTGTTTTTGTATTACTATTAACTCTCTCAAGCGTGCCACAAACTTACTACTTTCCACTCCACTTGACTCATCAGTCTCAGGTTGACCCGTGACTACAGCTTATGGCTCTGCTTTAACCCACAAGAATCGTGTCTACTGTACGGTTGCGCTAATAAGTCGTGTTCCAGCTGTCATTACGTTTGGCTTGCTCTGTGCTGTATTAATGTCTGTCAGATGTTGAATAGGGTGGGTAAGTGTAGGAATAAGTTTGTATATTTCACTCAATACAGAGAAATGAAGCTTAGATATTGCCGATACCAATTATTGATCAAGACATACTTGGTGCCGAGACATCACTTATTAGCGCGATTGTACAGTAATGTATCATACTTGAAAATAAAAAAGAGGAAAAACCATACAATAGCCTAGTCAAATTAATAGCCCCAAAAAGCGATGGCAGATAGTTGAAACTGATTCCAAATAAACAGTTTCATTTTTGTCCGGAAGTCATCACATCATACTGTTGTTACAAAATATATGACTATAGGCTTTTTTATACGAAATAACACATGCCGAGAGTTCATTGTTGCTCACTGAACTTGCACAGGTTAAGGGGAGTCATATTTTTTTTTTATCTTTCTCTCCTTTTCTCTCTTTCCCTGGCTTGTATCCATTCGGCCCCATTCAGCCAACTGTTTTAAGAAGTTTATTCCCATCCAGGTGTCGATTTCATCCTGGCGAGCGATAGCGAGCCAGCATTGTATGGAGACATCCGGCTTCGCCGGAGAAATTTTTCTATCGAAAAATGTATAAATTTAGCTTGCTGTCAAAACAAAAATATATATTTGCTGGTTCGCTACCGCTCGCCAGGAAAATATTGATACCTGGATGGGGGTAAACGTCTTAAAACAGTAGGCTGAATGGGGCCGAATGGATACAAGCTAAAGAGAGAGGAAGAGCAAGAGAAAAAAGCGAGGTGGGCTCCCTTAACTCGTTGTCTTACAGTTTTGCCAAAGCTTACCAAACGCGAGGTCACAGAACCCTACTCCTAGCCAACATTTTATGCGAATCACATACGATTTCTTTCACTAAATTTATAAAGTCTTATGTAAGAGATTCGTGTCACTGTACACTTTTTCGCCAGGTTAAAAGAAACGGACAATAGGTTGAAGTATAGATATGATTCACCCCTAAGGTGGATACATATTTTTTGAACGAATATTTACCAGCATTAGTTTAATTCATTCTAAGGTATTGCTATTAATCTTTAATTACCGAAGCTATACCGAATGGATTGATTAGTTTTATTGAAGCCTTATTGATATTTTCATTTCGGTGACTTTCAAAAAGTTGTAACATGCCAACAAAATTATCTCCGTTTACACTCTAGGATATAAATTCTGGCCTTGAGTTTTCAAAGCCATCCTGAACTAATCCAAATATCATTATGATTTTTTTAAGAAATATTGGCATTTGGAGGATCGTCTGGCTATTCGAGGGTTCAAGTGGGGCAAGGACTCATGGCAGTGAGTTTAAGTCGTGAACAATTATTGCGAACAGCATTTTGAAGTTATTTTGATCTAAATGATCTAAATGTAATGTTTGAAAAATAAATAAATATACTGTATATATAAATTTGTCAGAGTTGGGTCAATTAATTCATTAAATTAACTAGTTAAGTTAATTTTAGTTTGTTATCAACTAAGTTAAGTTAACTCGAATTCGGGAATTAAGTAGTTAAGTTATTTGTATAAGTTAATCGGGTTAACCAATTAACTCTAACTTTCATTTAAGTTTTCATGCTTCCCAAACTTGAATTTCTGCTTCTTTTATAATTATTTGCACAAGTTATTCAACTTGTGATGGCAAACATCTATTTTTATAATTATGTATTAAGCAAAATGTTATATAATATTGTGATTAGCATTACTTGATTTCATTACACAGTTTAGTATCACTGTGTCAGTTATTACCTTAAGTCTGTTATCATTCCCCTCCAAATTTACTCATTTTGATGAATGCAAACAAAACCCTTTATAAGCTCCTTCATGACAAATACATCTATATATTTTGTTATTCTTTCTTGGACTGTTTCATGGGAATTACAATGAATCATATACTGTATAATTATATCAGTCACCAGTAGAACGAAGTAGATATTAGAACTAATCTCACTTGGCTAAATTACTTGACTCGTCGATCAGGTCAGGTGAAGGTATCGAGAGATAATGGACATCCAGATCGATGTATATGATGTTAGCAAAAAAAAAAAAAAAAAAAAAAAAATGTATTTCGCATAATTTTGACTATCGGATTTCAATGTATTACATACCGGTATGTCCGCGTAAAACTCCTAACCTCCATTTTGTTTTTAAATCTTAACTACAATAAACTACTTACTAGATTGCCTTACAACTTAAATGTACACATTCTTATACAGTGGATCTAATTCGAACTTCAAACTTATATGACTATTAAGCGATTTGATGTTGACTGAAAATAACAACAATATGGGTTGGAAAGTATACATCTACAATACATATACCGATATTAGAAACACGAAATTAATAATATACAACAATTCATATGAAATAATATGACAGGACAACCTATCACGATTTTGTTTGCATACTGTTATGCCGGGTTGTAATACAACTTAGCTCTTATTATGGTCTTCACTCAAATCCAATTATGGACTTATAGACTCCATATATCCTCAACAGGAACACATCTAACACGTTCTTATTTATAAATAGGTACTCAATCAGGTTGTAACGAACACAATAAATACACACAAGAAATTTATACACTCTTATTTATTCAATGGCATATAGATAGATAGATAGAAAGATTACTTAGCTATAATTTGTGAACAGTAAGGGAATCAACATATTTTGACATAATAAGATTGATATGAAATTCACGAGTATGACGAGACCTGAAATGTGGACTAAGAGTTAACATAACTATTATAAGGAATTGTAAGTCAATAATTGAATACATTTATAACACACAAAAGTCCCTACATAACATAATAATGAACAGGAATGAAATGATAGTATTATATATAGTGGAAATATGCAATAATGTATAGACACGCATACACATAGAATAAACCCTTGATAATTATATAGACATGCATACACATAGAATAAACCCTTGATAATAATATATATGGGAGTTGAGTATCTAACGTGAAGTTTATTAGAGGTATAATGAAATCTCCAAACACGTATGAATAATTCTGGCCTGAAAGATAAGGGGGAACGTACGAGGATTTCTTAATTTAACGCTCACTCATGGGTGGAGAGACGCATACAGGTAGTATAAAGACTACCGCGCACAGGTAAATATGACCCGGTAGGTCACTCAGGTCATTCGCTATACTGAGGTGATGGATATAGTAATTGCGGTTAGTGCGATGTTATTCTTAATATTGGGAGGAATGCGTTAAAATAAAAAGGAGAGGGGATTTGAATTACTTTTCTAATTAACTGTGTAGTTAGGTTAGAATGAGAAAAATTATATTTTGAACATACAATTAATTAACTGTTATATGCAATAATAATCTCACGGGTCGAGGAATTCAGATTTAATGATATACATCAACTGAAGAATAAATAAAGGTTTAATATAACCTGAACTGAATCAAACAATTGTATGATCACAGAAAGTTAAGAAACGCGTAAATAAAATAACGTGTACTAGTAGTTTTAATAATACTAATAGTAAATATGGCGTACACGACAAAGTTGTACTTAGATGGAAATACCCGATAAGGTAAGGAGGACTGAACTGGTTAACAGATTCCTATATGGAATACAGAACAAATTGGCATTGTATTCAAGATGATGAAATAATTAGATAAAAGATCTATACGAGACTAGAATTCCTAGACGAGATGGATCGAAATTACCTATTTCATAATAGATAAACAAATATATTGTTCACAAAGCAAATAGGTTAACGCCCGATATAACAAAGCGTAACTGATGGTTTTATCGAAGAAACTAGATTTAAATTATCAATAATAAATCTTTGAGAGGATGGGAGACTGAGGTAAACTAAATATGAAATTGAGCGTAGGTTCTAAGTAAACATTTTGTTTAAGAAGGGAATAAATACACGATATACACTTCAACTTCAACTTTTTACATACATAATAGAATGGACATACACAAGGAAAATCTGTGAGTATTCGGCTAGAGTATTAGTCGACACGAGTATGTAACGTATACGTAGTAAGTTTTATAAAAGTTTAGGTGATAAATTAACACTAGATCTTGGACACGGATCTATTCAACACTTAATAAGGTTTCTGAAGGATTAACACATACGCAATAAATAACTATCTTGGACACAGATCTATATAGAATTTAGCACTTGAATATTCACGTATTTTACCTTACCTTTATGTGACGCCTACCAGCGTTGGCAGAATCGCCTCCCGTTAGCCACTAGCGCTCGCCAGGGCAGTGAAATGGGCTACAGTTATCAGAGAATGTTATACTTTCTTTCTTGTGAATCGTCATGTCACAGGCAGTATAGAAGTGGTCTTTATTTTCGTCTGTGACAATGCATTATATTTTATATCATCAGTTATAAGTTTAATGTATAAGACTGAATGATACAGCTAGAGAGTGTGAGTGAGTAAGTGCAGGAGGCAGAGGGTTGTGCGCGTAGTGTTATGTGTTGTCTCGGTAACGTCATGCCACGGCCGGGCACTCTGAGTGGCTGGCCGCTTTGCCGCCCTTCTGCCGCTGCAGAAGGTAGTTCCCCCGCACTCCTTGCTGCCTTTGTGCCTTCCTCGCTCAGAGCTTGCTTGACCCGCATAACCTTCACACCTCCCTTGCCATCTGTCCCCGACTTTCACCTATAGAACACTTTCTCTCTCGCTCAACTTCTTACCTCTTATTCTTCTAATCTATTTAACATCATAACTCCCCTTTGGTTCTGCACGATTTCATATATCGGCCATCGTATTATATGCTGAAGCTCTCAGATATTTCATGTTTAGTTAGACATTTTGGAGGGATTAACATTTTGTCTGTAGAGGTTCGACACACTCGCGGTGTCTCTCTACCTATTCCTTGGTTGTCTGCTGGGCTATTTAATGCTAGACTGGGGTGAGGCTATTGGTGTTGTGATTTTCGATGTGTACCAGGTTTTGTTGAACTTGTACAATCGCAACGGATACGTGGGAAGCCTAGGTTGTCTTTCTGACTGTGTACCTTGTGAGTTTAGCACTGTGTTGCGAGTGAGGGCTTTTGCCTCTGCCACCCAACACTGTGCTAACTCGTTTTGCTTTGACTTGAAGAGGGTCGCCAGGAGAGAACCAGATACTAGCGATCTGGATCTCTCAAGAGAGCTCCCCGTCATTTAACGTAATTTGGCCGTACAGTCCTAAGGACCTCGCTAGGCTACGAACCGCTTGCTCAGCCATTGTTTCCTAGCCTACGACATCCCAGCTAGACTTTATTCACCTAGCAGACACCCGATTAGGATTATAAACTCTTATGTTATGTATGCAGCATTTTTATTCACGTTGATTGTAAGCCTTGGTTGTTGTTGAGTTGCACAACCCGAGCAGGCTTTTGCGTTGCCTGAGGAAGTACTTCTTTTGTTGTTGGAGATAATACTATTGCGCATTTATAGTTATTCCCGTGCCAGTTAACACTGTATGTCCCTACACTTGTCATATCTTGTTCCTGCTTTATATAACAGTTCAAAATCCGATTCGATCATCTTAAGCAGCATCAGACTTTCTTCAGGAGATTCCTGTTCGATGCTTTAGGACTTTCATTCACTTTCTTTAATATAGGAGTGACAGTTTATTATTGTTTAGAGTAACTTTAATTATACCTTCTTCTTGTTTGCATTAAATCATTCCAGTGATTTAATTAAGCTCTCTATCTTTTTCCTTGTATACATTATTAACGTAATTGTATGTTGTTGTGATCAGGCTGTATCAGAGATCATCAGCCTGTAGTAGTAGTGCATTTATACCGAGTTAGAGGATACCCCGCTATCGCAGATTTAACTCTGGAGGGTATAGGTGTGTTTGTGCGCCGGCATTATAAGTTCGAGGGTTGGATCTAGTGTTACCGTTGTGCCTTTCTAGTCCAATGATTAAGAGCCCTTGTTTTATACGAGTCCCGGTCGTAACATTTACAACAATAATCACAACATGAGACACTTAGGGTAAAATTAGGAGGGTAGTGGTTCGAGAGTAAGTCTGGTCGATGTGGAACGTAGATTCGGCTGGTCTGGACTTCAGGGGGAACTACCTCTCGCAATCAGGAATCCAGGATCCGGATGACAGAGGGAACACAACAGGGCTCGTTGTATTCTCGAGGGGGAAGGGGGAGACAATTTTCCACTTCAGTTGTAGGCTCCGTGCTTTTCAGTCTTAAGAACCTTACCTAGGTGGATGTTTGCTTATCTTTCCTTCAACTTCATTGAGACTATGTTAGAGTTATTTCCTAGCTTTAACTTAGTCACTCAATGTTAAATGGATATAGTGAATCGTTGTGATATAGTTGGTGAGATTAATACTTAGCTTAAAAATACATATATAGTTATTAGGTGGTACATCCAGCAGCCCCTTCTCTGTATCCTCCTACTTTCTCTATCCTAGTTTCAAAGCCAAAGGCGGATGTTGTGCATATGTGCACAACAAACTCACTTGCTCTCGTGTTCCCGAGTTAGACTCTTCTGAATTTTCAACTTTATGGCTCAAACTTTCCTGTCATTCTCTTACTAAATATTTCTGTGCTGTCTATCTTTCCGCTAACTCTACCAACTTTCTCAAATTCTTTGACTATTTAAACTCTACAGTGGAACACATTCTATCCATTTCTCCTTTCTCAGAAATCTCCATCTTAGGAGATTTCAACGTTCACCACCGCCAATGGCTCTCCTCTCACACTACTGACCAACCTGGTGAACAAGCCTACGTCTTTTCTATCCTAAATGACCTAGAGCAGTTAGTTCAGCAACCCACCCGTATCCCAGATAGCATTGGAGATCGGCCCAACATTCTTGACTTTTTTTCTAATTTCTAACCCTTCTTCTTATACTGTCGATCTTTTCTCTCCTTTGGGCTCCTCCGACCATAAACTTATCTCTGTCACCTGTCCTATCTCTCCAGTACGGCCACCAGATCCTCCTAGCCGGCGGCGCTTGTGGCACTTCGGCGCTGCCGACTGGGAGGCTCTCCGGCAGTACTTCTTTGATTTCCCATGGAATTATTTCCGCTTCCGTGGCCGGGGACCCTCGGAGAGTGCTGAACGCATTACCGAGGTAATCCTATCGGGCATGGAAGCATACATTCCATTGTCTTTCTCTCAGAATAATGATAACAAATCTTTGTTTACTCACGCCTGTTCTACTGCTGTCCGTAATAAGGAGGAAGCATTCAAACGGTACCGACGCCTTAAAACTCAAGTCTCATTCTTCCTATGTTTCTGCCCAGAATCAAGCCAAATCTGTTCTTCGACTTGCCAAGCACTCTTTCATCAATAATTAATGCACTGAACTATCCAACTCTAGCTCTTTCCAAGCTTTCTGGCATCTAGCCAAAAACTCTCCAACAATTTCTCTTCCTAGTCTTTTCCTCCCCTTTTCCACTCTGATGGCACAACCATCACTTCTTCCTCTGACAAAGCTAAACTCTAAGCTCAAACTTTTGCTAGAAACTCCACCTTGCATGATTCCGGTGCTATTCCTCCCTCTCCACCCTCCTCTCTCTTACTTATGCCTAATATCCTAATCTCTTCTAAAAATGTACTTTCTACCCCCTCTGGGCTTAATACTAATAAGGCGTACGGTCCGGACGGTGTTCCTCCTGTTGTTCTCAAAAACTGTGCTTCCGTGCTGACTCCCTGCCTAGGCAAACTCTTTCATCTCTGTCTATCCTCTAACGTCTTCCCTTCATGCTGGAAATTTGCTCACATTCAACCTGTCCCAAAGAAGGGTGACCACTCTCAACCCTCCAACTATCGTCCAATTGCTCTCATCTCTTGTCTTTCTAAAGTTTTTGAAACTATCTTGCTTCCAAATTTCTTAAGCATTTCTCTTCTCATAATCTGCTCTCAGATCGCCAGTATGGCTTCCTTAAGGGTCGTTCTACTGGTGATCTTCTTTCATATCTTACTAACTCTTGGTCATCCTCCTTTCGGGACTTCAGTGAAACTTTTTCTATTGCACTAGACATATCGAAAGCCTTCGATAGATTCTGGCACAAATCTTTTTTTCTAACCTATCCTCCTTCGTTTTCTATCCCTCCATCTGTGCCTTTGTCTCTAATTTCCTTTCCGGCCGTTCCATAGCCGCGTTTGTGGACGGCCATCGTTCACTTCTTCACCCTATAAACTCCGGTGTTCCTCAGGGCTCTGTCCTATCTCCTATTATCTTTCTAATTTTTATAAATGATCTCCTCAACTGTACCTCAATTCCCATCCATTCATACACAGACGACTCAACCTTACACTACTCCATTAGTTTTTCAGAATGCCCCAGCCAGCAATCCCTCAACGACAAACGTAATGAAGCCATAGAACTCTTAAATTCTGATCTAAATACTATCTCCAATTGGGGCAGAGAAAACCTTGTTACCTTTAATGCTTCCAAAATCCAATTTCTCCATCTATCTACCTGTAAGGAACTCCTAGCGGACTATCCCTTATTCTTCAACAATACAAAAATCAATCCTTCATCTTCTCTCAATATTCTTGGTGTCTCTTTTTCTTCTGCTCTCAGTTGGAAGGACCATATTACCAGTCTTGCTAAGGCAGCCTCCCAGAAGTTGGGTGTGCTCAACCGCCTTAGGGGGTTCTTTTCCCCTGCACAGCTTCTTGCTCTGTACAGGGGATAGTGCATCCTTGTATTGAGTATTGTTCACATGTGTGGGGAGGTTCCTCTCACACCGCTCTCCTAGACAAAGTTGAAAGGGAGGCCCTTCGTATCATTAACTCCCGTCCACTCACCAACTCTCTGCAATCTCTCTCTCTCCGCCGCAATGTTGCATCTCTCTCGCTATTCTATCGCCACTATAATAATCAGTGTTCCTCAGAGCTTTCCCAGTGTATACCACCTCCTTTATGTAGGGCACGTGGTATCCGTCTTGCAACTCAATCCTACCCCTACTCTGTGCAACTCTCCAACCCAAGAGTGAAACGTTACTCTCAAACTTTCTTCTATTAAATAGCTGAGCTCCGGAACGCTCTCCCAGAATCAATCTTTCCCTCTTCCTATGACTTAAATTGCTTCAAACTCCATGTGTCCAGGCATTTTGGCTCGAACGTCCCTTGATTTTGGCTCTGTCACTCTTTCAACTATGGGGGAGGCACTCGCTATAGGTAGTTCTGCCTTTTGCCTCCGTCAATCACATAGAAAAAAAAAACAAAAAAAAAACAATCATTTCAGGTATTTTATTTAATACTCTGGTGGGAGTTACTAAGTCTAGGAATGATATAATCGTAACGCTTATAATTCTGTTATAATTAGGGCTTATTGGTGATGCAGTGGATAACTCGGTTCTTCATTATATTCTCGAGTTGAGTTAGAGTTATCCGTAACAATACTGCATTTAAGAACCTAATATCCTCACTTATTCCGATAGCACTCGGGTCTTTGATGTTGAACTTGCATAAGCATTTGTTCGTTGTACTGCAAGTCTGGCTGCTGGGCGAATGACGGCTGGTGATTGGTGGAGATGGTCTGAGAGCTGGATGGTGATTGGCTCCAACTCCCACTCTTTTGTCTGGGTGACCGACCTAGATGAACCCTCTCCCTGGTATTTAGAGCACGGGAATGCCCTGGTAATATGGGGTACTCCTCTGTTTCTGCTTTCTCTACAGCATGGGAAACTGGTATGCGATTCCTTCTCTGCTGTTAGTTTCTTAGTTTCTCCTTCCTGTTCACCTGTAGGTTAGCAATCCTACAGGTGTTACTTAACCCCGTTCCATTCAACCCCGTCACTTCACATACTACAGATCTATAAAACTTGGAAGACCGCAAAAAGTTTCAATACGTATTTGTTTTTATGTGTGTATGAAGGAGACAAACGGCAGGCCGCCTGTAACGAGTGTCTCCCTCAAAGCCAAAAGAGTTACAGAGAGCCAAATTCAAGGGACGTTGGGGTCAAAATGCCTGGACACACGGAATATAAAGCAGTCTAAGTCATAGGATGAAGGAAAGATTAATAAAGGGCGAGAGTTTGTTGAGTAGAAGAAAGACCAAGAAAATTTGCTAATTCTTGGGTTGGAGAGCTGGACAAAATAGGAGTGGGACTGTGTTGAAAGGCGGTTGCCCCACACTCGCCGCAGGAGAGGGAGTATGCACGGAGAGAGCTCTGAAGAACACTGATTGTTGTAATACTGATAGAAGAGTGAAACATATCACAAGCTTTGCTCATCAACTGGTCAACACATAACGAAAAGAACCGTGATCACTAAAATGCCTAAATGAAAAGATTACAGAGCATTCAAATCCAAAAAAAGAGCATAAGCATTGTTCTTGTTAGTATTTCAATAAATTGCGATTGATAATAATTATGTACCCATAAAATGGGGTAACTTCGGACATTTTTCGATGTTTTTTAACAATTGCTCCCGAGTGTAAACACATTATAGAGATTTAACTAGGTCAAGTGATGTATGGTGATAGTGCGCCGTAATCCAGGAAGCCTCCTAAAATTAACCCCTATAATAAGAGAGCTATCCTTATCCTAAATGATGTCCGAAGTTTGCTTGAAAAGTTGACAACTTCGGACATGTATGGATAACTTCGGACATAGGTGATTTCTTATGGAAAATGATTGCCAAGAAAGCTGGGCTAACTCCGGACAAACGGAGGAGAACTTCGGACGTACGTTCGTGGCCTTATTTCATTCATTTTTCGGCTCTTACTATTTTATATGAATATTTTATTATTGCTGCTTATTCCTGTCCGATGTTTAAGTAGAAAATGCACAGTCAATACTTTTAGGCCTGTATAATCAGTATAGGAGGGGGATATATACGATGTTTAACATATATTCTGTTTGGATCTGTTCTCGTTAGGCATTGAGCTCACTCTTAGAAAATATTGAGCAGGAAAAATAACCAATGCTGTCTAATCAATAACTCGAAAATTAACTAGGCCTAGTGAAAAAATATAGGTATGTATACTATATCACTGCATATACACTTTTATGAATTTGAGCATTTTTATAGGTATAACGTATTTGTTGGTGTTTCTTTCGGCAGATAACAAAAAATTTGGACAAGATATATGCCTCTCCTAATTTATATATATTATATATCCAGAATTATCCGAAATACATAAATCGGTTAGCATATTATCATATTTTTATGGGTTTTTGGACTCAGAGAATGATTATTTGATCTTTTACCACCATGTTAATGATGGACAAGTATTATGAATGATTTTCATAGGGCAAATAATAACAAAAGATTGTTTTGTTCCATGTCCGAAGTTAGCAAGTTTTTTTTAAAATACACAATCGACTAAATGATAGTGTTCTAGCTAGAGCGTTATACAAGTGTAACACATTTCCTTTGGTGGATGTTGTCTCTGGTAATGTTACTACAAAATGATATCAGTCACAACATCATTCATACAAACAAATTTCTTCAGGGCGATAGAAGTTTGGCAGGGTAGCGAAAAATTTACATATTTTCGTCATATATATAATATTTTTTTAGTGTACATATACTCATGTCAGTTTCCTAGGACTTTTACATGCTCTTCCTTTGCCATTTCTCTAAACGGACCCCACAAAAAAAAAAAAAAAGCGTTTCCATTATATAATGACAATGTCTAATTACTTATTATCGCCGATATCCGAAGTTATCACCGCAGTACGAAGTTACCCCACTTTACGGGTAAGACTTTTGAGGTTATAGTAGTTGACATAAAATTAATACAGGAATCAGTGCACACTGCACAGGTATAGCAAGTCGTCTGTGTGGCACGTGGTTCATAATTATTAAAGGCCCCGTCACACATTCACGATTTGGAGCACATGACACGAATCGAATATTGTGGCAATGTCGGTGAATTCCATCACGAAATAGCCCTCTCACGAGACTTTCTTGTACTGACTATAATCTTATATGTACGTAAGTCGAAAATACCTCGTAGGATATACGAGCCATCCTGATTAACACAGGATTAGGTGGCGATTATAGTCCGAACCACACAAAAGTCACACCTACTTACAACGTACCAAGTACATGTTGTTATCGTTACGCGCAGATACCATACAGGTCTCGTGACAAAACCGCGCCCTTAAGCCACACTGCATAAACATTTTATTCTTGGTTACCATTGGACAATTTTCTTTAGCTCGGGGACTTATAGGTGCAAATACGATCTCATTTAAAACTCAGAATGAAGTAAGTCCCTCTTAAACTGCATAACATTGTCTAACTTCATCCATAATAAAAGGTAAACTGATGTCCCGCTGTTGAATGGGTTAAACTAGCTACCGGTATAGAAGATTATATGTGTGTGTGTGCGCGCGTGTGCATGTGCGTGTGTGTGCGTACGTCTGTGTCTCTCCTAGTTAAAGGGTGGGAGCTAGGAATCCTCCTCCTATTGTAAAAGTTACCTACTAGACGAGGCAGAGAAAGGGAACGCGAAAGTGGTTCCGAACCCTAAGAATGGAAGGTTTAAATATTGTCTACATTAGAGCCGACTGACCCACACACGGCAGATCCCTTTCACCCAAACCCATCTCGTCCATATGTTTATCTAAATTTATCTTAACCCGGCAAGCGTGAGCAGGGTGTAGTGAACACCACAGTTCTGGGCGGCAATATTAAGCTCCATTCCTGCCTATAATCGTCATTTTACGATAAATATCAATTATTACTTATTCATATGCGCCCTGTTTTACCTTTAATATGAAGATAGTAACCTGTAACAACAATAAAACAAGTGGGAATATCATTTGGATGGTCAAAATCGCGAATTGTTAGCGAGCGGTTCATTCATCAATTGTGAGCCAGCTGGCCTCACACCTTCTTCTCTGGAGGGTTGAAGCAGTACTGAGCTACTCCCTCACACTCTCCCAGTCTCTACCTTACGTAACACACATGACCACAGCCTAGAATCGGTTTGGAGATGTTTACACGAAAATATACCAATGAATAAGGGAATAATGGGGAAAATAGGTGATAATTGAAGGGGGGGGGAAGGGGGGAAGGAGGGGATGTGGAGGAGTGGTAGAAGGTATGGCGGGAAAAAAATACTTGTTTTAAGTGCTACTGGGGCCTTTTAAACATTTTTTTTTAGGCCTTACCTCTTAAGAGGGTCTTCGCCCTTGCCCACCAAAACCTCTTAAGAGTGTTCTCGCCATTCCCGGGTTTAAAGCTCTCTATCGTTGTTTGTTTTATCCGCTATAGCATTTGGTAGCATATACCACATATTTACAACTCTGTTACCAAACCAATATTTGCCTATATCTTTTCTGAAACTAATTGATCTAATTTGAATAGTACTGGGACTAAATTCATGCCAGTTTTGGAGAAATATTACCATTATTTTAAAAACATGTGAAATATTTGGGCATGGATGCAGGAAATGGAGGAGCAAATAATAGTACTGGGACTAAATTAATGCCATTTTCGACAAATATAACCATTACTTTCAAAACCCGTGGACAAATACAAAATGGGTGATATATTTCGATTGGTAACAGAGTTTTAAACCAGTGGAATAGGCTACCGAGTACTGTAGTGGGATCAAGAACGATAGAGAGCTTTAAGATAAAATTAGAGAGGTATATGGACGAGATGGGTTGAGTGTCAAAGGGATCTGCCGTGTGTGGACCAGTCGGCTCTCTGCAGGCTCCCTTGTTCTTGTGTTCTTGTGTACTTTAAACACGTATGGACAATTTGGGCATGGATACAGGACATGGGTGGAGAAAATTAATAGTACTGGGACTAATTCATGCCATTTTGGAGAAATATTACCGATGCCATTACTTTAAGAACACTTGGAATATTTGGGAATGGATGCAGGAAATGTGTGAGAAATGAATAGTACTGGGACTAAATGTATGCCAATTTGGAGAAATGTTACCATTACTTTTAAGAACACTTAGAATATTTGGTATATATTAAGCAAACCACCCACCAATTTTCATGACAATTTTGAAATGCATGTTGGAATCCCTATAAACTGTACTTCATTTTTATGTAAGTTTGATAATTTGGAAGAATCGTTTAAGGGAGAAAATTAACATTGAAAATGATGTGTAAAAAGTCTCCCATAAACGGCGGCCCGCTATGTTATTGTAATTTTCGGCCTAATTTCGTCTGTTAATTAACTTTCTCCTTAATTGGACCCCCTATGAAGTACAAAAGATTATGATGACATAAGTGGCGGGTGTTTAGAGGGGGCAGAGCTCCCCCTTCAACATATTACGTGTCCCACAGTAACTTCTATTATATTAACAACCCAAGAATTTTCACAGATTTTTAAAATTTCATTTAGGATGTAATATAACCTATACTCCATGTTAAAATAAGTGTCAACCCTCGAAAAATTATATCAAGGGAGATACAGAACCTAGAACCTGTAACGATATTTGTCCAGGGTTAGGTTAGGTTAGGTTGAAATCCGAGCCAACTTTTGCCAAAACTTGGCTCGGGTTTTTTAATTTTGGGGTTTTCTCAAATTGAAAAACAACAAAACCCGAGCCAACTTTCATCATAAGAGCCATTATATCGCCTTTTTATGTCTTTAACCCCACATTTTCCCTGATCTCCATAACCCTCCCCACTATCGGGCGCCATGTCTTAAGATCGTTGGATAAAGGGGAAAACGATTTTTGCGGAGGTTGACACTAATGGCAATCACTATATATTGATGCAAATAAACTAAAACTAAAAACAAAATAATGAAAATAATTGGTGGGTGGTTTCCTTAATATTTTCCGAATATTCCGACCCCCAGGGGGTAAGGGGGCCTTCATCTATTGGTGGAGGAAAAAAAGAATATGCCTCACGCATCCTACTGCGTGTCGTACAAGGCGACTAATGGGGGGGATGGCGATAGACTTGTGGACCAACAGTCATTACTATGCAATAAAGTCTTTATCTTAGCACTGTCTTGGTATGGCACTGTCGAGGCTGGTGGGGTGTGGATAGGTGCCACAGGGGACCGAGTCTTACCTGGGCGCTGTTTGGCACCACACCTGTGTTGGCAACAGTGTTTGCATGTTGGAGCAGTGTTGGGGCATGACTTTATTGTTCTATAGTCCAATTGCCTAATATACAGTAGAGTCTTGTTATGGTGCTGTCTTTTTGTAACACTGTTAAGGCTGGTTGGTTGCAGATACTGCAGGTGCAAGTGCTGCAGGGGGACTGTTGAGTCTTGCTGAGGCACGGTTAGCACTATACCAACATCAGCCACAGTGATGACTTAGTGGGGCAGTGCTGTGGCGGGACTTTATTGTACTACAGTACACCAACTACTGAAAGGCAATCCCGTCTGAGCCGTTACATTGCATGTAATGGAAAAATGGCGTTAAACCATTGTATGTTGTATGTTGTATGTATTTGGGCATGGATGCAGGAAATGGGTGAGAAATGAATAGTACTGGGACTAAATTCATGCCATTTTGAAGAAAAATAACCGTTACTTTCAAAACACGTGGACTCTTTGGTGATCAGCTGTAAAAAATCGTCTATGTGTGCCGAAAGGTTTAGGTTTTTTCGAGATGGGTAAAATTCTAGATCCGGTTTCACAGCGAATTTAGCGTTTTGTGTTTTTGTTTTTCTCAGTTTTCTTTAATATACAGTTTTGTTTTATACTAAGGACTGGCGGAAATTAGTATTTACCCATTGTCCAACAATCTAAAAACACGGCCCTACTAGTGGGGAGGGCTATGAACATCAGGGAAATTGCGGGGTAAAAGACGAAAATAAGGTGTAATATTAGCCTAACCTAACAACCTTACCTAACCTAACCTAGTATATTAGGTGGAGGCTGCCGCCTCCACACCCCCGCTGGTTTGGTATTAAAATTATAACAGATTGATGGTCGCCAACAAAAAAAGTCAATGAAGTCTATGGTATTTACTCCGCAATCTTCAGTTTTGGCTGTGGATAACAGGAGGTAAATATAAACTTTTTCACAGTAATTATTATTCCATTTGCACCGCTACTAACCGACATAGGAATGAAGTATGGTATATGACAAATATATAGAAGCCATATAAATTGACGAGTGTGCTGTGAAACCGGATCTAGAATAATACCTTGAGATGTTGTCAGTGTGCTTTCTTAGTGTTCAATGGCGTTACGTGACTGTACATGATTACTACAAGCTGTTATCGTAGTACACTGGCAACGTTACTTTTCGGTGTGACATCGTGCGACTTTACCACATCATTTTGCGACTGCACAAAAACGCCACATAGTATACAAACTTTGTAACGTATTCATAATGACATACTACGATACAAAGTCAGGTCAAAATCAGGTCACGAGACGGTACAAAATGTTAGTATACCCCTTAAAAGTTTGTAGCCTTCCACGAGATAACAAGAGACACTGTGACACATGACGAGATGTAACGAAACGTATGGAGACTTCAACAAGAAACGCGTCTCGTGCCATGTCGTGGTCCAAGTCGTGAATGTGTGACGGGGCCTTAAGTCCCTTTTCTGGTACTTGCCATACGATTACTTGGTTACCATTCTCAGTAAACTGTACATTTTTAATTGTATTGAAACATGTAGGCAAGAAATTAACTATTTGAATATGGGAGGCCTTTCCTGAACTTATTAATAATGTCTGATGATAGACAAATAAAACATAAGAACATAAGAACATAAGAAAATGGGAGTCTGCAGAAAGCCGATTGGCCTAAGCAAGGCAGATCCCTGTCCCACACAACCCCAATTATAAAGCCCAATTATAGGCTCAACACTCTAATACCCTGAGGATCATCTTACCAAAACGGTTAGAGATTAACGCAGGATTACGGGGGTCTGCAGAGCGCTGATTGGCCCAACCCTGCTGATCCCCCTTCACACCCAACCCTTCTCGTCCATATGCTTATCCAATTTTATCTTAAAGCTCCCTATCGTTTTTAATCCCACTATAGCACTTGGTAGTCCATTCCACCCATCTACAACTCTGTTACCAAACCAATATTTGCCTATATCTTTTCTGAAACGAAATTTATCTAATTTGAAACCATTGGTACGAGTTCTTTCGCTATCACTGAGCTTTAGTACATTTGTCATGTCCCCTTTGTTAATCCCACTAACCCACTTGAACACCTCTATCATATCCCCTCTAACTCTGCGTCTCTCTAACGAATGTAAGCCTAATTTCTTCAACCTTTCTTTATACGGAAGATTTCTAATATTATGGATCATTTTTGTCATTCTACGTTGTACTCTCTCCAATGAATCTATGTCCATTCTGTAATAAGGACACCAAAATTGAACAGCATAATCCATATGGGGTCTCACTAATGACAAGTAAAGTTTTAAGATAACATCAGCAGTTCTGTTACTCACACTCCTAGAGATGAACCCGAGAATCCTGTTTGCCTTGTTTCGAACGTTTATACACTGTTGTCTAGGCTTCAAATCATTGCTAACAAACACACCTAGATCTTTCTCACAATTCGAGTTTTCTAATTCCACATTAGCTAGTTTATATTTAACATTTGTATGCATCTTCCCTATCTTTAATACCTTGCATTTGTCAATGTTAAACTTCATCTGCCAATTTACTGACCATTCGTGTAAGGTATCTAGATCCCTTTGGAGGCACTCTATATCTCTATCTGAATCAATTGTTCTCCCCATTTTGGTATCGTCTGCAAATTTACTTATCCTACTAGTTATACCTAAATCAAGGTCATTTATGTATATAACAAACAACAGAGGACCTAATACAGATCCCTGGGGGACACCACTTTTGACTGCTCCCCATTCTGACTTCGTACCATTTATGCTGACTCTCTGCTTCCTACCAATTAGCCATGACCTAATCCATCCCAACAACGCCCCACCTATTCCATGCGCCTCAACCTTTTTCATCAATCTCTCAGGGGGACTCTGTCGAAAGCTTTACTGAAATCTAAATATATTATATCATATGACTTGTCATTATCTACTGCTTCATATACCTCTGAGAAAAAACTAAGCAAATTAGTAAGGCAAGAACGTCCCTGAGTGAATCCATGCTGAGAAGAATTTATTAAATTAAATGTATCTAAGTGGTTTCTAATTTTACTAGCAATAATTGACTCTAGTAGCTTTCCTATGATTGATGTAAGACTAATGGGACGGTAATTGGATGCTATTGATTTGTCACCTTTTTTGAAGATCGGAACTACGTTTGCAAGCTTCCAAGCTTCTGGAACTATACCTGTCTCCAATGACTTGTTAAATAAAAATGTTAATGGGTAACTTAACTCATCCCTACATTCTTTTAATACTCTAGCATATACCTCATCAGGACCAGGCGATTTATGAGGTTTCAGTCTGTCAATTTCCTTAAGCACATCATTTCTACTTAAAGTAACCGTACTTAACCTATTTTCTATACTATCGCTATATACTTTACGGACTTCTGGAAACTGTGCCAAATTTTCATTAGTGAAAACGGAAAGAAATTGACTATTTAATGTACTGCACATTTCTAAATCATTTTCTGTCATTTCTCCTATCAAAGTTTTAAGGGGACCAATTACATCTCTAACCTTGGATTGATATAGTTGGTAAAAAGCTTTAGGATTATTTTTTGAGTCATTGGCAACCTTAATTTCATAATTTCTTTTTTCTTTCCTAATATCCCATTTTACCTGTCTTGATATATTCTGATAGTAAGCAAGTAGGTGAATTTCACCTTTTCTAATTTTTCTATATATTCCTCTCTTTTGTCCTAGAAGATCTAATAGTCTATTATTCATCCATTTGGGTTGGTTCTGTGTTGATCTAAATTTTCTTTTGGGATGTATTTATTTTGTGCATTGAATACTGACTTGATAAAATTATCGTATGTATCTACCAAGGTTGACGTCTCTTCCTGACTTAAGATGACAGGTGCCTGAGAAGGGGTACACTCATTTGGACACCTGGATCGATTTAATTTTTTGACCATAGGGTCCGCTAATAGGGCTCTTCTTAACCCACCATAATTGGCTTTTCTAAAGTCAGGTATTAATGTTGTATTCTCTCTGGTATTACCTTTCCATTGTATATTAAAATACACAGAATTGTGGTCACTATTTCCTAGGTGGTCCCCTATCTCTACATTATTTACCATATGTTCATTGTTACTGAAAACTAAATCGAGAATATTATTACCTCTAGTCGGCGTATCTATGAATTGAAATAAAAAACTATCTTGTACTACCTCTATAAACTCCTCAGAATCAGAGTCTCCTATTTGATGCTGCCAATCTATATTCGGAAAATTAAAATCCCCCATAATGCACACATTGCTAAACCTTGATGCCATTTTAATTTCCTCCCATAATGACGTTCCGTTATTTCTACTCATATTTGGCGGTCTATACATAACTCCAATAACTATGGTCTCACTACCTTCGTTAACCTCTACCCAAACACTTTCATTATCGTTATTTAGTCTAATACCTGATTTAATACAGCTTTTTAATGTACTCCTGACAAACACTGCTATACCGCCACCCCTCTTACTTGTTCGGTCATATTTAAACAAACTATATCCTGGTATATCAAATTCTGCTAAGAAATGCCTGGTTTCTGTATTAATCCAAGTTTCAGTTAGCGCTATTATGTCTATATTTTCTTTGCTAACAAGGGCTCTAAGTTCGTTCATTTTGTTACATAGACTCCTACAGTTTGTGTAATATACTCTCAATTTACTTCTTTTCTTTATACCTAATTTACCTTTGTTTTTAGCGACATTTCCATCTTCCGTTGCACCATCACTACTATCATTTGCATTATAGTCATCATTTTTAGCATGAGACTGAATATCCTTATCGCTTTCGCTTGACGCTAAAATTGTTCCATTTAACCTCTCATTTACACTCTCAATATTTCTGTTCAAAAACCCCACAACCACCCTATCTAAAGAACTAGCTAATGTAGAAACCCCTAACCGTGAAAGATGAACCCCATCCCTTGCGTACATCCCATCTCTCCCATAGAAACTATCCCAGTTATCAATGAATGGTATTGCTTTTTCTTTGCAATATTTCTCCAAACGGCAATTGACACCAATCGCCCTGGATGTCCATTCCCTGGGAACTCCTCTTCTGGGTAGGATACAATGTACTACAGGGATCCCTCCCTTCATCCTAACTTTATCTAACACATCCCGATACTGCTGCAGCAGTTCCTCACTTCTACCCTTACCAACATCGTTACTCCCGGCACTGAGACAGATAATGGGGTTATCTCCACTATCTTCCAAGATGTGGTCCATCTTCTCTAAAACCCTCCCAACTCCATGGCCAGGCAGACACACAACCTTCCTAAGTTTAGTGCGGGTAGCCCTAACTAAATGTCTTACCATGGAGTCGCCCACAATCGACACAGACTTACCTTCTCGGGACACAGACTTACCTTTCCCTCGGGAGGATCCAGCAGCTGCAGTTGGAGAACCCCCGGTGGTGGCAGAAGCTCCCTTGGTGGGGGTGGTGGTGGGGGTAGTGGTGGTGGTAGGTAGCACAGCGTCAGAGGTTGGAGCTGAGTCGGCGGCAGGCACTTCGGTTATCCCTCCCTTATCCTGACTATCTTTTCCCTCACATTCGTCTCGCAAAGGAGAGAATGTATTTGTCACACTCATACCTATTCTACTATCCTGCTTCTTGAGTGTGACTTTCCCACCCGTATTTTTAACAACCTGCCATGAATACAATTTTTCATCAACTTCCTCCCTTTTCCCCTTACTTGACTTTATTTCCTCTTGGCTAAGCTTGAAAGCTAGATTTTCGTCTTTAATCAAATCCACTTCCCTCTGAAGTTTAACATTAACCTCCCTTAGAGCCAAGACCTCTTCCTTCACCACAACCATCTCCTCTCTTACCTGGAGAATAAGATGATGCAGATCAGTTAGAGACTCGCACTCCATACCTGCCATGATCCCAATAAGTTTAGCGAGGAGCAAGAAACTAAGTACAGAAAAACAAAAACAAGTAAACTAACAGCTAAAAACTGAGCTATAACACTTTTATATAACACGAGTGCACTGCCCCCAAACACAGGTAGGTGTAATGGTCACTAAAGGTCACTGGTAAGTGGTCCGGGCAGGAGCTCAGATTAACACAACCTTCTCTGTCACTGACTGAACTAGAACTGAATAAACATAAAGTATAAAGTATAAACATAAAGATATACTTTACAGAAGGAGATACTCGAGGTAGTTTTACCCCTCCTGACTATTAGAAGTCTTACCTATTTTGAACATGATAGCCTGAAATTATCAAGAATAAAATAGGAATAATGTCATTCATACTGGAAGGGTACACTTCGTAATCCAGATGAAGAATGATATGATATACCGTAGCCGAAGGCAAGAAATATTTGTCAGCCCTAAAATATCGGTATTCTCTGTTTTTGCTTAGTATTGTAGTGTGTGTGTGTGTGTTAAAGCCGAATCACATGAACACTTTACCTCACTTTAGGACCGAGTTATACGATCTGTTTTTTCTTGCAGCATTTTGTAACTCATTTATCATAGGTATCAGCATAAATACTAACGTAAGATGGAAATAGTTAGCTGGATTCTAATGAAACTATAATTCGGAAACAACTAGACACGTCACCAGAGTTGATGAGAAAAGAACCCGGAAAAATTTGACCTTGTGAATCCTCCATAATTACCCTACAAACTCCATTCCTAACAAATGATTCCTAATGTCCTACCAAGTTTGATCTTGGTCCTAGCATTTCTACTTTAGTTTCTGCATATCCGTATGTATATTCATATCTTTGCATTAGAAACAATAGGTCTACAGTAAATAATACAGTCACATCACACTAATTAAGAGTAAATTACGGTTATATTCAACGACACTAGTGCAGCGTTATGAGAAACAATTTATTAGGGAAAATAGGCACCAATAGATTTGCCATATTTTTCTCCATATAGTCCGCATGGAGGATTTTCGTTATCAACAAATTGAAAAATACCCACTTCACAGACAAATACACCAAAAATCTAAGTCAAAGCGGGGGTGTGGGGGCTGCAGCCCCCACCTATAATACTAGGATAGGTTAGGTAAGGTTGTTAGGTTAGGCTAATGTCCTTTCAAAGGGGTATAGGCTAGTAAACACTAGGATAGCTTATACCTGGTCAGAGGTAAGAAGAAGAAGAAGAAGAGTCTTGCTGTAGTCTCTTTGAATGCTACCAAATAATCTCTCTCCTTCCTCTTCGAGTACCTCCCCGGAATCGACTGCAAGGTCTTTGAGATACTAACTATTCCTTGTAACTCCTTGTGACTATTTTACCGCAAAAGACAGACAAAGGAAATATGGAAAAGGTATACAATTCCGACAAGACGATCGTAGGATTAGACTATACATTAGCACGTGAGTGTTGAGTTTACCACCTCGCTCTCCACTCCCAGACTCCCATCACAGACACAGGGTGGAAAACATGGAATAGGGGAAAATTAATCAGAAATTAATTTAAGTTAACCGATTAATTTGAAGATATTTAAATTAAGTTAAGTGAACCAATGTTTTCAAAATTAACTATTTAAGTTAAAAGTAAATTAACTTAGTAGGTTAATCGGCAAAAGTTAAGTTAATTGACGCAACATTTGTGGACCTCACCTATTTCTAATTATTGAAGTATATAATTATGTAGAAACGAATTTACGAATATAACTTTTTATACATCAACTACTAAACTATATATGCTATTTATTGAAAAGAAAGTTCTATTCAAAAATCAATCCAGAAGTAAATCCCCGCCCAACAGGACTAATTGGGGGGAAACCCTGTCCAGACCTGCCAAAAATCCGGATCTGGCGGGGTCCGAATAGGTCCCATACGAACCGGACAATACCGGATGTCAGAGATAATTATGTCTGGTTCTGTCCAGTACCTTCCTAATCTAAATAAACTGGATCTGATTTTTTTTTTTAGTGTAATGTAGTTGAGAACATCATCCCATTCATACCTAACCCATCTCATCCATATGCCTACTGTATCTACATTTTATATCTACAACTGTTACATTACAAAGCAATAGTGTCCTTTTCTTACTGACCTGTACTGTAAGGGGGGTGAACAGTGAAGGTGGTGTAGGGTGGAGTGGAGTGGGTGGTGTGGAGTGGGTGGTAGTGGAGGTGCCATACAAAAACAATGATTGCAACTGTAGCAAATTTGTCATGTGCTGTACACATTAGAACACTGAACACTTGTTGCCACTTAAGAAAAGAACTGAACTTTTTATTTTCTTACCACAGTAAATCAACTTTCACCTTCTTATTTTTGCAATACTGTAATATATTGAGGCATAACTTAGCCTAATCAACTTTTGACAGCCTTCTCACGAGCCTCACCATACTTCTCTCTACTCTTTGCTTCCTTGGAAGTTATCACAACATCACTATCCATCTTGGTGGGGCAGGCGAGTAGAAATAATAGCACAAACACAGAGATAATGTCCAGATCGACGTACAACTCTTGGAGCGGACCACCTGACTGGACGTAAACAATACTTTTGGCGCGAATAGAATCTTACCCACAATGCTGTTCGGTCCGAATTCAATGTTTTTTCCCTCTGCCATTCGGCCTTGTCCGAATGGCTTGGGCATATGTCCGAACCCGAATGCCTGTCCGAAAGTCTTGGGTTTCAGGATGGGAGGGCACCGGATGGGCGGGGTTTTACTTGTAGTTATAATTGTAGGTAAAATTCTAGTTCCGGTTTCACAGCGAATTTAGCGTTTTGTGTTTTTGTTTTTCTCAGTTTTCTTTAATATACAGTGTTGTTTTATACTAAGGACTGGCGGAAATGAGTATTTACCCATTATCCAACAATCAAAAACACTGCCCCCACTAATGGGGAGGGCTATGAAGATCAGGGAAATTGCGGGGTAAAAGACGAAAATAAGGGGTAATATTAGCCTAAGTTAACAACCTTACCTAACCTAACCTAGTATATTAGGTGGGGGCTGCCGCCCCCACACCCCCGCTGGTTTGGTATTAAATTAATAAAAGATTGACGGTCGCCCAAAAAACGTGAATGAAGTCTACGGTATTTACTCCGCAATTCTTCAGCTTTGGCTGTGGATAACAGGAGGTAAATATTAACTTTTTCACAGTAATTATAATTCCATTTGCGCTGCGGAAAATATCAAGGAAACTGGCCAACTTTTATTTCGTGATGTTTTTTTTTTGGTTTTAGCTAGTTTTCATCATTATACAGTGGTTGTCATTCATTAGAATCTCTGGAAAAAACGTTTTCCCCATTATCCAACAATCTTAAGATACGGCCCCCGATAGTGGAGAGTGCTATGAAGTACAGGGAAATTGAGGGTTAACATACAGGAGACGCAACAATATAGGTAGCACATTTCTAATGGTAGTTTTGGGTTCCTATCATCATATGCTTCATTTCTATATACTTTTTACCGGCGCCCATGGCCTACCGGTATTCGGCCATATCTGTAAATACGAATGCGAGGAACTTCGAGCGAATTCCTGATCGAGCGGATGCACAATCCAATCTAATTAACCTAACCTAACCTAACCTAACCTAAATGTGCCTCCGCTCGAATATAAATTCGCTCGAAGTGTCCAGATACCGTAAATACTACCGCAACTACGAATCTTGTTTCTGAAACCTAGTATATTAACCTAACCAAACAACCCAACCTATCGACAGAGATGGGCAGGTGGAGTGGACTAAAAAGCTGGTGGACAGACCTCGGGAGACAGGTGAAAATAGCGTGTGTACGAATCGGTGCCGTCTATAGGAAGAATTGACAACCATGTTTCGACAAAATTCCATTTTAGTACCATATATTTTTATTAGGTTTTGCCGAGGCTTAAAACACATTTTCATATTATGTTTAGAGCATATAAAATCCATATGTGTGTTCAAATATTGCAAAATAATTGGTGACCAACTTATTTAGTTATACTAAAAAAAATGCAAAAAAAAAAAAAAACACACATGCTAAAACTCGTGACTGTCACACCGTATCAATTTACCTTCTTTTTTGCACTTGCTGTCTTTTATGCAGCTGAAAAATCTTAAAATCCGAGCCAACTTTTGCCAAAACTTGGCTCGGGTTTTTTCATTTTGGAGTTTTCTCAAGTTGAAAAACAACAAAACCCGAGCCAACTTTCATCATAAAAGCCATTATATCGCCTTTTTATGTCTTTAACCCCACATTTTCCCTGATCTTCATAGCCCTCCCCACTATCTTAAGATTGTTGGATAAAGGGGAAAACGAGTTTTGCGGAGGTTGAAACTAATGGCAATCACTATACTGTATATTGATGCAAATAAACTAAAACTAAAAAAAAAAAATAATGAAAATAATTGGTGGGTGGTTTCCTTAATATTTCCGGGCTCTGTCTTGAGTCGGCCACCCCTAGTAAAAAAAAAAGTAAAAAAAACAAAAAAGAGAAAATAGAATAAATGGGGAATGGGCCTGAGTAGATATATACTGTAGATAGCCAGACATTATCCACATATTATTATTACCGCATTACCACAGATGATAATGCCCTGATTCTTTTATATGTATAGGCGGTACACATTTTGTGGAACCCTAATCACGATTACCCCAATCGTCCTTCGTAACATTGGATTCACACACAAAATTATAGCCTATAATTTGGAGTTTGACTATTCAGCGTTATACATGCAATACAAACTGACGTCACTCTACTCTCATGAATCGCTCGGACTCCCCACTGTAAAGATCAAAATGGACTATATTATATACTATGAGTCTTCTAGGTTTATTATGGACACTTTTGTTATAAAAATATTCAGTTATTCAGTTTGACTTTATACCATAATCGCAAAGATTTTAATATATTTTAATTTACGTTATTTAATAAACAATCGAACTTACTTGGTGTTTTTTATATATCTTGCCTCGTAACGCCAACCCAAGTGTAAACTTATCTACCTACTGGCCAGTGGTGTCCAGAGAATATCTTAAGCAGCGAACCGAACCGGTGATGTGAGCGGGCTGGTGTTATCCATATGGTCCAGCTAATATTTAATGTCAATTAGTACTATGATTGCGCTCACTATTAATTAATAATTTCCGGTTTGTTTATGTTATCGATTATATCCGACGATCGTAAGGAACAAAGTCTAAACGTTATTTCACTTCGATTTTCTAAGTATTTTTTGTATGTCTTATCACTATGGAATTCAACCGGCGACTGGCTCCTATTCTGACTCCTGAGCAGTATAATACCTTGGAAAATGGCGGAGTAATATCAAAGTAGTGTCCGCGATTCTAGTTCTTAATTTTCTTATTATTATTATAGTTATACTTTGTACAAAATCATATCATCAAATATACTACAACTATCTATATTATGTTGGCTAAATGTAAACCCATTAATTAATATATAGTTTTAATATAAAAATACTTGCAAGGCTTTAGCCGCAATTTTATTCCAGAACGTATCGTTATTCCAGAAAGTAGCATTCGAACCCTAATGCTTCATTACGCTACCGAGTACGGTATGCTAATGTCTCGTGGCTATAATCTGTGGGATATTTTCCACACATGTTATATAAAGGTAATAAAGGATGATATCATTTGACATAAGCTGTTTGAATGAGCCTTTTATTTTCACAATTCGTACTCGAATGTAACTAAAACAAAATTAGCTCTATGAGTAATATAGAAATTTGAGCACGAACCAACTGTAGGAATTTTGTTGTTGTTATTACATATTCATTGGGAGGTGTTTGGTGTTGGAGTGAAATGACTAAAATTAGAATATCCCATTAGACACAGTATACAGAAAAAGTTTATATTTTGGACCATTCTGAACATAATAGTCAAATTAAATAGTCACATATCCAAACCTACTCCCACGACTGATCTTTTATATTACAGGGTCGAGAGGGGAACGCCTTATTGTTGGGGGTAGCCATGATGGTCCTGCCCTTCCTACCAGCAACCAACCTGCTCTATACTGTCGGCTTTGTTGTGGCTGAACGGGTACTCTACATGTCCAGGTTGGTTAAGGGGTTAGTACTTGTTTGGGGGGCTACTTATTCATTGTTTGGGGGGCTACTTATTCATTGTTTGGGGGGCTACTTATTCATTGTTTGGGGGGCTACTTATTTATGTATTAATTTAATTATGATTTTCCTCGCAAGCTTAATAAAACACCCCTTGTATTCCCTTTCAAGATATATTTGTATATTTTTTGATAGAAAAATGTTCCGGCCGAAGGCCGGTTCTTTAACACCTTACGAGCGGCCTATGCGGTTTATTTATGTGTACCGCACAGCGGGGTGTTTTTAGCCAAAATAGGGCTGTTTACGTGATCATTTTCATGCCTAAATAAGACCCAGAACGTAAAACAAGTACCTATCCCTGAAAGGGCATAAACAGAGCTTTCGAATGACACCATAACGATCCTTGTATGATGGATAGTTTTCTTGCAATAACCGTGCAACGCGAGTGCAAAAAGCAGGTAATTCGGTACTTTCAGTACATAATTGAGTATGTAGCGAGTGAGAGAGGGAGGAGGGAGCTGAGATTTGTGTCAGTAGGTTCGCCGCGGTGGTCTGGAGCAGTCATACGCTTGCTAGTCTCCTGCCACCACTTGTCTCTCTCTCTCAGCCACATTACGTGCTGAAATTGCCACTCGACCTATGTCGAGCGCCGCCACATAGTCCAGCTTTATTTAACTCGACTTATGTTGCTCGCCGCTAATTAAGGGTTAAAAAACTTTCAGGCTTGCTATAGCTCGCCAGGAACAAAACGACACCTAAACGGCACGAAAGGTCTTAATATTGACAAAGTAATGGGGCGAAAGGTCTCAAAATCGCCAAACTAGTGAACGAACGTCTTAAAATTGCAAAATTAATGGGTCTAAACATGAGGGAGAAGGGGTTCCAGGAAAACCGAGAGTCTCCCCCTTAATTAGTTAGTTATAATATGAGTTCAGAGGCTATCAACCCTTCTGGATTATTAAGCCAGCACACTGTAAGTTAAGAATAGCGTCAGGACTGGAGCCCCCATTTTCGAGAACCCCAATCCCTTGTCAGGTTAATGTCTGATCTGACCTGGTGATAGTTCGGGGACATACCTTCTCAACGGCCCACCAATTCGCGCTGCGAAAAATTATGTGATTTTTTTTTTTTTTTTTTATGTTGCCATTCTGTCCACGATTTGTGTATGATTCGTTTCACTTTCTCCTTATCTGCTTTCATTAAAGTATTTGTGTTTGAGAGAGAAAACAAGAGATAGAGAGAGAGAAAGGGGGTGGGTAGTGGTGGTGATTTATTTATATATATATATATATATATATATATATATATATACAGTATATATACATATATATATATATCTATCTATCTATATATATATATATATATATATATATATATATATATATATATATATATATATATATATATATATATATATATATATATATATATTATGGGGGTAGATTGTAGGCACCAATCGAACAGGGCTATACCCAGGAGAGGCTGTGGGCATTTGATAAGCAATCGCTGGAACTCCTGTTTCATTTGCTTGGCCTCTCTTACTGATTCCCTTTGTGCCTCACTTACACTGAGAGTAGTCCAGCATGCTCTCACAAACCCCTCCTCCTCCTATCTACTTCACTACGCTTAACATGCACACCACACTTTCTCCTTCATAATTATTAAAAACAAAAAATAATGATGAACACAGGCCCAGCCTCGGAGTCCCCAGGGAGGGGGGAACCATAAATACCCCCACACATGCCCGACCTTCCCCTGACGACCCCTCGAAAAACTCTGGACCACGGCCTGTCACTCTTACTATCAACTTCTGCAATATTCGCGGCCTTTCCTCTAATTTTCACTATCGAACAGCATCTCTCCTCCAAACCTGATCTTCTTTTCCTCACCGAAACTCAAGTGTCTGAAGCAACTGCCAGCAGCCCCTTCACTGCATCCTCCTACTTTCTCTATCCTAGTTTCAAAGCCAAAAGCGGATGTTGTGCATACGTGCACAACAAACTCACTTGCTCTCGTGTTCCCGATTTCGACTCCTCTGAATTCTCAACTTTATGGCTCAAACTATCCTGTCATTCTCATACTAAATATTTCTGTGCTGTCTATCTTTCCCCTAACTCTACCGCCTTTTCCAAATTCTTCGACTATCTAAACTCTAAAGTGGAACACATTCTATCTATTTCTCCCTTCTCTGAAATCTCCATCTTAGGAGATTTCAACATTCCCACAGCCAATGGCTCTCCTCTCACTATACTGACCCACCTGGTGAACAAGCCTACGTCTTTTCTATCATAAATGACCTAGAGCAGCTGGTCCAGCAACCCACCCATATCCCGGATCGCTTCGGAGATCAACCCAACATTCTTGACTTATTTCTGACTTCTAACCCTTCTTCTTATACGGTCAATCTTTTCTCTCCTTTGGGCTCCTCCGACCATAAACTTATCTCCGACACCTGTCCTATCTCTTCAGTACGGCCATCCGATCCTCCCAGCCAGCGGCGCTTGTGGCACTTTGGCGCTGCCGACTGGGAGGCTCTCCGGCAGTACTTCTTTGATTTCCCATGGAATGACTTCTGCTTCCGTGGCCGAGGACCCTCGGAGAGTGCTGAACACATTACCGAGGTAATCCTCTCGGGCCTGGAGGCGTACATTCCATTTTCTTTCTCTCAGTCTAATGCAAAAAAATCTTGGTTTACTCACGCTTGTTCTACTGCTGTCCGCAACAAGGAGGAAGCATTCAAACGGTACCGACGCCTTAAAACTCAAGAATCTCATTCTTCTTATGTTTCTGCCCGGAATCAAGCCAAATCTGTTCTTCGACATGCCAAGCACTCTTTCATCAATAATAAATGCACTGAACTATCCAACTCTAGCTCTTCCCAAGCTTTCTGGCATCTAGTCAAAAACCTCTCCAACAACTTTTGTCCTCGTCTTTCCCTCCCATTTTCCATTCTGATGGCACAACCATCACTTCTTCCTCTGACAAAGCTGAACTCTTTGCTAGAACTTCTGCCAGAAACTCTACCTTGGATGATTCCGGTGCTATTCCTCCCTCTCCACCCCCCTCTCTCCTACTCATTCCTAATATCCTAATCTCTTCTAAAGATGTACTTTCTACCCTCTCTGGGCTTAATACTAAGAAGGCGTACGGTCCGGACGGTGTTCCTCCTGTTGTACTTAAAAACTGTGCTTCCGTGCTGACCCCCTGCCTAGGCAAACTCTTTCGTCTCTGTCTCTCCTCTAACGTCTTTCCTTCTTGATGGAAGTTTGCTCTCAGTCAACCTGTCCCAAAGAAGGGTGACCGCTCTCAACCCTCCAACTATCGTCCAATTGCTCTCATCTCTTGTATCTCTAAAGTTTTTGAAACTATTTTTGCTTCCAATTTTCTTAAGCATTTCTCTTCTCATAATCTGCTCTTAGATCGCCAGTATAGCTTCCTTAAGGGTCGCTCTACTGGTGATCTTCTTTCATATCTTACTAACTCTTGGTCATCCAACTTTCGGGACTCGGGTGAGACTTTTTCTGTTGCACTAGACCAGTGTTTCTCAACCTTTTTCCGGTCGTGGCCCCCTTCAATCCAATGCAAGTTCTTGTGGCCCCTCCATGCCAACTTTGAGTTCTTATCCCCCCCCCCTCATCCGTCCCCCACCTTAATACGCCTAGGGAAGTAGGTATATTAATGGTTCTAGTTTGAATAGTACCATGTACTCAAAACACTAACTTCAGGCATAAATCAAATAACAATATTAATTGGATAAATATTTTATTTGAATACTTATTTATTTACAAAAGGAATACAAAACAAGGAATACATGTAGGTACAATTGGCTCTATCTTGAAAGGTTTCAGTGGGATCCCTGTGACTGGTGCAGGGCTTGCCAACTTGTCAATGTTTGGCTTGAAAGCTGTCAGAGAGAGACGTAAATCGCCTCTTTTTTCTGATATATTGGGTATATTGAATCGAATGATGTTTAAACTAAACTCAAGCATGATAAACAGAATATTGGAAGCATAATAATTATTAATTTCAAAATATTACATATATATATTTTGTGGGTCCTAAATTTTCTGTGGCCCCCCGTGGCCCCCCATTTTTCAAATTTGGCCTTGTGGCCCCTGAAAAAATCTCATGGCCCCCAAGGGGGCCATATGGCCCACGTTGAGAAACACTGCACTAGACATATCGAAGGCCTTCGATAGAGTCTGGCACAAAACTTTAATTTCCAAACTGCCCTCCTTCGGTTTCTGTCCCTCCATCTGTACCTTTGTCTCTAATTTCCTTTCCGGCCGTTCCATAGCTGCGGTTGTGGACGGCCATCGCTCAATTCCTCATTCTATCAACTCCGGTGTTCCTCAGGGTTCTGTCCTATCTCCTATTCTCTTTCTAATTTTCATAAATGATCTTCTCAACTGTACATCCAGTCCCATCCATTCATATGCAGACGACTCTACTTTACACCACTCAATTAGTTTTCCAGAACGCCCCAGCCAGCAGTCCCTCACAAGTAAACGTAATGAAGACATAAAATGCTTATCTTCTGATCTAGCTACTTTTTCCAATTGGGGTAGAGAAAACCTTGTTACATTTAATGCTTCCAAAACTCAATTTATCCATCTTACTACCCGTCAGGAACCTCCAGAAGACTATCCCTTATTCTTCAACAATACAAAAATCAACCCTTCATCTTCCCTCAATGTTCTCGGTGTCTCTTTTTCTTCTGCTCTCACTTGGAAAGACCATATTACCAGTCTCGCTAAGGCAGCCTCCCAGAAGCTGGGTGTGCTCAACCGCCTCAAGGGGTTCATTATCGCTGCGCAGCTTCTTGCTCTGTACAGGGGCATAGTGCATCCTTATATTGAGTATTGTTCACAAGTGTGGGGAGGATCCTCTCACACCGCACTCCTAGATAAAGTAGAAAGGAAGGCCTTTCGTATCATTAACTCCCGTCCACTCACCAACTCTCTGCAATCTCTCTTCGCCGCAGTGTTGCATCTCTCTCGCTATTCTATCGCTACTACAATAATCAGTGTTCCTCGGAGCTTTCCCAGTGTATACCACCTCCTCTACGTAGGGTATGTAGTACCCGCCTTGCAACACAATCCCACCCCTACTCTGTGCAACTCTCCAACCCAAGACTGAAACGTTATTCTCAGACTTTCTTTTATTCAACTGCTGAGCTCTGGAACTCTCTCCCAGAATCAGTCTTTCCCTCTTCCTATGACTTAAATTGCTTCAAACTCCGTGTATCCAGGCATTTTAGCTCGAACGTCCCTTTATTTCGGCCCTGTCACTCTTTGAAATCTGGGGGAGGCACTCGCTGCAGGCAGTTATGCCTTTTGTCTCCCTCATTCACATAGAAAAACAAAACAAAAACACATATATATACTGTTCAGTATATATATATATATATATGTATTTTGTATATGAAATATCCTTTGACACAATTTGCTTTATATACAGTACATACTTACAGTACTAATTGTACTTGCAACAAAAGAAGAATTAATAGAGAATTTGAATGTTGGTGATGAATTCAGTAACAGCGACCATCGTACGATAACTTTCACTTTAAACTTTACTAGTAACGAACCAAATAGTAGCATCGAAAAAGTCCCTAATTTCAAGAAAGCAAACTTTCATAAACTTAGAGCTATGTTTAAAGAAACTGACTGGAGCTTTTTAATTAACAATAACGACATAAATACATCTTGGAAGTTATTCGAAGCCACTTACCTAAAAGCAGTGCAAGACTGCATACCATCGAAAATACGGTGTCCAGGCCATAATAATAATCCCAAATGGTGTAATAAAGATATTTCAAACTGCCTGCTTGCTAAAAAATTTGCTAATGATAGATTAAAATCTTCACAAAATGACGAAGAACGGGTGAAATTTGTAGAGCTACGACGCAAAGCCAAAACGTTAATTAAGCAAAGTAAAAAGACCCTAGAGTTACATATTGCGAATCAAAGTAAAACAAACCCGAAAGAATTCTATAGTTATATCAGAAAGAAAAAAGTAGTTACTTCAACTGTTGGTCCGGACCGTTAGTCGATGACAATGGAGAATACACCAAAGACGAAGTACAAATGAGTAATGCCCTCAATACCTTCTTTGCATCAGTTTTTACAACAGAAGACCTCAGTGATATCCCTACACCATCGCCGATTCAAATTGATAATTCAGATGTTCTAAGCAATATCACCGTTACAGAGAGAGAAGTATTGAATTGTTTAGATAAACTCAAGGTAAATAAAACGCCTGGACCTGATACAATCTCGCCTAGAGTTCTAAAGGAAGCTAAGGATGAGCTCTCCAAACCACTGACATTACTATTCAATAAATCCTTGCAGTCTGGAACTATGCCTGATCAGTGGAAGATAGCCAACGTAACACCGATATTCAAAAAAGGCAGCAAATCCCTACCCAGTATCTATCGTCCAATTAGCTTAACCTCAGTTGTATGTAAAATGCTAGAAACGATCATAAGAGACAGACTCGTAAATCACTTAGAGGAAAATAACATACTTAAAGATACTCAACACGGCTTTCGTAAAAAACGTTCCTGTTTAACAAACCTCTTAGACTTCTTCCACGATATCCTCAACCTCTACGATGAGAGTAAAGCTGTAGATATTATATACCTTGATTTTCAAAAGGCCTTTGACAAAGTTCCCCACAAACGTTTACTGCTAAAACTAAAAGCGCATGGAATACAAGACGGTGTGTTGATATGGATAGAAAATTGGCTCAGCGACAGAAAGCAAAGAGTAGTCATAAACGGTAAGGCATCTAAATGGACCAATGTAAGTAGCGGGGTACCCCAGGGATCAGTACTAGGACCAATTCTATTCTAATTTACATCAACGACATAGATGAGGGTCTCACCTGTACAATCTCAAAATTTGCTGACGATAAAATTTTTGCAAATAGCGTACTCTCAAAAGAAGAAGTTGACGATATGCAACACAATCTAGATAAATTGTCATATTGGGCCCAAATTTGATAAATGAGTTTCAATGCGGATAAATGTAAAGTACTACATATCGGATACCTAAATGAGAAAGCAAACTATTCGATGAATGGCACTCAGATTAAGAATGTAAACAGAGAAACCGATCTGGGAGTAACAATATCGAGTAACCTAAAACCGAGTCAACAATGTTCAGAAGTTGTTAAGAAGGCAAACAAAATAATTGGCTTTATAGGCAGGTCATTTGAGCATAAATCCAAAGACGTTATCCTAACCCTTTACAATTCCTTAGTCTGCCCTCTTCTGGAATACTGCGTTCAATGCTGGTGCCCTTATTACCAAAAAGACATAAACAAGCTAGAACGAGTTCAACGTAGAGTTACCAAAATGATACCTAGCCTAAAGAACAAACCATACGAAGAGCGTCTTAGAGAATTAAATCTATTTCCTTTAATTTCCTATTTCAGATTAAGAGGTGACTTAATTCAAGTGTTCAAAATCATCAAAGGCATCGACAATATGAACTGTAGTAAGTACTTCACTATCGACCAATCTAATTACACGCGGGGAAACGGTTGCAAAATTATTGGTAAATCTTTTAACTCACACGAATCTAAGAATTTCTTCTTCAATCGAGTTGTCAACTTGTGGAATGGGCTTCCCCGAGACGAGACGTTATAGACTGCAGCACCGTTGATTCATTTAAACTCCGCCTAGACAAATATCTCGCATCAAACCCGCGACTGACTGCGTTTGTAAATGAATAACTTTATTTTATCCTGCCCTCAGTTACTAACCCATCTGTCCCCTACTAACTTCCTAGTCCTGCCACGGACATTAGTTCCAGGGCAGTAGTTCCCCTTCCAATGTTCCCTTACCCACTCTAAACCACTGTTTGGACACTTGATCCTCAGTGTTTTGGAGGACAAGCAGCCTAGAAGGGTCACTAGACCTGTTGTTGCTTGATTTCCTTTGTACTCCTTTGTACTACATGTATGCTTGCGATTCTCTTGTGCTGTATTTGTACAGTGAGGGTATTTAACTACTAATAGGTTGTAAGTTACAATGCTTCTGTTTATGTATACATTATGTTTTATATACTATTATGTTCCTTCCAACAACCAACTATACTCCTAAAATCGATTAATGAAATTTACAAACACATGTGGCAGTCCGTGGATTCGAATCCAGGATGCTCACACCGAAAATCAACACCTTATGCATCGCACCACGAAGACAGTTTAACGTTAACAGTAACAGTTTTAACGTTTTACTAAAAAAAGGCGTAGCACTGTAAGTGTATATATATTTGTTTTTTCTCTCTCTCTCTCTCTCTCTCTCTCTCTCTCTCTCTCTCTCTCTCTCTCTCTCTCTCACACAACAAATACACAGAGTCAATAGTGTCTGTCCTCAGAGTAAGCTGTATCTCAATGCGATTCTGTATACCTCCCAAAATGAACTTTAACCCCTGAGGGAGTAAAGGCATTTTCATTTAAGGCATTTTCGTTGCAACTAAGCTACACAAATTATGCGTCATGTTTCCTAAATCTATACCAAAGAATCAAAATGGGTTACGAGATGATATTATAGCTATGTTTGTTGAACAAAGTATTCTTAAGGGGGTAGTTTTTGTTTTTTGGTCTGTATAGTTATCTATTTTTTTTGTCCTCGCTAGACTTCCACCAAGCTTAAAAAATCACCGCCTAGACCCCCTTGCAAGATAAATGTGTAAATTTTTCGGTAAAAAATGTCCCAGCCGAAGGCCGATTCCTTATAAAATTACAGGCTCGGTATCGCTCTCCAGGAAAAAATTCGACACCTAAATGGTACGAAAGGTCATAATATTGCCAAAGAAATGGGTCAAAAGGTCTCAAAATTGCCAAACTAACGAAACGAACGTCTTAAAACCTCAAAGCTATTCTGTTAAACATGAGAGAGAAGGCGGACCAGAAGAACGACCCATCTCTCCTTAATTGTAGCGATGATAAATATAAGGGCCTACAGCATCACATACAGTATATAGTAGGGAAGGTTGTGTGACAGTTGTACATGTAATACCTAAAATTACCAGGGTTAACTTTATATACAGTATATACTATATATATATATATATATATATATATATATATATATATATATACTGTATACATATGTATATATATATATATATTTTTTTTCTTTAATATATACGAAGTTGAAAGAAATGGCAATTTCTGCGTTGGAAATTTTATTATTCAAGGTTTCCAGGTCTCTGATGAGTTTTCGCTGGGTGGCAGGAAGTAGATGAATGAGGTTAGCAAAATTCATGGTGGTACAGGGTTACATTAATGTACATGATGATACAGGATATACGACGCGTTTCACTGGACAACCAGCATTATCAAGTAAGGATAGAATTATATGAAAGGAAGTAAACAGGAAGGGTATATATAGAGAGTGGAGGATCAGAGGAGGCGAAAATCAGGGGGCAAAAGTCTGCTATTGGTGGAGGGTTCAGAGTTTGGTTGTTGATTTTAGGATGTAAGACTTGGATATATAACGCTTAGAGTATTGGTAATCTCCTTGGGTCACTTTCTTTATCGAGTATGGTGGTGTGTTTCTCTAACTCGTTGCGTGTGAGGTGGTGGTGGTTAGGGGTGAGATAGTGGTCTTTGATGGCTCCAGCCTGAAGGTGAAGAGATAACCGACGTGAAAGACGAGTCTGCGTCATGCCAATATAGGAATGAGGTCCACAGTCCTCATAATTACAGGTATGTTGGTAAATGACGTGATCGTCGGTCATCGGGCTCTTTATCTTGGTGGAAGCTTGTTTGTTGCGGAGAACGAGGTTGGAGGTCTTGGGGGATTTGTAATAAATTATTAATTTGATTTTGTTTTCCGGGTTGGTTGGGTGGACATGCTTGGAGATTATTTCTTTTAAGACGGCCTCGTCATTTTTGTGTTCAGAGGACATAAAATTGCGGTAGAAGATCTTGATTTCATTGGGGGGGTCAATGTTGGGAGGGCTTTGGGTGTACCATTTTTGGCGTTGATGGCGGTGATGGTGGTGTTGGCAGTACGTTTGATTTCGTCGGTTGGGTTGCGTACTGCGTACTGCCAACACCACCATCACCGCCATCAACGCCAAACAAGGAGGGGCCCACCTTAAAATACTCGTCGGAGAATACACCCCTGGTTATGCGTACGGAACCATCAAAACACACAAACCTGGGAACCCCCTCCACCCCATCATCTCCCAGATCCCCACTGCCACCTACCAGATCGCCAAGGCCCTGAACAACCTCCTCACCCCCTACGTGCCCTGCCAATACAACCTTAACTCAGCCCACGATTTCTTGGAAATTTTACGAGACGCCCCCCGGAACAACAACCACACAATCGCCTCCCTTGACGTAGAAAGCCTGTTCACCAACGTGCCAGTGGATAGGACCATTGACATGATTCTACGTCGAATTTACCATTGCCCTGATACACCAACACTGGACATCCCGGAGAAGGCCCTGAAAACACTGCTGGAGCTATGTACCAAGGAGGCCCCCTTCCTTTGCCCCCGGGGCAACATGTACAAGCAGATAGACGGTGTGGCGATGGGCAGCCCCCTAGGAGTTCTTTTTGCAAACATTTTTATGGGTACCATCGAGGAAGAGCTCCTAGCTGCCCAACGATCCACCGTCTACTGTAGATACGTGGATGACATCTTCGTGCAAATTAAGGACCTCCACGAACTACAGGAACTCCAGCGTCGCTTCATGACTTCCTCCGGACTTAACTTCACCTTTGAAAAATCAAACAAAGGACAACTCCCCTTCCTCGACATCCTCGTAGTTATGAACGACCATGGGTTCAAAACCACCGTCTATATTAAACCAACTAACACAGGACAATGCCTCAACGGCGATAGTGAATGCCCCCGCCGTTATCTTCTATCCTCCATCTCCGCTTATGTAAGGAGAGCCCTCACGCACTGCTCTACCTGGGCCGACACCCACCAGGAACTAGAAAGACTATCCAAAGTTTTAGTGAATAACGGATACTCCAACTCCTCCGTCTCCAGCACCATCAACCACCATCTTGAAAAATGGTACACCCAAATACCCTCCCAACATTGACCCCCCCAATGAAATCAAGATCTTCTACCGCAATTTTATGTCCTCTGAACACAAAAATGACGAGGCCATCTTAAAAGAAATAATCTCCAAGCATGTCCACCCTACCAACCCGGAAAAAAAATCAAATTAATAATTTATTACAAATTCCCCAAGACCTCCAACCTCGTTCTCCGCAACAAACCAGCTTCCACCAAGATAAAGAGCCCGATGACTGACGATCACGTCATTTACCAACATACCTGTAATTATGAGGACTGTGGACCTCATTCCTATATTGGCATGACGCAGACTCGTCTTTCACGTCGGTTAACTCTTCACCTTCAGGCTGGAGCCATCAAAGACCACTATCTCACCCCTAACCACCCCCACCTCACACGCAACGAGTTAGAGAAACACACCACCATACTCGATAAAGAAAGTGACCCAAGGAGATTACCAATACTCGAAGCGTTATATATCCAAGCCTTACATCCTAAAATCAACAACCAAACTCTGGACCTTCAGATCCTTCCTTCTGCCAAAAGGCACTATCCTACAGGACCTAACGCCCCCCCTCGCCCCCCGGTGACCTTGACGCAGCCCCCGCGCTACCTCCTTCAGCTTCATCTTCTGCCGGCGCCACACGTACTACGCAACTTAGGCCACGCCCCTCGACACGCAGCCAATCAGGTTCGACCCCGCCAACCAACCACCACCTTCCCGCGTCCAGTGCGCCTGCGTGACGTGGATCTCTCTTTAACACTCCTAGAATACCCCTCCACCAATAGCAGACTTTTGCCCCCTGATTTTCGCCTCCTCTGATCCTCCACCCTCTATATATACCTTTCCTGTTTACATTTCATATCATTCTATCCTTACTTGATAATGCTGGTTGTCCAGTGAAACACGTCGTATATCCTGTATCATCATGTACATTAATGTAACCTGTACCACCATGAATTTTGCTAACCTCATTCATCTACTTCCTGCCACCCAGCGAAAACTCATCAGAGACCTGGAAACCTTGAATAATAAAGTAGACGTGCCGTTTTGCCCAAAATCAAAACGGCATACCCAACTCTGCGATGGGTTACCATCATCACTACTAATACCATCATCAATCACAATCAACATAATCACTACTACTGCCATTATCACTACAACTGCCATCATCACTACAATTGCCACAATCATCACGAGTACTGTCATCATCACCATTACTATGATCATCATCACTACTACAATTACAATTATCACTACTACTCTCACCATCATCACTGTCCATTATCACTAGCATCTTAATCACTACTATCATCATTGATACTACAACTATCAACCATCATTACTAATATCATCACCACCATCTTACAATCATCATTACTACTGTTAACATCATCACTACTACTATAACCATCATTATTACTACTGTCACAAATATTACCATAATTTATTCTACTGTCACCATCATCACTACTACTGCCATCATCACCATTACTATGAACTTCATCACCACAACTATCGTCATCATCACTACAAATTTCACCATCCTCACTACTACTCACCATCACTAATACTCACACCATCGTCACTACCATCATCACTACTGTCATTATTATCACTACAACTATCATCATTACTTGTCACCATCATCACTACTATTATGACCATCATTATTACTACTGTGACCATCATATCTACTACTGTCATCATCATCAATACAACTACAACCATCATCACTACAATTATCACCATTATCACTACTATCACCATAAATCCAAATATTACTACCATCACTTCTAATGCCAACTAAACTAACTTAACCTAGCAAATACGTAGCGAGATGTTTTCGCTCCCAGAACGCCATCATTGCTGGGGGGGGGGGCAAAACCATATTTTGGACCTAAAATCATAACTATTGCATAAAATAAAAAAAACTTTTTTGACTGACGTTTGCATTCACGCAACAAATGTTCGTGTGAAATTTGGTGAAAATCCGTCCAACGGTCTAGGAGGAGTTCTGAGACAGACGGACGACGACGACGACGACGACGGCGACAGACATTTTTTTCGTGTGGTACCCACTATACGGGGGGCGGGGGGGCGATACCAAACTCTGCTTAAGCAGAGTTGATAAAATTTCCAACGCAGAAATTGCCATTTCTTTCAACCTCGTATGTATTAAAGAAAATTTATTACCTGGCTTTACTAACATATATATATATATATATATATATATGTATAATTGAGAGAGAGAGAGAGAGAGAGAGTAGTTTGAATTAGTATTTTACTGTAACATAAGTATTTTTGTTATTTGTAAGTTAAGTTAGATTACATTTTTATGGGTTACATTTGCTAGGTTTCGATTAGTGTGTCTGAGAGTGTAGCCTACTGTGTGCTTGCATGTGTATTTCGATCAATAATATGTGTATCTACTGTATATGTGACTCTATGTAACGGGGAGAAAAGCATTCCCAGTAACTATGCCTCGCTGCTGAGTTTGGAAATGACAACACAATAAACATAAGGCAATATTCGTACTTCCTCTATTAAGGCGGTGTCACACGATCTATTTTTCAGTCAATTTTTACGAGCAATTGTAGTCTGGCAGCTTTAAAATGTCAGTTATATCATAATTCAGCCACTAAATACAATCTATCTTTAGTGTAGTTTCCGATTCCAATGCGAAAGAGTCTCCAAATATTACGAGAACAAACTTCTCATCGAAAATTGCCGGAAAAAGCGCTCGGGTGACACTGGCTTTACAGAAGGTGACACTTATGGCTGCCAAAGGCTGCGATCTCATTCACAATAACTTCTTCATTGATCAGCAACTTTTTTTTATGGCAATATCATGTTGCTCTTTTATGCTAAACTTTGTGTGTCCAGGCATTTTGACCCCAACGTCCCTTGAATTTGGCTCTCTGTCATTCTTCTGGCTTTGGGGGAGACACTCGTTACAGGCAGCTGGTCTTTTGTCTCCCTCATACACATAGAAAAAACAAAACAAATTTCACATGATTGCAACCCTATAAAATTAGAAATAGGGGTGGTTGAATGGCAATATAATTAATTTACTTTTGTTGCCAAACCAAAACCCTTTATAGGGCAACTGACCCAATTTGATCATGCGAGGGATCAAGCAAATTTGGACCTATGAGAGCGCGAATTTGCACTATCTCCAAAAACACTCCGCCCCACAATGGGTTAATTAAAGAAAATTGTAAGCAGTTACTTCGTCTTGATTCAAACCATCATTACTGATGTTTAATGCTGTTGAAGTTAATGAATAATTATTTTGGTAGTGTTCTGAGTGTCATATATTAATGTGTATATAATTTACTAAGCTTCCTTTTTCTATATAATTATGGAAACTCGTCCTTGGGCACTTATTGTCGTTTAAAAAAAAATCCAGAAGTATTTATGGTAGCCGGTCATGAGACAAATTATTCAACAGAAACTTCCATAACGCAACGAAGAAATTATATATATAATGTATTTATTTAATGTGCTGAATTATTAATTAATGATGATGATCTGGCTCAAAATAAGTAGTGTTGTTCAATAATAACTTACCAATGTTGTTGTTGTTGTTGTTGTTGTTGTTGTTCCCCAAGCTGCCTGGCCGAACAGCCCCAAGGCGGTGAGCAAGGCCAAGGCCGAGCGCCCCAACAGAACCCTCCCTGCCTTCCACAATAAAGCCTGGGTGACCGAAGCTACTCCATGGCGGGGAGCTGAGGAGGGTGCGGAAACACCCGGGAAACCAAAGCCCCACCTAGGGCCCTGTGCCCCTCAGCAATTATGAAAAGAAAGTTGAGGGGCAAAAGGAAAGAGTGACGCTTTGGCTTCCAATCTACCAACCTCTGGGTTGGCAGATTGGGAGGTCAATCCACGGAAGAGACGCCGTCACTTGAGATCTAGAAAATATATAAGTAAAAGGAACAGTCAGAGTAAGCTATGGGTATGGCAGAGATCGCTCAGTTCTCACTCTGATAGACCAGCCCATCACCAATGTTGTTGTCAATTGTAGTAAGTTATATTCAGCTATATGAAATACACACACACACATACTCTCTTCTCTCTCTCTCTCACTGTTTATTACCACTGTTTACCAGACGGTCTCAGTATATCAGGCAGCGTTCCAGTTTATTTGCTCCAGTATTTGTCAATATTAAGACCTTTCGTGCTATTTAGGTGTCGATTTTTCCTGGCGAGTGATAGCGATCTTCTAATTTTAAAAGGAATCGGCCTTCGGCCGGTACATTTTTCGGTAGAAAAATGTACAAATTTATCTTGAAAGGGGGTCTAGGGTGTGTTTTTCTAAGCTTGATGGAGGTCTAGCGAGGAAACTAAAAAAATAAATATATAAATACAAATATAGACCAAAAATCAAGCACTATAGCCTACCCCTTAACCCCTTCCGTACCGATGACGTTATTTTATCTTTATTCTGGCTACTATTAGACAATTTTAGTCAGTTTAAATAGGGCTTCCAGCAATAAACAGGCTTCGAACTATCTCACTTAACCCTTTTTACTACCTCAGACCTTTCTTAAGCTGCACAAAGTCGTCTAAGTATAGCTAGAATAAAATACAAAGTACGTCATCGGTAGAGAAGGGGTTAAGGTGCCGGAAATTACCCTTGTGTAGATCTGCCAATGGCAAATTTCCTCCACAACGTATCTTATCTGGAGGTGAGCAAACCCTCGTATTCGGTCGTACTGTATTTCAAGTATTGCTCTGCTAAATGTCTTATGGGTGTAAACAACTTACTTTTAAAGAGAGATGGGCCGTGTTTCTAGACCCCCTTCTCCCTCAATTTTTTTTCAGATTTTAAGACATATGCCCCATTTGTTTGTCGATTTTAAGATCTTTCGCCCTATTTCTTTGTCAATATTAAGACCTTTCGTGCCCTTTTAGGTGTCGATTTTTTTTCCTTGCAACCGATAGCGAAATTTTTCTGCCGAAAAATGTACAGATTAATCTAGTAGGGGGATCTAAAGGATGTTTTTTTAAAGTTTGATGGAGGTCTGGGTAGAAACTAAAACAATAAATTAAGATATATATAAATAGACTAAAAAAAAAAAAAAAAATCCACTGCCCCCTTAACCAAACCAATGAGTTCTAAAAGACTTCCGGCATGCAGCCAAAATGCATTACATTTTGCCATGCAACTGAAGTAAGATGAAAGTGCAATCAACAATATGAGTGTGGATAATAATTATACATCTTACCATACAACACTTCATCTGGTGTAAACGAACTTGTTTATCTATCTATGCAAAGGTTGTGTCTAGTAGCTACAGTGAAAATACAGATAACAACATATATATTTAGCAAATAGATTCAAACAGTTTCGAATCTTGTCGCAAAGCCTATAATCTTGGTTTAATTGAATGCTTGTATACAATTGTACTCCGTTTTATGTGAATACATGTGTTTTAGAATTGTGTTTAGATGCACGTAATGGAATGCATAATTATTTTTATTAGGATAAAGTTCTGGAACGTCACGACCTCGGGGTTTTTAACTTGAGTCTGAAGGATTAACTTGAGTCCTGGGCTAAAATGACTTCTAGAAGGGCTGGAGACACGATCTCGGCTCCAAATAGGGTTTTTTGAGGACGGCGAGTTCACTAGCGATATTTTCAACACCACCTGGGGTCATCTTCAAGGTCAAAAGATCATATTTTAAGGTCAAATTAGTGAATTTTGTTAATTTTTGCTCGTTTTTTGTGTCTAACTCATAAGCGGTGAGAGATGGCTGATTGTAATAAGAGGCAAGTTTGTAGAGCTGTCAAAATTTGATATTTATTATCATATATGGTATTACATAAACATGATATGCATATCACAACACTATGTCTATTACAACTATGTCTATGTCTATCACTAGTTGGAGAGCTATCGCTAGTTGGAGAGCTTTTCTTGCATCCTGAGGCATCCCACAGCCTTTTCTTTGTCACTTACATTGAGGACATGAGCTTTCAATAGAATGTTAGCTAAAGTAGTACATGCAGCATTACTACTAGCTACAGGTGCATATACAAAGGATAACGGCTCCGCAAAATGAAAGCGGCAACGCATTTTAGTCTTGTCATGCAAATTATAGGCATTATGTACAAAAAAAGACGGTTGACATAGTCGGCACACTCAGTCCACCTCTATTCAAATTATCTAGGAACTCAGATGACACCTCGTTACCATCATCATCAATGATCTCCTCCATACTAGTGCAATCACCATATTTATGAACAAGGTGTCCGGCCAAATAAACAACTTTATGCTTAAGGGTATCATCAGACCTCAAGAGTTCCTGAGTGTCTTGAGGAGTGATCTCGTCAATGAGTTCACTTCGCTCATCTGGATTTATGGAAGTAGTACAATTCTTGTCGCAATCAAGCACACGAGAACTAGATTCTGGAATAATGTCATGCTTAATGAGTGTCTGCAAATTTGCAATTTAAGCTGCAGCCATAATGTCAACTACGTCAATGTAGAAGTTTCCACCGCTTCTTTGCCTGGCTTGGCCGAAAAACTTTTCCAAGGCTTCATCCGCGAATATAGCAGGAAGAACGTAGTCAAAGTCTTTCTCTACCAGAAGCAATTTGGCAGCATCCACATTATTACGTGTGGACACAGTGAAGGCTTCAGCAGTTTGCTGAGTTAGCTTCAGCTTACGACCACTGCCTCCTTGCCATGCGCAGGTAGATATAATTTGGCAGGCCTCCTCCAGCCTAGTGAAACTTGTACAGTCTGCTGTCCAATGCTGTCTGGATTCGTCGCGCAGATGGATACCAAAATTCACTAATTTGACCTTTTGACCTTGAAGATGACCCCAGGTGGTGTTGAAAATGTCGTTAGTGAACTCGCCGTCCTCAAAAAACCTATTTCGACCCCGAGATCGTGTCTCTAACCCTTCTAGAAGTCATTTTAGCACAGGACTCAAGTTAATCCTTCATACTCAAGATACAAACCCCGAGCATGGGAGGTAGTCCTTCTTTAAAGGAGTCTATGGATAACAAATATCAAATTTGGACAGCTCTACAAACTTGCCTCTTATCACAATCAGCCATCTCTCACCGTTTATGAGTTAGACACAAAACACGGGCAAAAATTACCAAAATTCACTAATTTGACCTTGAAATATGACCTTTTGACCTTGAAGATGACCCCAGGTGGTGTTGAAAATGTCGCTAGTGAACTCGCCGTCCTCAAAAACCCCTATTTGGACCCCGAGATCGTGTCTCTAGCCCTTCTAGAAGTCATTTTAGCCCAGGACTCAAGTTAACCCTCTCCGACATATGACGCGATTTTGAGCCGATTAGGGATACTTTAAAGCCTTTGTTACCATCAGGGGTATTTAGAAACCTTTAGTTTAGATACTTCAACCTCTGCAGTTGTCTTTGAGTTAGCTGTGGGCAGAAAACTAATTTTGGAGAGGTAATAAGAGTGAGAGAACTCTATTTCTTATTGCTAATCTGGCAACCTCTGCGTCATATGAGTCTGAAGGGGTTAATCCTTCAGACTCAAGTTACAAACCCCGAGCATGGGAGGTTTCAGTCCTTCTTTAAAGGAGTCTATGGTAAAAACTCATATGCTGCCAGAAATAATGTAATTAACGTGCAAGTGAATACTCAATACTATCTGTACCACATTTTCTTCTTCTTTTGTTGTTGTTGTTGTTGTTGTTGTCGTTCCCTAAGCTGCCTGGCCGAACAGCCCCGAGCCCCTAAGGAAGGCCATGGCCACGGTCGGGCTTTCCCACAGAGCTCTCAAGGAGTGTAGATTATGTTGTTGGCGTAAGTGATTGTGTGAAATGCAGTCTTCTAGGATGTGTCCAATGGTAAGGGGTGCTGTGTTACATCCCGGGCAGGTGTCGTCGACGGAGACATCCAGTCTCTTCTGATAGCTCAGAAGAGCTGGATGGTGCCCACACCTCAACCTGGCCAGGTGGACTCTGTCCACGTCTTTTTTTTTTTTTTTTTGTTTTTTTTGTAATACTGCTTAGTTAAGGAAACTGATCCAAGCAAATGTTTTGTGATTATCATGATACAGGGAAAGAGGTTTACATTTTTTAATTCATTAGTATGCAAATTCCAATACCCGGTCTTACAGTGTATACAAATAATTATGTTCATATTCTGGAGATAATATTGGATATATAGGTATATTTCTGAGTGTGTATATTGGATTTTAAACATAGTTTTATATCTTGTTATGAAGCACTTGATGAAGATGTAAGTGAATTCTTATCTCCCTCCGTACAACATTGTATCAGGTCAAAGAACAGAGATAACATTACAAACGGATTCTGCTAAAAACAACAACAATAACAGCAGCAACAGACGGTTGTCCTACTGTTATTGGTTGTTACAGGAGTGGCCAGCAATTATCATGGCGACAAGCTACACCCCATGCATATTATAAAGTGACAGCTGGGTGTGCTCAACCGCCTCAGAGGGGACTTTACACCTGCACAGCTTCTTGCTCTGTACAGGAGCACAGTGCGTCCTTGTATTGAGTATTGTTCACATGTGTGGGGAGGATCCTCTCACACCGCACTTCTAGACAAAGTAGAAAGGAAGGCCTGTCGTATCATTAATTCCCGCACACTCACCAACTCTCTGCAAACTTTCTCTCTTCGCCGCAATGTTGCATCTCTCTCGCTATTATATCGCTACTACAATAATCAGTGCTCCTCAGAGCTCTCCCAGTGTATACCACCTCTACTTTGGGTACGTGGTACCCGTCTTGCAACACAATCCCGCCCCTACTCTGTGCAACTCTCCAACCCAAGAGTGAAACGTTTCTCAGACTTTCTTCTATTCAACAGCTGAGCTCTGGAACTCTCCCAGAATCTGTCTTTCCCTCTTCCTATGACTTAAATTGCTTCAAACTCCGTGTGTCCAGGCATTTTGGCTCGAACGTCCCTTGATTTTTACCCTGTCACTCTTTCAACTATGGGGAAGGCACTCGCTTCAGGCAGTTCTGCCTTTTGTCTCCCTCACTCACATAGAAAACAAATAAGCCGGGGCGAGGTGTCTTTGTGATACTAACATAGTAACAACACAAATTTATGTGCAATAAAAAATGTGTTGGGCAGATATAAGATGTGTTACGTACAGTACTTGTATTGCCCACTCTTATGCATCAAAGTGTCCTTATGTGTGTTTGTAAAGTATTTAGAAAATTAATGAATAGATGTTGATGACATTAAGTAGCTCATTTGTGTTCTTTTATTTTGTGTGTGTGTATGAAAGATACAACATATAAAGCTACCTATAACAAGTGTCTCCCCCAAAGTTGGAGGAGTGATAGTCGATAATTAGTATTTTTATTATTATTATTTTTTACTTTCTATAATTGTTTGGAAAATAGTGCTCGTTTAGTGTAGTGAAATGAATAGGAGGAGAAGGTATCTGTAAGAGTTAGCTAGTTTACTATCTGTGTAGGTGAGACCAACAGAAACAGTAATGAAAGCCAGACAAATAAAACTGGAGTTCCAGCAACTTCTTTGTACATGCCTATGAGGCCTCCCCTGGGTATTACCTTGCTCGATTGGTGTCTACAATCTCCCCACTTATACAGTAGTAATGTCATTCGATTAACCCCTTCCGTACCGGCGACGCATTTTGTATTTGATTTCAGTTACATTTAGATGACTTTAAGAAGCTTAGGAATGATACATGGTAATTAAAAGGCTGAATTGAGAGTCTGCAGCCATTTGATTAGTAGACGTCCTTCCTAAGCTGAATACAATCGCTTAATAGTTGCCAGAATATAATGAAAAGGAAGTCACCGATATAAAAGCAACAATGTTATACTGTAATAATGAATGTAACTGGATGACTGTTTTTGTAATTTATAAACAATAATTCGAAACTGTTATTGCCCTAGTAGCAGCAACATTATCTTGCAGTAAAGGTAATGCAGAATTGATGCTGGATTCCAATTATATTTTTAATTATGATTAAGAAACATACACACTCATATATAATGGTGTCTACTACTTGCCTTCTACCTACGCATCAAGTTTATCATACTTCTATACCTACGCATCCATCCGTTTATTTACCTACTTATCCGTCCATCCGTCTACTTATCTACTTATCTACTTATCCGTCCATCGTTCTCCCCAGCCTAGGATCCTCGGTGGTGGTGGCTGTGGCGTTATGGAGGTCAGGCAGGTGGAAGGCTCCCGGACTGCTACTCATCATCCTGCTCTTCTCCGCCAGAACATTCCGCAGAAACACTGATTGGCAGTCCAGGGAGACGCTGTTCTTGTTAGTATAACCATCGTACTTGTTTATAAATTGTATGAATATAATTATTTTACCGATTAATATATTTGATTAGAAAATATTTATCATAACATTGCACATCTGCCAGACAGAAACCAGAACGCTACCTATATCTAATATCACGAATCGGAACCATTTGTAAGTATAATGATTGTTCTTGATCTAGTCCATTAATTATATGTAGGCCAGAAATCGTGACCTCTATCCTCTGTAACTCAAAAGAGCGAATGGGCTGGAAATGTTCACACTTATTCCCTTGCTGACCCTTCGTAAATATTAAAAATATTAAAAGAAAATATTACTCTAGCCATGTTTTAGTTATAAGAGGCTGAAGTTTAGAATTCTGGCCTACCTATATTGAACAGGGTATAGTAATTAGTATGAATATAATTATTTTACCGATGAATATATTTGATAATTGGAAAATATTTATCATAACATTGCACGTCTACCAAACATAAACCAAATGTCTATGTAAGTCTTCCTCGAATGTTATAATAAATAAAACAGAACGATACCTATAGCTCATCTGACTGTCTAAGTAAATTATATGTAAGTCATCCTCAAATGTTATAATAAGTAAACTAGAACGCTACCTATAACTATACTCTGTTTAATTTCATCTGACGATAAATTAAATCCCTTAACAGCTAATTTCTCGATACTTAGAGGACAAATATGAACGTACTAGGTCTTTGCATCATAGTAAGACCAAGTTCATATATTTAGCACAATATTTCATGACAAAACCTTCAAAATAACGGATAAATCTTGATGGGAACTTTACAATTTACCTTCAGTTGAAAATAAACAGGATATAGTTTGAATGCCACCAATAGCCTATTACTTTATAACTAACACGAAAGCCGTCACATGATGGATTCCGCACCTTTGGTTGTAGTCATTTATTGTAAGCTAGGAAAGGCTTATTCAGTGTTAATTATATAAACTCCACCAATTAATACCTAAAATTCAGTAACAGATGAACTTCTGAATTATTCTGTAGTACTTTCAATTATCCAATGATGTTCACCTCCACCCTGATAGAGGTTTAAGTCTTATTAATCGTAATCTCGATTGTTCATATCAAAATAAGAATATATGACACAAAAACCTCATCAAATTAACATAATAACTCGTAGCGGATAGTAAACTTTGATTTAATTAGTGGATATTGATCAGTATAAGCATATTCCTTCTAGAAATATGATTGGCTGTCAACACTAAAGCCAGTTTCACACGAGCACTTGTTTATCAACGTTAACCAGCCCCTCTGATCTAACAGTATTATGTGTAATATATATATATATATATATATATATATATATATATATATATATATATTCTTTAATACATTATACATACGAGGTTGAAAGAAATGGCAATTTCTGCGTTGGAAATTTTATTATTCAAGGTTTCCAGGTCTCTGATGAGTTTTCGCTGGGTGGCAGGAAGTAGATGAATGAGGTTAGCAAAATTCATGGTGGTACAGGGTTACATTAATGTACATGATGATACAGGATATACGACGCGTTTCACTGGACAACCAGCATTATCAAGTAAGGATAGAATGATATAAAAGGTAAACAGGAAGGGTATATATAGAGGGTGGAGGATCAGAGGAGGCGAAAATCAGGGGGCAAAAGTCTGCTATTGGTGGAGGGGTATTCTAGGAGTATAAGAGAGAGATCCGCGTCACGCAGGCGCACTGGATGCGGGAAGGTGGTGGTCGGTTGGCGGGGTCGAAGCTGATTGGCTGCGTGTCGAGGGGCGTGGCCTAAGTTGCGTAGTACGTGTGGCGCCGGCAGAAGACGAAGCTGAAGGAGGTAGCACGGGGGGCTGCGTCAAGGGCACTGTGGGGCGAGGGGGGGCGTTGGGTCCTGTAGGATAGTGCCTTTTGGCAGAAGGAAGGATCTGAAGGTCCAGAGTTTGGTTGTTGATGTTAGGATGTAAGGCTTGGATATATAACGCTTCGAGTATTGGTAATCACCTTGGGTCACTTTCTTTATCGAGTATGGTGTATGGTGGTGTGTTTCTCTAACTCGTTGCGTTTGAGGAGGGGGTGGTTAGGGGTGAGATAGTGGTCTTTGATGGCTCCAGCCTGAAGGTGAAGAGTTAACCGACGTGAAAGACGAGTCTGCGTCATGCCAATATAGGAATGAGGTCCACAGTCCTCATAATTACAGGTATGTTGGTAAATGACGTGATCGTCGGTCATCGGGCTCTTTATCTTGGCGGAAGCTGGTTTGTTGCGGAGAACGAGGATGGAGGTCTTGGGGGATTTGTAATAAATCATTAATTTGATTTTGTTTTCCGGGTTGGTAGGGTGGACATGTTTGGAGATTATTTCTTTTAAGACGGCCTCGTCAGTTTTGTGTTCAGAGGACATAAAATTGCGGTAGAAGATCTTGATTTCATTGGGGGGGTCAATGTTGGGAGGGTTTTGGGTGTAACATTTTTCAAGATGGTGGTTGATGGTGCTGGAGACGTCGGAGTTGGAGTATCCGTTATTCAATAAAACTTGGGATAGTCTTTCTAGTTTCTGGTGGGTGTCGGCCCAGGTAGAGCAGTGCGTGATGGCTCTCCTTACATAAGCGGAGATGGAGGATAGAAGATAACGGCGGGGGCATTCACTATCGCCGTTGAGGCATTGTCCTGTGTTAGTTGGTTTAGTGTAGACGGTGGTTTTGAACCCATGGTCGTTCAGAGCTATGAGGATGTCGGAAAACAAAATCAAATTAATAATTTATTACAAATCCCCCAAGACCTCCAACCTCGTTCTCCACAACAAACCAGCTTCCACCAAGATAAAGAGCCCGATGACCGACAATCACGTCATTTACCAACATACCTGTAATTATGAGGACTATGGACCTCATTTCTATATTGGCATGACGTAGACTCGTCTTTCACGTCGGTTAACTCTTCACCTTAAGGCTGGAGCCATCAAAGACCACTATCTCACCCCTAACCACCCCCACCTCACACGCAACGAGTTAGAGAAACACACCACCATACTCGATAAAGAAAGTGACCCAAGGAGATTACCAATACTCAAAGCGTTATATATCCAAGCCTTACATCCTAACATCAACAACCAAACTCTGGACCTTCAGATCCTTCCTTCTGCCAAAAGGCACTATCCTACAGGACCCAACGCCCCCCCTCGCCCCCCGGTGCCCTTGACGCAGCCCCCCGCGCTACCTCCTTCAGCTTCGTCTTCTGCCGGCGCCACACGTACTACGCAACTTAGGCCACGCCCCTCGACACGCAGCCAATCAGGTTCGACCCCGCCAACCGACCACCACCTGCCCGCATCCAATGCGCCTGCGTGACGCGGATCTCTCTTTAACACTCCTAGAATACCCCTCCACCAATAGCAGACTTTTGCCCCCTGATTTTCGCCTCCTCTGATCCTCCACCCTCTATATATAGCCTTCCTGTTTACCTTTTATATTATTCTATCCTTACTTGATAATGCTGGTTGTCCAGTGAAACGCGTCGTATATCCTGTATCATCATGTACTTTAATGTAACCCTGTACCACCATGAATTTTGCTAACCTCATTCATCTACTTCCTGCCACCCAGCGAAAACTCATCAGAGACCTGGAAACCTTGAATAATAAAATTTCCAACGCAGAAATTGCCATTTTTTTCAACCTCGTAAGTATTAAAGAAAATTTATTACCTGGCTTTACTAACGTATATATATATATATATATATATATACTGTATATATCGCTTTTTGCAAGAGTTGTTTCACCTTCCTTAAACATTCAATAAATACAAAACACTAATTTCAATGATGGTAAGATACACAGGAGAATCCATACCACATTTATTATAAAAAAAGTAGTCTAGGTATGGTCACCATTGAAAACTAGTCAGTCAGACGAAGTAATGGCATTGATTAATTAATGTAGACTGTATAGATATGACAAATCCTAACAGTCTATATGCCAGATCAACACATATATATAATCGTAACTGTTTAAAGGAGTAATTTTTCAACATTAACTTCAACAGTTGGATAGAGCGTGAGACACTCCTTACCTTTTGATGTGTTCGCCACTCTTCTAGCGGCACCAAGGAGCGCGACGCCCCTCGTTATGGGAGGTGATTTGGTGCAGTAGACTGTTTGAAGCGACAGCTCGCTCCCTTGCGAGGATGGGCTCGTCTGGCACTTTTTGCAGTTCGACATCTAGGGCTCTCTTGAAGTTGTCTAACGAGATGTCCCTCACGTCTCTTACTCGCCGTGGGAGTTTGTTGAAGAGACGTGGGCCTCTGTGTGATAACCAGCCCTCTCGCAGAGAGCCCATAGCACCCCTGTTATTCATCCGGGGGATTTCACATTCCCAGCCTCTCCTATAACTGAATTTCATGACTATCGGAGTATGTAGGTTTGGTACTAAACCCTCTGCGATTTTCCACGTGTATATTATTAGGTAACGTTCTCTTCTACGTTCCAGTGAGTACAGATTCAGTGCTCTTAAACGCTCCCAATAGTGTAGATGTTTTATCGAACTTATATGCGAAGTGAAATTTCTTTGTACACTCTGTACGTCATTTATTTCACCTGCTTTGTATGGGGATGTTAATACGCTACAGTATTCAAGCCGTGGTAGCACTAGAGATTTGAAGAGCATTATCATAGGCAATTCACCGCGTGTTTTAAAAGTACGCAGAATCCACCCGTTAGACGTTTCGCAGCCGCCACTTTGACCTGGTTATGTACTTTGAAACCCATATTTTCAGACATTAATACCCCAAGGTCTTTCACACTGTCTTTCCGTTCTATTATGTGGTTAGATTCTGTTAAGTAATTTGTAATTTCTTTAACACCATTATTATCTCTGTACCGTATTAATTGGAATTTTTCCTCATTGAATTGCATGTGGTTTTCCCTGGTCCACTGGAACACTACATTCATGTCTTCCTGCAGTCGGCCCGTGTCCTCTTGTGTGTTTACTATCTTGCTTAATTTTGTGTCATCAGCAAAAGATGACACCGTACTGTGTCTGGTGTTGGTATCTATGTCGCAAATTAGTATGAGGAACAGAAGGGGCGCTAGCACTGTTCCTTGGGGCACTGAGCTTTTGACATCCGAAGGCTCAGATGTGACTTGGTTTACTGCTACCGATTGTTTTCGGTTTACGAGGAAATTGTATATCCACCGTCCGATTTTCCCAGTTATACCTTTTGCTTTCAGTTTGTGGGCTATTATACCATGGTCACATTTATCAAATGCCTTAGCAAAATCGGTGTAAATGACATCCACGTTTTTCTTTTCTTCTAGAGCTTTAAGAATTTTGTCATAGTGTTCCAAAAGTTGTGAGAGACATGATCTTCCTACTCTGAACCCATGTTGACCCGTGTTGTGTAGTTCATTTGTCTCCATGAATGTTGAAATTTTGCTTCGCAGGACTCGCTCGAAAACTTTAATGATGTGAGAGGTTAGAGCTACCGGGCGGTAGTTTTTTGGTAGTGCTTTACTCCCTCCTTTATGCAGTGGGGCAATTATTGCGTTTTTCAAGCTATCTGGTATGTCACCAGTGTCTAGACTCCTTCTCCACATTATAGCCAGGGGTTTTGAGAGGTTTTCCTTACATTTCTTCATTAGGATCGAATCCCATGAGTCCGGGCCTGGTGCCGAGTGGGATGGCATGTTGGAAATGGCCTCTTCTATGTCTTTTGGACCGAAATCAATATCCAGCATCTGAGGGGTTTCCGTGGGGGAGGTTTGCATGAAAAATATATTCTGGTCTCTGATGACTTTTGTTTCATCAGGCTCACTGAATGCCATTTCATACTGCCTGCTTAAGAGTTCGCTCATTTCCTTTTTGTCCCCTGTGAAAGAGCCGTCCCCTTTGCTCAGTGGGCCGATGTTTGATGTTGTTTTAGCCTTTTGTTTGGCGTATGAAAAGAAGTATTTGGAATTTTCCTTTATACCTGCAATAGCTTTCCTCTCCTCTTCCATATGTTGTAGTTCATATGATATTCTTAGCCTTTGTTCAATTTCCACAATTTCTCTATCTATTTCGACCTTTTGCCTATCCTGTAGATTTTGATGTGTGCGTCTTTGTGTGAGTAATTTTCTTCTTCTGTACAGCCTCCTCCTTTCCCGATCTTGTTTGCTTCTTCGTTTTGTTTGTCTTGCAGGTATATGGTGGCTACAGATTTGGGTCATGGTTTCTGTTATTAAGACTAGACATTCTGCTGGTGTCAGGTTATCCATTAAATCTTCCCAGTCTATTTCCTCCATTTCTTGATTTACCTCTTCCCATCTAATGTTTTTGTTATTGAAGTTAAATTTACTGAAGGGGCCGGTTTTTGTTCTCGATTCTGAGGTTGTCTGTACACTTTCTAAGGTTGTTTTGATCTCAATTAATTTATGATCTGAGTATGTTGTGTCCAATATGTTAATGCTGTGTACTAGAGAGTCGTTGTTAGTGAAGACCAGGTCTAAGATATTGTTTTCCCGTGTGGGTTCAGCAATATGTTGGGTAAGACTAAAAAAATCACAAAGTTCAAAAAGCTCTCTCGTATTAGTATTTGCTTCTCCGGTGTTATTTGCCACTAACTGGTTTTCTAGTTGTCTCCATTTAATGTTTGGTAGGTTAAAGTCTCCTAGCCATATAATATTTGGTGTTGGGTTCCCCAGGGTTTCCACTTCTGATTTTATTTTGTTGAGCTGGGTTTTGAATTCTTCTCGGGATGAGTCTGGAGGCCTGTATGTAACAATAACTGCTAAATTTAGGGATTCTATTTTAACTCCAAGTATTTCCACCACTTCATTACTGTTATTTAGGAATTCAGTACATATCAGTGAGTCATGTATGTACAAGGCTACACCTCCATGTGATCTATGCGTTCTGTCCGCCCTATGTAGGTTGTAGCCAGGAATCCATACCTCACTATCTTCCTGATCTTTAATGTGAGTTTCTGTGAGAGCCGCAAATATAGCGTTTCCTTCTTCTAGCAGGCCCCTAATAAATGGTACTTTGTTCGTGGTTCTATTTTTTAGGCCTTGGATATTTGCAAACAAGATTGGGGAGGGATTGTTTGGAGTACTATGTGTACCTAATAGTCTTCGGGATGTATTGGCCACTCTTGGGAGGCCAGGAGGTGCTCGAGGTGTTCTATGTGCTCTTCCATCTCCCTCAGTCTCTTCATCTTCATCTGCCCTTTCCCTCCTTGCCTTTTTCCTCTGTCTCGTCCTCGCATAGCTAGAGAGTTTTTTGGGCTACCATTCGTGTTAGGTCTAGCATATCTCCAAGTCCCTTTAATATGAAAAGCTGGGCATTTCATATTGTAGCAGGTCTTGTTCTCAAGTGATGTCTTGCAAAGGGATGGGTGGTGGTATTTGCATGTTTCACCAAATCTACATTTTCCATGACTGGTTATGTTGTTGCAAATTTTGGGATGAGCAAATCTACATGAATTCCCATTATATTCGCCCTTTTGACCAAAGTAGCACCTTCTTTCCAGATAATATCTGCACACTGGTGTAGACAACCCCAGTAGGTGTGGCTGGGGCTGCGAGGGGTTATGTGGTGAGCTAAGTGTGGTTGTGGGTGATAGTGGGCTTGGTGTATGGGTGGGTGAGGCCTGCAGGGGGGTGGAGTTACGGGTCGGTTGTAGGTGGGCAGGTGGCAGTGGTGAGGGGGGAGACGATGTGGAAGGGGAGCCTGATATGGGGGCTTGTTGCATCCTACGTTCATCCTGCAAATGTATTTGATCAACAGCAGTAGGGTGGTCAATGGCCATAGATGGGATTAATGTGGTGTTTTCTGGGTCTGGGGAGGTGTGGGGAGATGTGCGGCAGGGTTTGTGGATTTGTAGGGTGCGAAAGGTTGTTGTTCGGCAGGCGATGTGTGTTGATGTGCAGGAGGCAATGTGGGCATTTTCATGGGAAGGTGTGTGTGTGTGGGTTGTGATATTAGTATGGGCCCTGAGGCCCCAATAGTTCCCCATTTTCTGTGAAAGGTAGCTATGTCTTGGCTATATTTCAGTCTATCTTGTACTTCTGTATTTTCTACAGTCTGTATGACTTGCCATGTGATATCGAAACAACTATCGCAGAAATGGAGGGTCTTCCCTCTTGTATTGTACGCCTCATTTATTGGTATCAATCCTATGCAAATCCAGTGGTATGGTTGCTTGCATATCCGACATGCGGTGCCTTTATGCATGTGTATATTCATCTTACACCTCGTACAGTTGTCTCTGGTAGACATTTTTTTTTTTCTTTTTTTTTCCACCCGCCCTTACATGGGGGAGAGAGAGAGAGAGAGAGGGGGGGGGCGTGGAGGACAAGGAGGTGTTTGTTACACGGTTTGTGGGGAGTGTGTGTGTGGGGGGGGGGAGTGCCACTCGTTTACACTCGTTATGTTTAAACTTTAAGTAACTTTAAGTAACACTTTCAATAATTATCTTATGAAACAGAATTCTCACTGCCCTAACCACTTTTCCCGTTTTTGGTCGACTGTTTAGCGGAATATACGGCACTCTAGGAAAATAACGAACTTTCCAGGCTACCTATATATAGTATCTATTTTAATTTTCATATTTTACCTATCAACTTGATTCAACACTGCTCAGGTTCGAATTTTCACCACATTTGGTTGCGTGGGAGATCTTTCTCTCCAATAACGTCACTACTAACCTGCGATATGGTTGAGAAATAATCTGCACTGATTTAATTTGTTTACATATTGTTTTTCTCTGTTTGCTATTATTTACGATATTTGTTTTGTCGGTACCCTTTCCTGTCGAGGTTAAGTTTCGCTTTTGGTAAAATCGTATAGGGGGAGGGGAGGGGACGTGTCCAGGAGAGCGAGGGGATATATGTGTTTATGGTCTTTGCGGTCACCGAGGGTATTTTGTTTACAGCATACGTCCTGTTCCCAAGCTAAAAGTTTAAAGTTCCCCTGACTTTAATTCTCTGTATTATACTTTCCTAGTTTATTTACGTGATATACGATGTTCACTATCACTTTTAACTTAGGCTTCCTATTTTCCCATAGCCCTGTTTGATTTCATAGGACTATATAGCTAACACTTTGCTTTGGGACGTAACGGTTTTTTCTTTCCCTTCTTCTTTCCACCCGCCTTATGGGCCTGCCCTAGGCCTGTCCTAGACCAGCGCCATGGCACTGCTGTAGGAGTTAACGGATTTTTTCACCAAAACGCGTATATATCTCCAGATATTTTATCAATCGGTTCGATTTTGCACTTCACAGGACCGCGACACTACGTTTGTTTTTGTGTGTGATTTTTTGGAAAGTTTAATCACCAGTATCCCGCGGGATAGTCGAAAAATCCCGGACCGCGACGGACGTGACCCTCCTCTCTGACTGACTCTATAGTGTTTCCTCATTGACTCATTGACAAAGATAAGATGTAATCTAAAACGCATAAACTGAAACAAAACAGCAACACTTAATCAGTGGGTTTTTTTCTATGTGGATGAGGGAGACAAAAGGCAAAACTGCCTGTGATGAGTGCCTCCCCCAATAATTGTTTTTGCAGAACAATCTCAACAACTTTATTTCCAGTTTTTTTATGAACAATGTGATCATATTAGTTTGTCTTTGGCATTTATCGTATACAGTATTTACAGATGTATATGTTTTCAAAGGTAATTACAGTTAACCCCTTCAGTACCGGTGCCGTTCTTTTAACTTTATTCAGGCTACTTTTAGACGATTTTATTCAGTTTAAGAAGGGTCTCCAGCAATTAACAGGCGTCGAACTATAACGCTTAACTCTTTTTACTACCACAGATCCTACTTAAGCTGCACATCGAGGGTACAGAAGGGGTAAATTTGTTTTATGTTGCACACAAATAAATGGTACACTGTTCTCGAGTGCTATAGTAGGATCAAGAACGATAGAGAGATTAAAGGCAACATTAGATAGGCGCATGAACGAGATGGGTTGAGTGTGAAAGAGATCTGCCTTGTGTGGGCCTATCGTCCTTCTGCTTGCTAACCTATGGTCTTGTAACCAACTCTCTACCAGGGCCGGTCTCAGGACTTTGCCTCACAACGCCAAGATGCACTACAACTTCGCCAACCTACAGCGAGACTCCGACAACCCCGACCTGGCCATCACACACTACAAGGAAGCCATAAGGTAACGTCAACAGATTTTAGGGGGGTGTTCTTAAGGGGAGATGGGTCGTTTTTTCTTTTCTAGATCCCATTCTCCCTCATGTTTAGCCCCATTAGTTTTCAGATTTTAAGATGTTTACCCCATTAGTTTGTCGATTTTAAGACCTTCCGCCCCATTTCCCTGTTAATATTAAGACCTTTCGTGTTATTTAGGTGTCAATTTTTTTCCTGGCGAACGAGAGTGAGCCTGTAATTTTGGAAGAACCGGCCGGGACATTTTTCTACCGAAAAATTTACAAATTTTTCTAGAAGGGCGATCTAATGGATTTATTTTTTAAGCTTGATGGAGGTCTAGGAAGGAAACTAGAAAAATAATAAATACATGAAAAATCAACCAAATTATTTCCTTACGTAGCGCCGTTAATGAACGAAAAGTCTTGAAAAATTACGTTACCTTCAGAAATGGGAGTGCTAATCCATCTAATCTCTGTAGACAACACTCATTCCCATAATATTCGTTCGGTAGTGATCGCTGGGAAGGGATATAATCGTTTAACCCATATAGTACCGGTGGCATATTTCCGAAGTCGAAACTAGTATATATCATAGGGGAAATTAGGACCAATCAGAGGCCGCAGTGGCAGTGACGTCACCCACAAGGGGAGGAGCCAGTCTGTCTGTCTCTCTCTCTCTCTCTCTCTCTCTCTGGGTGAGTAGCCTGCCTGCCTCTCGTTTGTTTATCTCTCTCTCTGGTAAATAGAAGAAGTAAGTCACCTAGTATAACAAGTTATCAATATTTATTCGCATAGTTTCTGTCTAGATTAAATAAGCATCCAGAGTACAATATGTTATTCCCATTAATTATGGTTTTACTTGAAAAGCAACGAGTAAACAATGAACATTTTGCGATTCTGGCATCTTTCGTCCCTAGATTTGAGGGGGAGGGTGTTGCCCAGTTCTCCTTAGACAGTTAAATTGTTTCAAATAGTTCCTGTTTTATTTATCATTATCATTTAAATTTACATTCATGCACAACGTAAATAAACTATAAATGGTCACTTTTCACTCTCTCTCTCCGCATATGTAATGATCTCATTCCATAATATTATGTATGTAGGCCTACAGATGTATGTCTGTATGTATGGATGTTTGTATGTATGTATACACTCAGGCACATACCCCATAGCTGGGGGTGGCTGAATCGAGACATAGACTAAGGGAATAAGTAAAGATCAATGATAGGAGAGAAAGTGATAGATTGATATGAAGGGAATAACAAAATTCACAATTATATCTCATCGTACATCTGGAATCACAGTCCAACCTTACAGGTGAGTGTAACCTTTATGCCAAATGTCCCACTTCATATCGTATGGTTTCTTTATGTTCAGCGCCTGTCACGATAAAAATCGTTAATATTAGAGAACAGGCTGATTGAACTCATTGTTTTTTTGCTTAAAATCATTATTTGTTGTGTTCCCAGTGTCTTCTATCTATCTATCTATCTATTGCCTGACGCCGCGATCCCCGAAGGGGTGGCCACGAACGAACCGCCCCCATGCACCTCTGTCCCCAGTCAGTCGACGCCCCTCCCCCCAACCAGCACCGCCTTCGTTCATGTAGTTCCTCACTCCATCCTTCCACCTCATATTCGGTCTACCTCTCCCCCTCTGTCCCTCCACCTCGCTCTCGTACACCCTCTTAGTCATTCTCTCGCTTTCCATACGTTCCATATGGCCGAACCATCTCAAGTTGTTCCTTTTCACACTTTCCAGCACATCTACCTCCACACCACACCTCCTTCTTACTTCCTCATTAGTCTGTCTATCCCTCCATGTAACTCCGCACGCACTCCTTAACCCTTTCACGCATTTATGACGCAGAGGTTGCCAGATTAGCAATAAGAAATAGAGTTCTCTCACTCTTATAATTAATTCTCCAAAATTAGTTTTCTGCCCATAGCTAACTCAAAGAAAACTGCAGAGGTTGAAGTAGCTAAACTAAAGGTTTCTCAATACCCCTGATGGTAACAAAGGCTTTAAAGTATCCCCAATAGGCTCAAAATCGCGTCATATGTCGGAGAGGGTTAAGTAATTCATTTCCACTGCTCTCACTCTTGGTCTGAGTCTCTCAACCAACGTCCATGCTTCGCTTCCGTAAGTCAGTGTCGGGATTACCACACTGTCATGCAAGGACTTCTTCACTTCCATACTGACCACCCTATTTCTTGTTACTGCTTTTAGCGTTCCTACAACCCTCTTCCCCTGTTGTACCCTCTCCCGCACCTCTTCATCCATAGTCCCATCTTTACTCAACACACTGCCCAGATACTTAAAAGAGTTGACGATCTCCATAGCCTGACCGTTCAGCTTCACCTCACACTCTGTGACTTCACCCCTTTCGAAGACCATAACCTTGCTCTTCCCCGTATTTACCTTCAAATTCCGTTTTCGCACACTGTTCCAAACTCATTTACCAGACCCTGCAACTCCCATTCATTATCACTCATCAGAACTGTATCATCCACAAACAGCAGTATAGGTAGCTTCCACTCAATTCCCTCCCTTTTCAGCGATACACCAACGTCCACTGCTCTTGATAGTATTTCTTTCATAACTCCATCCATATATACAGTAAACAACCACGGGGACATCACACACCCCTGTTTCAAACCAACATTCAGGTCAAAGAACTCGCTCTGCTCACTCTCCACACGTACTGCCGCCTTTGCACCCTCATACATGCTCTTCACTGCTTTCAGCAACTTGCCCTCTACTCCGTATATTCTAAGTACTTTCCACAAACCTTCTCTATCCACTCTGTCATAGGCCTTCTCCAAGTCCATAAAGGCAACATACACCTTTTGTTTCTTCTCCAGATACTTCTCCACAACACAATTCAGGGTAAAAATCTGATCTACACATCCTCTTCCCTTCCTAAAACCTCCCTGCTCGTCGCCTATCCATTCTCACTCTCACTCTCTCAATCACTACCCTACTGTATACCTTCCCTACTACGCTTAGAAGACATATTCCTCGGTGGTTACCACACACTCCTCTTTCCCCTTTGCCCTTATATAGGGGGACTATTATGCCAGTCTTCCAGTCATCGGGTGCACTGCCCTTCTCCCATGCTAGTTTGCACATTTTCCATACCCATTCTATCACTATATCACCACCATACCTCAACATTTCCCCACACACTCCATCTGTTCCTGGTGCTTTCCCCAACTTCACTCTTTTCATGGCTTCCCACACTTCTGACCTCCTGATCCCCACCTCCTCCTCCACTACTTCTCTTCTTCTCCCTCCCATACCATATCCAGCTATGTTTGCTGGCTCTTCATTCCTTTCATTTAGCAACTCACTGAAGTACTCCCTCCATCTTTCGACTCTCTCTTGCTTCTCGGCTAGCATTCTCCCATTCTTATCTTTCACACCCTTACTGTTTCCCTTGCTACCTTCCCTAACTTTCTTGACTTCTTTCCAGAACAGTTTCTTACTCTCCCTCCATTTTACACTCAGATTCCTTCCAAATTCCTCATCTACTCTTCTCTTACTTTCTTTCACTACTCTCTTCACCACCCTCTTACTCTCCACGTACCTCGCTCGTTTCTGTCTCTCGGAATCTTCATTCCAGTGTCTTGATCAGGATTATTTGTAACATTGTGCTTTATTTAAAAATGACATATTATATTGGCTTAAAGTACCGAGGGCGGTACAATATTGTACCGCCCTGGATATAATGGGGTTAAGAGGTGTTCAAGTAGCCCTAACCACTACTGTACTTATATAAATATTCATTAACATTGTCACATCATAACATATCGACTACAATAAAAGTAATATTTAGCAAAATATAGAAATAGCTGTCATACATAAGAATAAAAGAAAATGGGAGTCTACAGAAAGTCGATTGGCTCACACAAGGCAGATCCCCTTCACACCCAACCCTAATTATAAGGCCTAAGTAGCCTATAGGCCTAGGCCCAACTTACTAACACGTATTGTATAATTATATAGCCTACTAATTAGCCTTTGGCTCTACCTTATGCACTTAAACCATTAACTATTTCATAACATTTGATGCTTAATATATTTTGTACTATCTGATAATGTTAATGTGTTAATGACATTTAAAATAAAGTAATGTATAGGCTATGTATATACTGTATAATTATATAACCCTTTAGATATATGAGTGACTTAAGTTCCTTCTTGAAATTATCAGCACAGGTTAACTGCTTAAGTGTCACAGGAATCAATATAGTTCGCCAGTGAAATAACATTGTGCCTTCTAAAATTGTCAAGGAATTTCTGTCCATGGTTGTGCAATACGCGTAAAACGGTAGGCTATTCTTATTTACTCATAACCATAACATAGCACAATCATAATGTATCCTTAATGTAGTTAATATTTGAAATAACTTGTTATACTAGGTGACTTACTTCTTCTATTTACCAGAGAGAGAGAGAGAAACCAAAGAGAGGCAGGCAGGCTCCTCACCCAGAGAGAGAGAGAGAGAGAGAGAGAGAGAGAGAGAGAGAGACAGACAGACTGGCTCCTCCCCTTGTGGGTGACGTCACTGCCACTGCGGTCTCTGATTGGTCCTAATTTCCCCTATGATATATACTAGTCTCGACTTCGGAAATATGCGTACCGGTGACGTCCTTTTCATTTTATTCTGGTAATTATTAGACAATTTTATTCAGCTTACGAAGGACGTCCACCCGTTAAAAGACTGCAGCCTCTCTCAATTCATCCTATCAGCTACCATATACCCTTCCTAAGCTTCCCAAAGACTGCAGCCTCTCTCAATTCATCCTATCAGCTACCATATACCCTTCCCAAGCTTCCCAAAGACTGCAGCCTCTCTCAATTCATCCTATCAGCTACCATATACCCATCCTAAGCTTCCCAAAGACTGCAGCCTCTCTCAATTCATCCTATCAGCTACCATATACCCTTCCTAAGCTTCCCAAAGACTGCAGCCTCTCTCAATTCATCCTATCAGCTACCATATTTTTTTTTATTTTTATTTTTTTAAAGAGACAATGAACGGAGGAAGGAAAAACACAGATAAAACAAAAAGGTCCATGTGCCTAAAGGCATCCTCCATTCATAAAATATTTGTAACAACTGGATTTAAACATTTGTTGATTGTAAGTTTGTGGAAAGCAATTCGAGGGAAGTGAATTCCAAAGAGTAGTAGCTCTGGGGATAAATGAATTCTGATAAGCAGAAGTTCTGCATTGTGGAGGAGAAAGTGTAAATTCATGGGTGCTCTCAGCTGCCCTAGTTCTACGGGGAAAGATGTGGAGAGGCGGCACAATTGAAGCAAGTTCCTCGGAACAATTGCTGTGAAAATATCTGTAGAATAATGCAAGGGATGCAACGTTTCTTCGTATGGCTAATGTAGGAAGGTCCTGTGTGATTGTAGGGTTATTGATTAATCTAATAGCTTTATTTTGAATTTTGTCCAACTGCCTCAATGCAACCACTCCACTTCCACCCCACAGAGGTGAACAGTAATCCATCTGAGAGCGCACATGACTTATATATATTACGGCCAACTGCTCGTCAGTGAAGAATTCTCGAACTCTGTACAGGAGTCCCAGTTTTTTAGAGGCATTCTTAGCAATGCTTCTAACATAATGTGTCCAGCTCAAGTTAGTATTTAATGTTACACCGAGAATGTCAATACTAGGGGAAGTGGGAATATTTACATCATTAAAAAATATATGGGAGTCAGTGAGATTCTGTCGGTTAGAAAATTGAATGTACTTGGTTTTCTGTGCATTAAAGGAAACTAGATTCTCTTGTCCCTTGTACCCTTCCTAAGCTTCCCAAAGACTGCAGCCTCTCTCAATTCATCCTATCAGCTACCATATACCCTTCCTAAGCTTCCCAAAGACTGCAGCCTCTCTCAATTCATCCTATCAGCTACCATATACCCTTCCTAAGCTTCCCAAAGACTGCAGCCTCTCTCAATTCATCCTATCAGCTACCATATACCCTTCCTAAGCTTCCCAAAGACTGCAGCCTCTCTCAATTCATCCTATCAGCTACCATATACCCTTCCCAAGCTTCCCAAAGACTGCAGCCTCTCTCAATTCATCCTATCAGCTACCATATACCCTTCCTAAGCTTCCCAAAGACTGCAGCCTCTCTCAATTCATCCTATCAGCTACCATATACCCTTCCTAAGCTTCCCAAAGACTGCAGCCTCTCTCAATTCATCCTATCAGCTACCATATACCCTTCCTAAGCTTCCCAAAGACTGCAGCCTCTCTCAATTCATCCTATCAGCTACCATATACCCTTCCTAAGCTTCCCAAAGACTGCAGCCTCTCTCAATTCATCCTATCAGCTACCATATACCCTTCCTAAGCTTCCCAAAGACTGCAGCCTCTCTCAATTCATCCTATCAGCTACCATATACCCTTCCCAAGCTTCCCAAAGACTGCAGCCTCTCTCAATTCATCCTATCAGCTACCATATACCCTTCCTAAGCTTCCCAAAGACTGCAGCCTCTCTCAATTCATCCTATCAGCTACCATATACCCTTCCTAAGCTTCCCAAAGACTGCAGCCTCTCTCAATTCATCCTATCAGCTACCATATACCCTTCCTAAGCTTCCCAAAGACTGCAGCCTCTCTCAATTCATCCTATCAGCTACCATATACCCTTCCTAAGCTTCCCAAAGACTGCAGCCTCTCTCAATTCATCCTATCAGCTACCATATACCCTTCCTAAGCTTCATACAAATCGTCTAAATGTAGCTAAGGTCAAATAGAAAAACATAGCCGGTACAGTAAGGGTTAAGGCGGGATGGTTCACTTTTTGGGCGATTTTTGCATGTATTCATTATTTTTCTAGTTTCCTCCCTAGACCTCCATCAAATACAAAAAAAAAAAACATCCATTAGATCCCCCTTCTAGATTAATTTGTACATTTTTCGGTAGAAAAATGTCCCGGCCGAAGACCGATTCTTCCAACATTACAGGCTCACTATCGTTCGCCAGGGAAAACATCGACACCTAAATTGCGCGAAAGGTCTAAATATTGACGAAGAAATGGGTCGAAAGGTCTTAAAATCGACTAATTAATGGGGAAAACATCTTAACATCTGAAAACTAATGGGGCTAAACATGAGGGAGAAAGTGGTGCAGAAAACCGGCCCATGTCCCCTTAAGAATGCGGATCAAAGTTTCTTCCTACTTTTAAAATTCTCAGGTTTTATAGTCTATTCGCTCTAATTAGGCGAGAAATCATGACCTCTATCCTCTGTAACTCAAAAAGGGCTAAGCAAATTGGCTGTAAATTTCAACATGTATTCCTTGACTGACTCTTCCCAAATGGTAGACATTTTAACTCGATTACTCTAGTTGTTTTTTAGTTACAGTGGTTAGATGTCATGATGTCTCGCCTACTTACAACGAAAAGACTATATAGTATGTGAGATAGTCCAATTTTGATATGCATTACTGATTTTGGTCTCGCTTGCAAATGATCTTAACCCAGTCAGTACCAAAGACATCCATTTCATTATATTCCGGCAACTATTAGATAATTATATTCAGCTTAGGAAGGACCTCCGATAATTAAAAGGCTAAAGATTATCTCATTTCATCCTTTGAGCTACCACAGATCCTTCCCAAGCTGAATAAAATCGTCCAAGTGTCCGAACATAATAAAAAGGACGTCACCGGTTCTGTACGGGCTAATCAACCGATATGAAAATGCAAACACATAATATTCTCTGAAACAATAACAAGACAAGCAAACCTATAAAGAAATAGGTTTGAATTGGGCGCAAATTTGTCAAAGTAGTTATATTACTGATATATAAATGCTTTCCACAAAATAGAAAACCTAAGCTATCCGGAGATAGTTTTCAGTGTCGATAAAGACACCTATATAAAGGTAACAGTTTGTAGGAATGTTAAGCCTTTATCACAGTGCTGAAATATTTAAAGCAACTAAATAATGATTTTATTGATAGATATTTTCATGAGGTATACACAATGAGAATAAGAGGTGGAAGGATGGAGTGAGGAAGTACATGAACGAAGGTGGTGCTGGTTGTGGGGAGGGGCGTCGACTGACTGGGGACAGAGGTGCAATGGGGCAGTTCGTTCGTGGCCACCCCTTCGGGGATCACGGCGTCAGGCAATAGATAGATAGATACACAAGTTTCTCATTGTATTCAATTTAATAGTTCGCCCTCATGTAGGATATTGCCTCGGATAACATGTAAGCAACTCTAGCATATCCCAGAGAGTAGGAACGTTTACAGTTCGATAGGATAGCTAATACAAGTGATACAGATTATTAAAGGCCTTAACAAAATACATGATAAGCTATTCTTCATTGCTGACAGTTCAAATTGCATCAGAAAAAGAAAACAAAATGTTAAAAATGCATATACATTTTCCTGCTCCCTACTCTATTACAAGTAACTTGGGTATGCTTATTTCAACCTGCTGATGATTGATATATTGTACACAGTAAACTATTATATTTTATTTGCCATAATGTATAGTACATTATCAATATTCAAATCTCAATTGTAATACAAATATTACACATATACAAGTTTTAACTCATAATGCGATTGTTAAGCATGTACAGGTATTTCTACCATTAATTTTAAATTTAAAAACAAACTTAGTCTCAGTCTAATTTGTAAAAATACTATATTAAAACAACTGCCTTGGTGTGTGTGTGTGTGTGTTACGTGTGTGTGTGTAATAATAATAATAATAATAATAATAAACGGTTTATTAAAGAATGGCAGCCTCATGAGCTGAAAATACACATTTTACAATTAGTGGATGAACATGAGATGTACAGATATGAAAATGGTAAGCTCAGTTTACAATGGGTGAGTATAATATACTTTACATTAAAACAAGAAATTAATACAATAATTATGCTAGTGAAAAATACAAATTATCATAAATTAACCATGAGAGTAAGTGATTTACAGAGCATATACAGTACACATTTATTTTACTCATATATATACAGAACATACATATATACGCATACGTACACACATATATATGCATATATATACATACATATATAAGAACATAAGAACATGCAGTAAGTGTGCACATAAACGCTCACGTATGCAAAAAAACATACATACATACAAAAACTGTTCTGGTGGGGTCAGGTGAGGCTAATAATGGGAGTTAAATCCTTGGGAGAGATTAAATGAGGGAATTGGAAAAGAGTTAATGGGGCAACGGACTGTAGGTCAGGTAAAGCCAATTAGAATGGAATGTCAAACGTCGGAAGAGATCAAATGAGGAGTTTGAAAAGGGTTAAGGCGAAATGGCCTACGGGTCCGTACAGGTAGGGTCAGGTAAAGCCTACTACAATGGGAGGTAATCCTCGGTAGAGAACAAAAGAAGAATATAAAATAAGGAGAGACAGCTGGGGGGAATTATAGTATATGGGACATTCTTCAGTGTAGGTGTGTGTGTGTGTGTGTGTGTGTGTGTGTTTGTTTGTTTGTGTGTGTGTGTGTGTGTGTGTGTGTGTGTGTGTGTGTGTGTGTGATAGAATACTCTCAGCCGGGCTCGAGCCTCGAACCACAAACAGTATACACTATAGACACACACATATATAGATAATTAACGCATACATACATACACATATACGCACACATACATACACATATACTGTACATACATAAATGCACATATACATATACACACATATACATAAACAAACTCAAGCAAATACATACATACATACATGTGTGTGTGTCTGTGTGTTCCTGGTCTGAGTATTCCCCCGGGCTCTCCACTCCCCAGTCACGTTTCTCCTTAGCTATATTATGCAGGAGGTCGCAGTAGCCTCATATCTGTGTTCTGGACTAATTATTGTTTTACTAAAGTTAACGTGGATTATTTAAGTCATTTATCTAAAGAAGTAATTTAGTTTTTACTTTGACTGGGAATAAAGGTTAGTAATCTCTCTCTCTCTCTCTTTCTTTTCCCCGGAGGATTTGTCTGCAGATATTTTTGTTCCTCCTCCCGTCACAACAACTCGGACGTTCATTCGTTACCTTCAGCCCTTGTCACGACCACCACTTTTCCTAAAAAAAGTTTTCAGTAATTTGCTTTTGGAAGCTTCAAAGACTTCAGTAATTTGTTTTATGAAAGCTTGAAAGACTAGGTTTTATCAGCATATCCCTACATGACGTAAATTAAAATAGGAAAGGAAACTGAACTACTTGGCCATTTTAGTAATAAATAGTTAACTGTGATTCATTTTAAAACCTTTTATCGATAAATAGTCAGGGAATAGGGCCTCTATTCCTTGTATTAATACAAGGAAGCAAGAAACGTCATCGCTTCCCTCTTTTGGCAATTGATTATGTGATGCCTGCCCGATGATGTATATATTGTTTTTCTCTTTAATAATAACTAGCAGGGGTACCCGGCGTTGCCCGGGTTTAAATTCTACCATAATCACCATCACTACTACCACCACTACTACTACCATAATCACCATCATCAATCACTACTACCACAATCATCACAATACTACTACTACCATAACCTCCCTCTGCCTCATTAAACGGCGACCTCGATTTCGGCCGCTAAATGACCTCCGATTTTGGATCTGACCTCATCCGTACCCCCATTTTGGGGGGCTGCGAACAACTTTCGCTCCATACACCTTTTCGATCGGAAGCCTCCTTCTGCCCCAAACGGCCATTTAAAAACAAAAACAAAAGTGATTTTTCCGATTTCGCGCCCATTTTCTCCGTCCCTTTCACCCTGGGGAATTCTAATTTGTTCACTAAAACCTGCCCTTACTATGCATACCAAGTATGAACGCTCTACCTTAAAAAATGTGGCCATGCATAAAGAACAGACACACAGACAGACAGACAATCGAAAATATTATATAGATAATAATAATAATAATAATAATAATAATAATAATAATAATAATATTTATTCAGTTAGCATTTTACAATGTTGGTGCCACATAATATGTTACAAATATGACATGTACCAGCTTTGCATAATTCCAACTAAGGATAGCCCAATAAGGCCGGTAGGCGTATTTCCATTGGGGTCCTTGTGGTATTAAGTTAGCTGGGGAAAAAGGGGAGCATAACAAATGTTAATGATTATGATTGGTAGATACTTTAGAAAAAGTATTTCTAGGGATTATATCAAGATACCTTACATTCTATAGTTGGACTGGTCAAAATATTTATGTGATCATTTTAGTTTGTTTTGCCTATCTCTTATGTCGTATTTAGTAGTAGACATAAGCTTGGTGCTCCCTTCTCGCAGCTGTTCAACTATAGAATGTAAGGTATCTTAATATAACCCCTAGAAATACTTTCTCTAAGTATCTACCAATCATATTCATTTACATTTTTGGTTCTCCCCTTTTTCTTACCTTGGTTCAATTGAATGGTTGTCTAATTTGTTTCTACTTTCTCAATCACTTGCCCATATGATCCCCAGCCCCCTAAAACAAAATATATATAAATAAATAAATAAATAAATAATAATAATAATAATAATAATAATAATAATAATATATATAAGAAATCTATTTATCTATTCACTCAGGCCCCATCCCCATTTATTTATTTTTTATTTATTTATTTTTATTTTTTTAAGAAATAATTTAAAATAAACACATAGATATATTTACAAACAAATACTACTACAGGTTGCATTAACCACCTCCGCACTCAGCTTCACGTCTTGTTGTTGTTCTTGTCAGGGGGACCCGCAGAGGGCTGCTCTTGGGCAGCATGATATGCGGGGTTGTGCAGGGGAATTATGAGAAAGGGATATGATCGGGTCAAGGATTAGGGAGATAATGAGTAGTGATCTTATTTCTAAAGGAATGAAGAGTGGGGCTATTAACTATGTGAGATGGGAGGTGATTCCACTCTTGGATGCTGCAGGGAAAAAATGAATGTCTGAATATGTCCGTGCTTCCCTGATATGTGTGGTATTTTAAGTTGTGGCTGCGTTTCGTAAATTGTATGTTTGTAGGGTGTAAATATGTATTTTTATCTATGTCCGCTAGATTGTTTGTGATTTTGTATAACATTTGTTGTCTGTGTATTTGTCTTCTTGTTACAAGGGGGTCTAGTTTAATGTCTTGTTTGAGCAAAATAACTGATGTAGTATGTCTGTAATCACGTCTGATCCATCTTGCAGCTTTGTTTTGTATGGCCTCTAATTTATTGATATTATTGTGAGTGTGTGGATCCCAGACGGTGTCGCAGTATTCTAAGTGTGGCCGAACTAGTGATTTGAAAGCTTGAATTTTTATGTTTGAGTTACACTTTGTGAGATTCCTGCGAAGGAAGCCCAGGGCCCTATTAGCTTTTACTCTGACGCTGCTCGTGTGTGTGGTCCACCTCATGTCCGCTGAGATGTGGACCCCAAATATTTGTGGGAGGGAACGGTATCTAAAGGGGTATTGTGAAGTTTGTAAGGGAATGGAATGGTTTTACTGGAACGGGTGAAGCAAATATGGTGGCACTTGTCAGGTCTGAACGTCATCTGCCACTTGTCTTCCCACTGCTCAAGCACAGTTAAGTCGTCTTGTAGTCGGACGCAATCGTCCCGATTGATAATTGGTCGGTAAACTAAGCTATCGTCTGCAAAAAGTCTAGTAGTAGAAGTAAGAGATAGTGGAAGGTCATTAATATATGAAAGGAAAAGTAGGGGGCCCAAGACGGTGCCCTGTGGGACCCCAGAAGTTACAGATACAGAAGAATAATGACAGCCCTCGAGAACAACACGTTGATCACGATTAGTTAGAAAAGTCTTAAGCCAGTGAAGATGTGGCAAACTATCAATGGAAGTTAAATATTACTAAGCTATAATGAATCATATAAAATCAATCTAAATGAATACTCTATATCTAAATTGAATTCAATCTGAAACAAGCTAATTTATATCCAAAGGTCTCACATAATAAATGTATATAATTATAGGGTAAGGTTATAAGGGTTAATATTAGCCAGGAATTAACTCACCAATAGTTCCACGTGGCAATGAGGCAAGGGAGAACGTTTTACCCAATATGGCGGTGGACAATGGGGAACGAGACTTCGGTCCCAAGACACGAGTCAAGTTAAAGAAAGAATAAATGATTACATGGGAATGGACATGAATAATATGCTTATCTATCAGTCAGTCATGATGTCGATGAGAGCGTCGTGATGGTGTAGTTGTGTGTATTGCTGTATGTGTATTGTGATTAGAGGCACAAAAGCACGATCAACTGAGGGCGGAAAATTAGATGTTAACTGGTTGGTGTTCGTGAAGGCTCTGGCGTACCTCAAAAGCACACCTTGCTGCCTTGGCAAACCGCCAGGAGCCCAAATTATCGTACCGCATTTAGGTTGCTCTATACGATAAATTATATTAATATATACGATAAATTCATATATACTACATAAGACCATGGCAATATTGCTTAATAGCATATTAGGCCTTTTATAACTTAACTTATTTACAATCTTATAATATACGATCTACTCGTCCTACGTCGTGCTGTAGGAGAGATCGTGACGTCACAGAGACATACAAGATCACAAAAGAGTCATATTCTATCGTATTTATACGATACACTCCCCCCACAAAAAAGACCTGAACCCCACCTTAAACCTAAAGTTGCCCAGAGGCTATCTTCTGACGCCACAAGTCGACAGCGCCAGCAGCAGCGCGTCTGGGACGCGTCCCGGTCCGAGAATGATCACCATCAGTATGAGGTGAGTCGTTCCTTCGAGAATCCTCGGACCCAGCAATAACAGGTGGAGCCTCAGATTGCAATGCGGAATCTAGCTCCAAAGCGTACAAACGTGCGATAGGACGAACAGTAGTTCCAGTGGCTGTCTTTAATAGCGCCACCCGCTCTACAGAGTCTGCCCCCTTGTATACCTCCAATACGCGGCCTAATTTCCAGTATAAACGAGGACTATCTTCTTTAATTAAAACAACGTCACCAACTGTAGGGGCCGTTGGTCTACCAGAGGGAGTAACACTCCTTTCCCTCAATGCTAGCAGATATTCACTAATCCACCGTTTCCTAAAATCCTCGATTATCCTGGATATATACTGGTATCTCTTAGACACCGCTACCGCAGAGTACAACGAGGGATCCTCTAACTCTACTATGGACTGAAAATCAGATGGAAACGCAGTCAATGGTTTTCCATATAGCAAGTGAGCTGGCGTTAATGGTAGTGGTTCTTGCAGGTCGGTGTACACATATGTAAGCGGGCGATCATTCACGACTGCCTCTATCTCTGTGAGGACTGTCGTCAACTCACTCTTCTTTAATAGAGCACGTCCTACAACCGCTCTTAGTCCTGACTTTACTATGCCGACACACCGTTCCCACATGCCACCAAACCAAGGTGCCTTAACTGGAATGAACCTCCATTCGCACTTCTTCTCTCCCAAAAAAGTGATGATAGTAGGATCACTACTCATATCCTTTAGATATTTTGATGCTTGGACATAAGTGGGAGCATTGTCGCTAAGAATGAGTTGAGGGAATGAACGACGGGCACAAAACCGTCTAAACGCCAGCATAAATTCTTCGCTAGACATATTATCACATAGTTCTAGGTGTACCGCTCGAGACGTCGCACAGGTAAACAATAATATATAAACCTTCTCATGCTCCCTCGTCTTCAATGCCCCTGTGTAATCTAATCCTACCGCTTGGAAAGGTTCTACGTGCTTTACACGGCATTCAGGTAGAGGTGGAGCTGGTCCAGTTGCATATGGTTTACCCTTTAGTCTCTGGCATATTACACACTTTCTCACTACGCGTCGAGCTACTTGTCGAACTCTGGGTATCCACCATGTGAGACGTAAATTTGATATAATATGACATACCCCGTAGTGTTTTACTTCCCTATGTGCACGTATGATCAATAGATCAGTAACGTGATGTCTTGTTGGCATAAGTATAGGTCGGTTTGTGCCGTCTGGTACACCCGACCACTTCAGGCGACCCTCACACCTGATGAGGCCATTGTCTAGGTGCAACCTTAGTTGACGCACTATATTAGGCATTAATGTCTTATTCGAGCCTTTCAAGGATTCTAATTCATTGGAAAAGGTTTCTACTTGAACCCATTTGATCAATGTTACTTCAGCTGCTTTAAATTCACGAGCATCAATGTTGTGACCCCTGTTGCAGAGTTGGCCCGTTACTTTAAGCTTAAGATTGGATACATATCGCAACACCCAAGCTACAACTCTGACTAGTTTATTATAGTCACCGAATCTTGCCCACTTTATGATAGGACCCGGTGGCTCATTTGGTTGGGCTGTAACTGCCACTGTTTCCAGTGGCAGAAGTCCCTCACCAACAGCATGCCATATCGTCCATTCACTTTCATGGAGCAGCCACTTTGGACCATGCCACCACAATTCGGACTTCATTAACTGGCTAGCCGTTATACCCCTAGTTATGAGATCACTAGGGTTTTCCTTTGTATTTACATAATGATAAGCAACGTCTGGCAAAAGGGCTCTAATCTCATCTACCCTATTCCGCACATAAACTGGCAGAGACTTCTTGCTATGTATCCAGTTGAGTGCGACCTGACTATCGCACCATACGTGAACGATTTCAATATTTAATTCGCTCTCGTATGCTGCGCGTACATGTTGCACCAGACGTGCTAATAGCAGCATGGCAGTCAATTCCATTTTAGGGATAGTTACCTTCTTAACCGGGGCTACTTTGGCCCGGGCTGTAACTAAATGTGCCCCAAATGAAGTAACAACATATATGGCTACCCCGTATGCCGTGGCGCTAGCATCGCAAAACGTGTGTAACGTAACGTCACCGAACGCCGCCACTTTACGAGGTATAGGTTTAGTACATAGGATGGCATATTCATTCAACAACAATGTCCCTTGGTCATTCAGGTCTTCGGGCAAACTGTCATCCCATCCTATTTTACGTCTCCAAACTTCCTGCATTAGAATCCTAGCTCTTATGGTAACAGGTAATGCTAGACCCAAAGGATCAAAAAATTGCGCAACTTTGCTCAACAGACTTCTTTTTGTGTGCGCTCCTGTCTGCTGAGCAAAAGACCTTGTTTGAAAAGTTAGTATGTCATGTTTAGGTTGCCAGATCATCCCCAAATTTCTGGACTTTTCCTGGTTAAGAGATGCCGTACCATCCACCTGTATTAAACTCTGAAGATCTTCACTATTAGTAACCCACTCGCGGAGAAATAGATGTGCATCCGCAAACAATCTGCGTGCTTGCCAGTATGCATACAACAAATCATCTTGACTATCGCTAGTACCCTGCAAATTGTCAATGTATAATCCGCGAGATAGTTTACTTGCGTCCTCATGAGTGTCAGCTAGATGTTTTCTGATTGTGGCATTTAACAAAAACTGCGAGCAAGTGGCCCCAAAGAGTACAACCCGAAAACGGTATATTATGATGGGACTTTCAGAGTCGCTAATGTCGCCGAACCAAAGAAAGCGGGTAACATCTCTATCTTCCTCCTTTAGCTTGACCATCAAGAATGCTTTCTCGATGTCACTGGTATAGGCGTACTTTCCCAGCCTAAACCGCAATAGATGTTGGGACAGGTCCGACACCATGGACGGACCTGTCAACAGGCAGTCATTCAGACTGGGTTGTTGACCTTGGTGGGCAGAACAGTCATACACCACCCGTATTGGTGTGGTGACGCTGTCTTTCTTTACCCCATGATGGGCCAGATAGTGAACCCTACCCTTCTTACACGGTTCCTTGACATCGACTCTCTCAATAAAACCCCTATCCTCATAACTCCGAAATACATCGTCATACGCCTGGCGCGTGCTCGGTTCGTTAGACAATTTCCGCTGCAATGCGCGCAAGCGACCTAATGCCAAACCATAGTTGGTAGGCAGGCTTATCTCACTGTTCTTCCAAGGTAAACTAACTTTATATTGCTTGTCTGAGGCACAGTAGCACACAGACTCGTCAAACCTTTGTAGCGCAACTTCCGAGTCATAATCAGTCTCCATAGGATTAATGCCTATGTGATCCAATCTCCACAGTCGTTCCAGGTCGAACTCGGCAGCCATCTTAGGGTCACTAGGTTGGGAATCCTCCCTTCCCAACTCCCCTGCCGCGGTTACATTGACTCTATATATCGAGACCGTGTCGACCAGGACCTTTGACTGTGTAGTATGCACCTTTCCGCTCATGCAGTATCCAAATTTAGTGGGGATTAAAATTACACCACACATCTTTTTAAATCCAGGGTATACTACTTCATAATAATGATCCACACCAAGTAGAACATGCACCTCACTCTGACTTCCCATGGGATCTGACAAGTTAACCCCTTTGCTACGTAATGCGTGTTCCACCTTCTTCACACCCACAGATACATATTCTGGTAGGGTGTCTACTACGATACAAGTCATAAAGTACCGGTTTTTACGATAGAAATATGAAATCTCCGCTATCTCGTAGTCTTGTTTATCAGTAACCCCTGTGAAGCCCTGTAATCGAAGAGTCTCAGCCCCTACGATTCGGTGCTTCAATCCCACTAGTACGGACCTCTTTATAAAGGAACGTTGAGATCCTTGATCTAGAAGTACCCGACAAACTTTGTTACTGTCATTACCTTCCATGGGAATCTGTATTGTGGGCAATATAGTGGTGTCTTGCGTGCTACCTAGTGTCACAGTTGTAGTACCCTCTGTATTGACGTCTTTGACTTTATCTGCTGTAGGACACAACTTATCAAAGTGATGTCCTTTGCAGTGGCGACAGGGCCTTAAGTATGTAGCAGTACATTGTCCCTGCTTACCATGTTCTTTAATTAGACAACATACACATAGCTTCAATCTTTTCGCCTGTGCTAGTTTTGTCTCATTTGTTGGGTATTTTACGCAGAAACTCCATTTATGTTTGTTGTTACATAGCTTACATAGAATCTGAGCAGGTTTCTTATACACACCCTCTTTCTTTACTTTAGTCCCCACTGTCATGCTTACTGTTCCCCTCTTCTCCACATTCTCACTCCCTCCCGACTCATACATTCTCCCTTTGTTCAACTGTAGATTATTCATCTCCTTACTGAACTGAGTTTTGAATTCCCCCAGCTCAAATGATCTTACCTTATCAAGTATTGCCATAGGAAGCTTCTGACGCAAGATAATGACTATCATTTCCTGCGTGATAAGCCCTAGGGTATCTAGCGATCGAGTATGGCACTCCATATTTGCTCTGAAGTTTGTCAACTCATCAACCTTATACTGTGGTTCTGCGAGCCCCAACAAGGCAACGACATGGGCCATCTTCAACTGCTCTCTATCCCCGTATGTGGACTCTAATAAGTGTACCGCTTCAAGATAACTACCACCTACTACTGCAAAACCCTCTATTAAATGTAAGGCCTCTCCTTCCATTTGTCCCTTCAGATAGTGAAACTTGCGGACATTATCCAAAGAGGATTCATGAACCGTAGATCGAAATACGTCCCAGAAAGCTAACCACTCGGTCAACTTGCCCCCAAATGTAGGAAGATTGAGCTTTGGGAGGTGTACAGTATGTTTTGGGTCAGCCCTTCTATGGGCCTCATTATCGCCTCCCTTCTTACTCGCGATTGCACGCTGTAATAGGTACTTCGCTCTAAAGACAGGTTCGTCATAGAGGGCGCGATTATCACACTCTGTAACAATCTCTTCCTCCTCTGTCATGGCAGCCACAATCACCTCACTCAGAGCCGTAATACGACCGTGGGTAACCTGGACGTTTTCTAATCTAGCCTCCAATTCCTCTGGTTCAGCAGTAGTGATGAAAGTGTTGACGTCCACTATTAGCCTATTCATTACTCCCCGAAGTCCCGCCCTTTGATTTTTAGGGGCTTTGTTCAGCACCCCACTAGACGGTGTCTCTTTACCGTTTTTATCCATTTTGCTTGCGAGCCTATAGGCTATGTATCTAAATATCACGTTACAAAAACAACGGCCAAATAATAGGCTACTTAAGAGACGCCAACCGGCAGACTTCTATATTATGGAGAAAAAATAGTACACTATATAGCAATACCTACTAATGGATCATATTGAACAAGAAAAAATGTTAGGTCAGGTCATATGTCACAGGAAGTCTGAAACGGAAAAGAAAATTATTGGGGAAAGATGATGGGTGGGATGCAGGACTTAGGCAGGCACAACGATGTGACCCTGCATTCCGGCTCTAACCATCGCTTGGCTAGCCTTGCCAGTTTATCATAGAGTTGTTCCTGCATCCTGTTATATGTCCCCTTGTTCATTGCCTTAAAATCCCTTACTGGTAGCTAATTCCCGGGTCTGGGCACCAATGTGGCAAACTATCAATGGAAGTTAAATATTACTAAGCTATAATGAATCAAATAAAATCAATCTAAATGAATACTCTATATCTAAATTGAATTCAATCTGAAACAAGCTAATTTATATCCAAAGGTCTCACATAATAAATGTATATAATTATAGGGTAAGGTTATAAGGGTTAATATTAGCCAGGAATTAACTCACCAATAGTTCCACGTGGCAATGAGGCAAGGGAGAACGTTTTACCCAATATGGCGGTGGACAATGGGGAACGAGACTTCGGTCCCAAGACACGAGTCAAGTTAAAGAAAGAATAAATGATTACATGGGAATGGACATGAATAATATGCTTATCTATCAGTCAGTCATGATGTCGATGAGAGCGTCGTGATGGTGTAGTTGTGTGTATTGCTGTATGTGTATTGTGATTAGAGGCACAAAAGCACGATCAACTGAGGGCGGAAAATTAGATGTTAACTGGTTGGTGTTCGTGAAGGCTCTGGCGTACCTCAAAAGCACACCTTGCTGCCTTGGCAAACCGCCAGGAGCCCAAATTATCGTACCGCATTTAGGTTGCTCTATACGATAAATTATATTAATATATACGATAAATTCATATATACTACATAAGACCATGGCAATATTGCTTAATAGCATATTAGGCCTTTTATAACTTAACTTATTTACAATCTTATAATATACGATCTACTCGTCCTACGTCGTGCTGTAGGAGAGATCGTGACGTCACAGAGACATACAAGATCACAAAAGAGTCATATTCTATCGTATTTATACGATAGAAGAAGTGGTCCTCGGATGCCATAATAATCTAATTTTGCTAGAAGTCTCTGGTGTGGGACTTTGTCGAAGTCAAGTACTATGGCGTCTACTTGTCTAATTTTGGGGTCATTAAGGGATCGGGAAATGTCATGTGTGGTCACCAGTAGCTGAGTTTCGCACGACCTCTTAGGTCGAAAGCCGTGCTATGCGTCAGTAAGTATATTTAACCTATCCAAATGGTCCATGATATGTCGGTGGAGGATATTTTCTAAAATTTTGCAGGGAACTGAGGTAATTGAAACGGGTCTATAGTTGACAGGGAGGGTTCTGTCTCCGGATTTGAAAATTGGTGTCACATTCGCCAAAAGCCAGTCATTAGGAAGTTCTCCGGTGTCTATAGTCTGCGAGAATATAACCTGCAGGATAGGAGCAAGAATAGCAGCATTCCCCTTAAGTATCCTGCAGGGTATATTGTCTGGTCCAGTCGCTTTGTCAGTGTCTACCTCAGATAAAAGTTTCTCGATTCCACGGGTGTGTAAAGTCAGTGGAGGTATAGGTGGGTGTGGTGGTGACAGTTCCGGCAAGTCTGCATGTTCTTATGTGAATACTGACTGGAACTGTGAATTAAGTGCATGTGCTTTATCTTGTGGGAGTGTGACCAGGAAATCGTTGTGTCGTAATGTTGTTATGCCAGTCGAGTCTTGTTTGCGTGCTTTGATGAAGCTGTAGAATATTTTGTGATTTTGTATGTTGTTTGTGAGGAAAGTGGTTGTGTAGTTAGTTTCTGCTTTTTAAATTTCTCGTAATGTTTTCTGGGTATTTTTGTAGTGTTTCCAGTATTCTGTATCGTTGTTGTTGTTGTTGTTGTTCCCCAAGCTGCCTGGCCGAACAGCCCCAAGGCCCCGAGCAAGGCCAAGGCCATAACCGTGCGCCCCCACAGAACCCTCACTGCCGACCACAATAAAGCCTGGGTGACCGAAGCCACTCTATGGCGGGGAGCTAAGGAGGGTGCGGAAACGCCCGGGAAACCAAAGCCCCACCCAGGGCCCTGTGCCCCTCAGCAATTATGAAGAGAAAGTTGAGGGGCAAAGGAAAAAATGTGACGCTTTGGCTTCCAATCTTGGTAGACTGGGAGGTCAATCCACGGAAGAGACGCCGTCACTTGAGATCTAGAAAATATAAAAGTAAAAGGAACAGTCAGAGTAAGCTATGGGTATTTCAGAGATCGCTCAGTTCTCACTCTGATAGACCAGCCCATCACCAGATTCTGTATCGTTGTATCGTTTAGCTGTCTTGTATGCTTTTACCTTGTTTCTATGTAGTCTTCTTAATTGTCTATTGAACCATGGTGGAGACTGGTTACATGTAACAGTTTTCTTGGGTATGTGTTTGTCCATTGTGTCCTGAATAAAGTCACGAAGTCTAGTCCAGTTAACCTCAACAGTATTAGCTATTGGGTTGTTGTCAAGGAAGGTGTCTCTAAAGTTAGCTAAGTCCTTGGAGATGGCTTCTATGTCAGCTCTGTTGTACTGGTATATCTTTCTGGGTAGTTGTTTCTGTATGTTAGGTTTAATGTTTGCGTCAACGAGTACCATGCTACACTAACTTGCGTAGGTGTTGGTTCGAGTACTGTTTGTGAGAGTGAGTGGGTGTTGATTATGTCAATAAATGTTTCATGTAATGATCTTCTGTCAGTCTGTGATAATTTAATTTCGCTGCCATGGTTGTCATTCTCCAGTGTCGCATATGCTGTCCAGTTAATGTCTGGTAAGTTGAAGTCTCCAGCCATCCATATATTTTTGGAGGGGTCAATTTTAGATAAACATTCGTCAAGGGACTGCAGGTATTCTACGTTAGAATTAGGGGGCCGGTAAAATTATCCTATATATAATGTCCTGCAGCCCTCTATCTGTGCTTTAATCCATATAATTTCTGAGTCCACGCTAAGTTCTGTGGCTGGTGTCGCAACTAGTCCTGGCTTTGTCGCTATCAAAACTCCGCCATGGTCCCCGTCCTGTCTGTTTTTCCTGTGTAGAGTCATTTTGATCTGATCCGGCACTTCTGTTTCTTGCCTTGTCTGGCACTTCAACCTCTATCTAATGGTAATGTATGACAGGTAGGGTGAGAGTTAGCCTGACCAGGATTCGAACCCACTCACTCCAGGTATATGTGGTTGCTTTCCTTATATCCGCTTATGGCCCGAGTGGTTACGGTGCCTGGCTTTCTCAAATATACCTGGAGTGAGTGAGTTTGAATCCTGGTCAGGCTACCTCTCACCCACTTCAACCTCTCTTTACTCCAACTAAGTATCTTATCAACAGGGGACTGTTGTACTGTTCAGTTCTCTCTCTCTCTCGGTGCTGTAAACAAAAGCATGCACTGCTGCCAAGTATTTTTTGGCCACTGGAAGTTTGGCGACCTAGATGTGTGTGCATTTGTGTTTTTATTTTTGTGTGTTAATTTTTGTTTTTATTTTTGTGTGTTCATTTTTGTTTTCCCTATTCGGGTTCTGTTTCGAGTCGGCCACTCCCAGTAAAAACAAAAAAAATGGGGAACGGGCCTGAGCAAATAGATAGATAGACAGACAATTTGGCTGCAAGCATAGGATTTGAGGTAAACTGGGTGGCTGTGGTTGTCACTGCCTGCCGCACTGCACTTAAGAGCTCGGCTCCTCGGCTTATGTTGCCAATCTCATTTAGATTGGATAAACCGGTCCTCTCCTAGAGTTGTTCTCTGGTCTGACCCTGGTGGCCAAGTATGTTCTGATGATGATGGCTGGAATAAAGTAGGAGAGTAGAGTATTTTAGATTGAGGAAGAATAAGTTGATAAATGAGAAGTAAAGTAGAAGATACAAAGTTATCGGGCTCAACCAAGTTGCTTCATTGCTTTTTTATTTTATTTTTTTATTTTTTTTTCTTGGAGGGTCATCTGGTGTAAACACTTGGCCAGCTTTCTTCAGACCGCTGGTGAGGGACGTTTTCCTGCTGCCACAGTCTTCTGAATCTCCGGAGTCAACTCGCAGTAGGTCTTTTCCAGCTCGTTGGCAGACACCGCTAAATCGATGTCCTCGTCCCCATCTTCCTCGATCTCCGCCACATCGACTTCCTCTCCTATGGTGGACTCGGAGTATTCAGACGATGCAGAGGAGGAGGCTGTCACTGGATGGTCAATGGTGGCTGGTGATGGTGACGAGGCTGCTGCTGGTCCTGCAAAGTTGACAGGTGATGGTGGTGGTGATGCAGAGACTGTTGTACGAGGAGGTGGTGGAGTGTTATTCGAAAGAGGATTCTGGAGATCAAATCGCCTCCTCGGGTGTTCTCTTTGCCTCAAAGCCTGAGATGGAATGAGGCTAGTTGGTGGAGATGGTGTGGGAAGAGGCGGGATAATGATGGTGGGGAAGTTGTATGCGTTTTGGAGAGTAGGAAGGTACTTCTGCAGCAGTTGATGGTTTCCCTGGCAAAGGGCCGTAGCAGTATGTGACAACCACATGGATTAACTCCAGGTACAAAGGAGTAAAAAAGAAAACAAGCAACAACAGGTCATGTGACCCCTCGAGGTTACTTGCCATCCAAAACACTGCTGTTCCAAGTGTTGCAACTAGTATTCCGGAGAGAATGTGGGAAAGATGTGAGAAGGAAGTGCTGCCCTGAGGCTTAGTCCATGGCAGGGGAAATCATATGAAGATCTATTAGGTTATTGAACGAACACTACTAAAAACAAAATTTATTCAATTACAAATGCTGTCAACCTTGGGTTCAGGGCAAGGTGCTTGTCTAGGCGAACTTTGAAGGACATCTTGGGGAAGCCCATTCCACAAGTTGACAACTTGATTGCAGAATAAATTCTTGGATTCGTTAGAGTTGAATGATTTACCAATGATTTTTCAGCCATTTCCCTGCTTGTAGTTTGATCGTTCAATCGTAAAATATTTGCTACAGTTCATGTTGTCGATGCCTTCAATGATCTTGAAAACTTCAATAAGGTCACCTCTCAATCTGCACTTGGTTAATGGATACAAATTTAGTTCTTTAAGATGTTCCTCGTATGGTTTGTTCCGAAGACAGGGTAAGACAGACATTTTGGTAACTCTACTTTGAACTCGTTCCAATTTGTCCATATCTTTTTTATAGTAAGGGCACCAGAACTGAACACAGTATTCCAAAAGTGGGTGGACTAATAAATTGTAAAGGGTGAGGATAATGTCTTTTGATTTATGTTCAAATGATCTACCTATGAAACCTACAATTTTGTTTGCCTTCTTAACAACTTCAGCACAATGTTGACTTGGTTTTAAGTTACTGGATATTGTTACTCCTAAATCGGTTTCTCTGTCTACACTCTTTAGCTGGGTGCCATTCATCGAGTAGTTTGCTTTTTCATTGCGGTATCCGGTATCCGATATGAAGTACTTTACACTTATCTTCATTGAAGCACATGTGTCAGATTTTAGCCCATTGTGAAAGCTTGTTTAGATTGTTCTGCATATCTTCAACATGTTCATATATCAGTATGGTATTTGCAATTTTTGTGTTATCGGCAAACTTTGAGATTGTACAGGTGAGACCCTCATCTAAATCGTTAATGTAAATTAGGAAAAGGACTGGCCCAAGCACTGATCCTTGAGGTACACCACTAGTTACATTGGTCCACGTTGATGCTTCCCCATTAATAACTACTCTTTGCTTCCTTTCACTAAGCCAATTTTCTATCCACTGTAGAACGCCGCCTTGTATTCCATGTGCTTTTAATTTCATCACTAACTGCCTGTGTGGAAATTTATCAAAGGCTTTCTGGAAATCTAATTATATAATATCTACAGCTTTACTTTCGTCATATAGATTTAGGATTCAGGAGGTGATTGTCATTGCTGACTGCTGTGGCGTGGTTGTGGTCCTCCCTCCTCACTCTTCCATGTCTTGAACTCTTCAGGATCTCTCCTTCAAGGCCCATAACGTTGGTGGCCTCCTCTCCATTTCTCGTCTTCCTGATGGTGAATGATACCCTCTCATTGTTGGCAAGAGAGGGCACAGGATGGCGAGGGTTGGGTTTAGATGATATTATGCCTGATGAGTTTACACAAATTTCTCCTCCATTGTAGGTTATAAATCCATACCCTTTTTTTTGGTGTTAAGCCACTTAATGTGTCCAGACAGAGTGGTTGTGGTACTGGAGTTCTCGGCATGCATGCTGGAGTGGAGTCGTTGTGTGCTCTGGCCTGTCATCATGAACATTTATACCTGTCACCTGCCCTAGTGCTGCGCAGTGATTAGCTGGCGGCTTACAGCCGCTTTGAGGAAGCCAGTTTTCCTTTTCCCATTCCTTCCCCACAATATTCCTCGTATTTACACCATTATCTCTGTAATTATAACCCAGCAGTTTATCTCAATACGAAGTTGCAAAACAGGGAGATTCAACAAAATAAAAGGGAGATTTCAAGGATTTGGTAGTAGGTCTAGTACTGCTGTTTAGTTGAGCATGTAGCACGGGCATGGCCAATCAGCAAGTGGCACTGTTGCATGGTCGTCTTTCTTCAGCTGCCGTATTACCTCTGTTTCCTGCACTCTGATTGGTTGATTGATAAAACCTCTCTCATCTTACTTTCCGTTGCTTTTACTCTCAGAAGTAGGCCTACTATTGATATTATTCAGCTAGGAATCGAATGAGGTACAAACTATCAATATTGACACTGATTTTTACATGTTCTCAGAAGCTGCAGAAAATGGTTTCAATTAATCGAAAATATATGCCATCGTACTGTAAAAATGACAGTGCATAACACAAATTAATCACAACAGCTTTTATTTGATATCATAGCTGTATGTATGTATATATTCAGGCACATACTGTATAGCTGGGGGTGGTCGACTTGAGACAGAGGCCAAGCAGAAACAATAAAATGAAAACAAATAAATATGCAAAAATAGACACACAACGGAACACACTGCAATACCCACCTATATTACTTTCAGGCATGGCCTTTCATATATGCACTGGCTCCCCGAGCCAGGCGTCTGATAAACTATTATCTAGTCCAACTGGCGCCTGACCCCTTCTCCCTATGACCTCCTTATCACTCATCTATTCACAAGCATTCTCCATACATTCATATTCATCATCACTTCTCTTGCCTGATCTGCAGTCATCTCTCTATCTTCCAATGCATGTTTCACACCATCTCTCCATCTCCTCCAAGATCTCCTTCTCAATCTATTTCTCCTTGTTTCTGACTCCTATTTTATCTTAATAAGCATTTCATCTCCCATTCATTCAACATGTCCATACCAGCATAGCATCCTTCTTTCTACTCTGGCCGACAAGGGTTCCTGTTGTCCCACTCTTCTATGTACTTCTTCATTCCTCAATTTGTCTCTGCGCGTCACTTCAAACATACTCCTCAAGCAGCTAATCTCCATCACATCCATCCTTCTTTTCTCTTGTACATTCAAACCCCATGTCTAAGCCTCATACATCACTGTTGGTACAACTATCCCTTGATACATTGCACATTTAGCTTCAATTCCGAGATTTCTCACCTTCCACATACTTTCAATTACTACGAAAAATTTCCTTCCCTCACACACTCTGTCTTATAGTTAGCTATGTCTCCTAGCTAACTTAGTTCATTACTGAGTTTCTTAATCGATACTATCGTGTCAAAAAACGGATTGGGATAAAATGCAATACCTTATCTGATTTCAAAGCTATACTAAAATATACTTGTACTACACCTTTCCAATTAGCCTTTTTCGAGAGCTACTCTAAACTAATATAGTAGTAAATCTAAACTACTCCTTCACCATACCTTTCAAAATTATATAGCTGGCCTATGAGCTTTCCCATACCACCTTTCTTGATTGTTTGGTTAACTAGACCCATCACCCCTCCCCGGTGTACAGATTATGGCCGGGGTATTCCAGCGCCCATAACAACCTCGGCACGCTACTGAGCGACCCGAGCCAGGCGGAGGAACACTTTCGACTGGCACTTCAGGCTCACCCTCAACACGCCCACGCTTACTACAACCTTGCCAACCTCAGCAAGTAAGTCATCATGTAGTTAGTTTATCAGACTGTTAACATTTACGGTGCAGGCATATTTCCGCTATAATAGGGCTCATTCAAGCACTCATGGAATGATTAAGCAAGTGCCTGAATAAAATTAAATGTATTCAGCCAAAAACTAGGCGAAAATAGCTTCAAAATGACACTAGAACGAGCTTCATAGCGCGCAGGGTTCATCCGCAGCACTACCAGATACATCGGCAAATATTCGCTAATAATGAGCAATGTCACGCTAAATTGGCCTTTGACAGCGCTGCATATGTCTAGCGAGACATGGCTGATATCCCTCAGTGCCCCGGCCGCCTGGCTGGAGAGCGGACGGGGGCCTGCCACACTTCTGCTCACTCGCACTCAGCTCCACAGGCTTTAAGAGCCTGTCAATTACTATAAATTGCCACTGGCGTTCTAGAACGGTCGCCGCAGCCAATGGGTTAATAACAATCATATTGGCTTCGCACGTCTGGTCTCGTGCTTCTCCTCCAACACACATACTTCTGTCCTCTCCCTCTTCATTCTCTCCTGTATTATCAACTGAAAACCATCATGCTGATTGAAGAAAGCCTCAATCCAGCTGTCAGCCCTATCAGAGCTGACAGACCTGTACGTACCCTACTACATACTCACTGACACTAATAATGATGCCTTCTTGAGCGGTCGAATTGCTTAATTGACCTAACAATATGTTAAAGAGTCAGGTGAAAAATCAATAATGCGACTATTCATTTTGGGATACATATTACAGAGTTGTGCATAAACAATCTGAGAGTATCAAATTAATGTGAATGGTTATACTTAAATAAACGTTTGTGTGCATAGATTGTTTCATAGTTTTCCTATTACGATGTTGGTCTATATTTCTTATCAATACATGTTTCCTCCCTCAAAGACAGCAAGGGAAGGTAGGCGAGGCAATGTTGCTGCTAGAAGAAAGCCTCCGCCACGACGCCACCAACCAAGACACCGTGTCAGTGTTAGCGGGCCTATACGGTGATGACGGTCGACTGATGGACGCAGAACAGTTACATCTGTCTCTGCTGGCGGCCAGACCCTCTGATCCAGCTGTACATAACAACTATGCTGCCTTTCTGCGCAAAGTCGGTATGGAATATATTATTTATATTATTAACCCATACAGTACCGGTAACGTCCTTTCCATCATATTTCGGACACTATTAGACGATTTTAATACGCTCAGGAAGGATCTGTCGTAGTTCAAAGGATCAAATGGGATAGTCTGTAGCCTTTTAATGGGTAGAAGTCCTTCCTAACCTGAATACAATTGTCTAATAGTTGCCAGAATATAATGGGAAGGATGTCACCGATACAGTACGGGTTAATATTTGTATTATTGATACTTTTATTATTACTATTATTATTATAATTATTATTATTACTATTGTTAGTAGTATTATGAATATTATTATCATTATTATTATCATTATCATCATTAAACTACAGTGAGTGGAAAGCATGGTGTGTAATAAATTACTAAGGCACACCTCACATTGCACAGAACATTAAAGTAAACATATGACACAAATGAAATCTGTCTTCTTGATGGTGTAATGGTTAGAGCGTGTAAGTTATCCTGGAAGAATCACATGTTTTCATTAATTTCATTCGGGGTGTTATTAGTGTTAAGGGGGTAGTACTTGTTTTTTGTTTGTCTATATATTTATATATTCATTATTTTTTGAGTTTTCTAGCTAGACCTCCATCAAGCTTAAATATACACCCTCTAGACCCCGTTTCAAGATATATTTGTACATTTTTCGGTTGAAAAATTTCCCGGCCGAAGGCCGATTCCTTCTAAATTTACAGGCTCGCTATCGCTCGCCAGGATTAAATCAACACCCAAATGGCACGAAAGGTTTTAATATTGACAAAGAAATGAGGCGAAAGGTCTCAAAATCGCCGAACTAACGGAACGAACGTCTCAAAACTTCAAAACTAATATGCTAAACAAGAGGGAGAAGGGGGTCAAGAAAAGGCGACTACTTCCCCCTTAAGAACGATGTTGAAAATAAAATCTCAAACATTGGTTAGATGGCACCAAGAAAAAAACACTTGTGTCAGTGACCTGTAAATTATCGTCCCAAGGGATTTCCGGAACCATACTGACATTCGACACTGAACCATAACAAAGCAGAGTGGGTGAGCTTTGTCAGAGGAGGTTTTTGTTTCTTTAGGACCCCTCCTTCTCCCTCATGCTTAGCTCCATTTGTTTTTGCGATTTTAAGATGTTTGCCCCATTGGTTTGGCAACTTTAAGACTTTTCTTTCTATTTATTTGTCAATTTTAAGATTTTTCGTACTGCTAAGGTTTTGATTTTTCTTGGCGAGCGATAGCAAGCCTGCAATTTAGGAGGTCGTTCTTTTACTGAATAATGTATACGGATTTAGCACGAAGGGGGGTCTTTTTTATTTGTATCTTATTTGGTACAAAGCTTGATGGACGTCAAGGGAGAATACTAATAATTTACCCTTTAATATTTGGAACATAACAATCTAGACAATGATTGGACCGTAATTTATATGTGTTGGAATTAGCAATAGTCTAAACTAATACCTATGTTTACTTTGAATTGTCAAGAATTATCACAAATTAATCAAGGACCAACACAATGTAGTATTAGTATTTTAAAAGTGATCTATACAGTATTAATTAAGTTTAATATTTTGTTTTCATGAAATATTTTACTGGAAACAGAAAGATAAATATTGGTTGTGATTTGTTGCATTATTTTATACATTCCTTCTACAGTACATCACACGTGTAGTGTTTTTTTATTTTCGAAAATTTACAACCACCAATTTTATTTCTATTTATTTATTTATTTATTTATTTATTTATTTTTGGGGGAAGGGGTCTGCAATTGGTATCAGCTACTAACTGAAAGCAGATAGATTTTAGATTCCTCCTATACATTTTTAAATCAAATGCTGTCGACTAATATTGATGTTATACATGGTGGTGCATAATTCTGTTATCCACCTGGCAGACATTGGCAACACTGCCAGTATATTCATTAGTGTAGTTGATCAGTTGCCTGTGTGGATTGTCCTGTTGATAATTTGGTTTGACAAACAATATCTCCATAAGCATTATATACAATATATATGACTTTTATGATACCTCATTAAGCATGGGATAGGTAGTAAAGCTACTGGTACTTAAAAAAAGATGTTATGCAAAGGGGCTACATTTACATGAATAATGATGAATATAAGACGAATTGGCCAAACAAATGTAGTAACTTTTTATTTTAGGCATTTAGGAGGTTATATTACTGCCAATACTGTATATTACTCATATAAGTTTGTAACCTAAATAGTGTTGGTACACAGACCACACACACACACGCATATATATATATATATATATATATATATATATATATATATATATATATATATATATATATATAGTATATATACAGTATATATATATATATATATACAGTATATATATATATATATATATATATATATATATATATATATATATATATATATATATATATATATATATATATACATATATATACTGTATGTATTTATTATAACCTATAAGTTTGTAACCTAAAAAATACCAATAGCCTATTGTGCATTTATTGAGGTATTATAGAAGGTAATGTATATATTGTTTGTGAAGATATTGTTGGGCGTATATATTTGCTCATTTATGTATCTTGTTATTATTTCTTTAGTTTCCTCTGTAAACCTCCATCAAGCTATAACAAACAGCCGCCCAAGACCCTCCTTCAAGATCAATTTATACATTTTTCGATACAAAAATGTCTCGGCCGAAGGCCGATTCCTCTTAAATTACAGGCTCGCAATCGCTCGCCAGGGAAAACATTGACATCTAATAACGAAAAGTCTAAATATTGACAAAGAAATTAGACGAAAGGTCTTAAAGTCGCCAAACTAATGGGTCGAACGTCTTAAAATCTGAACACTAATGGGGCTAAACATGAGGAAGAAAACATAATATCCACAGGACGATCCACGCATCCAGCTGTTTGACTATGGTCCGTTCATTCTAGGTTGGGCAGAAATCGTAACCCCTAACCTCTCATAACTCAAAAAGGGCTAGAGTAATCGAGCTAATATTTCTACTAAATAGGAAGACATGGCCAGGGAATATGTGTATACATTGACAGCTCATTTTCTCTAGCCCTTTATGAGTTACAAGATGTTAGAGGTTATGATTTCTACCCAACCTAGAATGAACGGACTATAGGCAGATGATAGAAAATCAGCATTGCCAATTCTGCAATGTGGGTAGCGGAATTTTGCCTCACCCTGTATGTGGACAAAATGTAATATTGCTGCTCTAAATATGTTGTTGTTGTAAATAGTTAATATTCCTGCTCTCCCCTCGATCATTCCCGTCCTGGAGGGGAAGCGGGCCTGGTTTCAACCCCTTCCACCTAATATGCATTAATTCCCCCCCCCCCCCCCCTTCTGATTTCAACCCCCTAGGGCCTAGACCCAACGTTTATTTATTTCCCTCGCCTCTGGTTCCTACACCATCCACTTCCCGTCTCACCTAACGTTCATTCATTTCCATCTCTTCTGGTTCCAACCCCTCCCACTTCCCCTCACCTAGCATTTATTAATTTCCCTCCCCCTCTGATTCCAACCCCCTTAACCCAATGTATATTCATTTCCCTCCCCTCTATTCCAACCCACTCCATCTTCCGTCTCACCTAACGTCCATCCATTTTCCTACCCTTCTGGTTCCATCCCCTTTTACCATCCTTTTCATCTAGCGTTTATTCATTTCCCTCCACTCTGGTTCGAGCCCCTCCCACCTCCCCTCTCCACTAACGTTCATTCATTTCGCTCCCTTCTGATTCCAACCCCTTCTACCTCTCCTTTCATCTAGCGTTTTTCATTTCCCTTCTCCATTTGTTGTAATATCTCAAAGTATAATATCCATGTAAGAAACACAATGGATTAAATATTCAGAATCATATATGTACGAAATAATAACATTTAGTCTTAGTTATGCATTAATTAATTAAGTCTCTCTCTCTCTCTCTCTCTCTTCTTGCTTTAGAGAGTTTATACTGTAATTGGTGTTGAATGTGTTTAGTATTCACCAATGACCATGGACAGGAATTATTAAAAGATATACACAATTTAATATAATACAACAGCATGTCACCAACTCCCTGGCTTCACCTAAAACAATTTAAGTGAAAAGCAAATACCAATAGATCTAATATCTCTACTAGGCTGAATGCTGAAAGTTGGTGATTGGAAGGACTTTAACTCCTTCTGTACCGGCGACGTCTTTTTAACTATATTATGGCTACTATTAGATGATTTTATTCAGTTTAAAAAGGTCCTTTAGCAATTTACAGGCTTGGAACTATCCCACCTAACCCAATTTACTACCACAGATCCTTCTTAAACTGCACAAAATCGTCTAAATACAGTTATAATATAATAAAACGCACGTCGCTGGTACTCAAAGGGTTAACTCCAAATACCCTACTATAGGTAACGCCAGTGAACTTGACAATACTCTTGACCCTTAACTTCTTATAACTCGAAATGAATGAAAGCAATCGGGCTGACGTTTCTATTATTTGGGAAGAGTCCACCAGGAGATAAGTGTGGGTATTTACAGCCAGTTTGCTCTAGGACCTTTTGAGTTACAGAGAGGTCAGGGGTCAAGATTATTGTCTAGTTCGTTGGCGCTACCTACTGTATAGGACAAGTGTAACCGTCGCGGAAATAAGGAAAGAATAATTATCCTATGACTTAAATTGCATCAAACTCTGTGTGTCCAGGCATTTTGGCTTGAATATTCCTTGATTTTGGCCCTGTCACTCTTTCAACACTGGGGAAGGCACTCGTCAAGGGCAGTTTTGCCTTTTATCTCCTTCATCCACATTAAAAAAAAAAAAAAAATATATATATACTGTATATACAGTATATATATATATATATATATATATATATATATATATATATATATATATATATATATATATATATATATATATATATATATATATATATATATTATATACTGTATATACATAATTTTATATATATGTATATATATATAGGCTACTGTATATATATATATATATATATATATATAAATATATGTATATAAATACATACAGTATATATATATATATATATATATATATATATATATATATATATATATATATATATATATATATATATATATATATATATATATACTGTATATATATATATATATATACTGTATATATACTGTATATATATAAAGTATATATATATATATATATATATATATATATATATATAATATATATATATATATATATACATTATATGTATATATATATATATATATATATGTATATATATGTATATATATATATATATATATATATATATATATATATATAATATATATATATATATATATATATATATATATATATACATATATATGCGTGTGTGTGTGTGGTCTGTGTACCAACACTATTTGGTAAGGTATTATTTGCTAACCGGCATATTACAAAACACATTTCTTCCATAATTATGAATAAAGGACTTTCCCGATTAAATTATTACCAATATTCAAGTCCAATTCGAATTGTCTATGTGAAGTACTTACTGGCATCAATGCTATTATGGCACTATCTACTCTTCTCATTTATTGTAATGCTAATCCACGGGTGGCGGTGTTCGGCTTGAGTCGGAGGCATCATTTTACACCGAATTAAAGAGCAGAATTTTGTCTTTATATTAGCTTATTAGTAATTTTTTCTATTTTCCTTCTACTTTGTTTTATTTAATGTTAATTTAATTCATGATTGAATTATTATATTTACATTAATGACTCAACCTTGACATTGTTTGTTGTGGTCCAGGTCGACGTGATGCTGCCCTGGTACAGTACAAGGAGGCCCTGGTTCTGGACCCCACACATCCCGTAGCTCTGGTCAACACGGCTGCCATCATGACATTTCTACACCACAACACACAGGCAGAGACGCTCTATAAAAGGTAAAGAAAGGGTAAAGAGGGTGGTGCATAGTTGGTTTGCCTTGCCTCACCTCTCTACACCACAACACACAGGCAGAGACGCTCTATAAAAGGTAAGGAAAGGGTAAAGAGGGTGGTGCATAGTTAGTTTGCCTTGCCTCACCTCTCTACACCACAACACACAGGCAGAGACGCTCTATAAAAGGTAAGGAAAGGGTAAAGAGGGTGGTGCATAGTTAGTTTGCCTTGCCTCACCTCTCTACACCACAACACACAGGCAGAGACGCTCTATAAAAGGTAAGGAAAGGGTAAAGAGGGTGGTGCATAGTTAGTTTGCCTTGCCTCACCTCTCTACACCACAACACACAGGCAGAGACGCTCTATAAAAGGTAAGGAAAGGGTAAAGAGGGTGGTGCATAGTTAGTTTGCCTTGCCTCACCTCTCTACACCACAACACACAGGCAGAAACGCTCTATACAAGGTAAGGAAAAGGGTGTCGAACCGGAGCAATTTTGTTTGAAGACTTAAATGAAAATGAGAAGGAGTACAAGGAAACTCACATGAAGTAGCATTGCGTTGGCCATTTTATCACTTAAAAACACAGAATTTGAGCTATAAACCCTAATTGTATTCTTGTATGGACAATAATAAAGACTAAACATAATGGACTTGCTTTTCGTTTGACGCCATGACTAAGGAAAAGGTAAAAGAGGGTAGTGTACAGTATAGTTGGTTTGCCTTGACTCGCCTCTTTGCCCTCCGAAATTGTGATATTATATCCAGTCTGCATCAGAGGCAGCCAACTTGAGAGCTAAGCCTAAGGATATCTTGAAATATAAATAAGAACAATCAAATGATATATATATATATATATATATATATATATATATACTGTTGTGCACCATTTTTTATGCATCAGATTTAAAGTAAGTTCTGTTGAATAACAACAATGAGCTGCACATTATATAGTACTTCACAATAATAAAAACATGCAATTATTATGTTCTCTCCACTAACCAACTTTACTCCTAAACTCGATTAATGAAATTAACAAACACATGTGGCAGTCCGGGGATTCGAACCTAGGATGCTCACACCGAAAATCAACACACTTATGCATTGCACCACGAAGACAGTTATATTATGGAAATGGTAAAGGTAAATTTCCAAACTTCTCCGATTAACCTGTATTATGAATTAGGAGTCAGGAGTGTTATATATGCATGTATATATGTATGTATGCATATATATGTATGTATGTATGTATGTATGTATGTATGTATGTATGTATGTATATATATATATACTTTAGTAGTTTCGCGCCCTAGTTAGGTGGCCTATAAAATCCCAAAACATCAAGAACAGAGACAGGTAAGAGTAAGGTAAACAGTACTCAAACCATTCGTGAACTTTCACACTCTCTGCCACTTATATACAGGCTTCCCTCACTATCCGATGCCCTGATTTACGATATTATTATAGGTGTTTAGGTGTTTGGGTTTGGGATTTGGCTGGTCCGAGAACGCATCCCCATTTACCCCATAAATTTTAGGGTTCGCTATATGATTATTGTATTTTAGGGTTCGCTATATGATTATTGTATTTTAGGGTTCGCTATATGATTATTGTATTTTAGGGTTCGCTATATGATTATTGTATTTTAGGGTTCGCTATATGATTATTGTATTTTAGGGTTCGCTATATGATTATTGTATTTTAGGGTTCGCTATATGATTATTGTATTTGTCTACCCAGTCTCCGCCTCAATAATTGACCCACCCTCTACATGAGTGTCTGGTAAGCTATCTCAAAGATAATGCAACTGCACTGTTAATGCAACTGCACTATTAATCTACACAAATATGCAAACTACGTTAATCTTAGTGCGTTTTTAATAGTATTTCTAAAATCTACTGTCATACGAACAACATGGGCTGGTCTATCAGAGTGAGAACTGAGCGATCTCTGCCATACCCATAGCTTACTCTGACTGTTCCTTTTACTTATATATTTTCTAGATCTCGAGTGACGGCGTCTCTTCCGTGGATTGACCTCCCAATCTACCAAGATTGGAAGCCAAAGCGTCACATTTTTCCCTTGCCCCTCAACTTTCTCTTCATAATTGCTGAGGGGCTCTGGGTGGGGCTTTGGTTTCCCGGGCGTTTCCGCACCCTCCTCAGCTCCCCGCCATGGAGTGGCTTCGGTCACCCAGGCTTTATTGTGGTCGGCAGGGAGGGTTCTGTGGGGGCGCTCGCTTATGGCCTTGGCCGTGCTCGGGGCCTTGGGGCTGTTCGGCCAGGCAGGTTGGGGAACAACAACAGCAACAACAACAACAACATTATATCTGAGTCTGGATTTTCTATAAGAGCTAGCATGTTAACCTATGTGATATAATATCCTATTTTATCATTAGTATATGTATTTGCTACTGAAGATTTTGGGGTACCAGAATCAGAACTGCTATGATAAAAGCATAATACACCCAATTATGGCTCCGATACTTTGTTTCTGACACAATTCACTGTTAATGGGAGATGGGTCGTTTTTGTGTTCCCCCTTCTTCCTCATGTTTAGCCCCATTAGTTCGGCGATGTTAAGATCTTTAGCCCCGTTTCTTTGTCAATATTTAGACTGTTCGTGTTATTTAGGTGTCGATTTTGTCCTGGCGAGCGATAGCGAGCATGTAATTTAGGAGGAACGGGCCTACAGCCGGGACATTTTTCTATCGACAAATGTACAAGTTTTTCTTGGAGGAGGGTCTGGCGGGGGGGGGGGGGGGGGGTGAGCTTGATGGAGGTGATGGGGTGACTGGTTTTAAGGCCAATTAAAGTTGCAGTAGCGGCTATCTTGAGCTGCAGAATAGAGAAATTTCCAACTATTCATTCAACTTGATTGGTCGACTGAATCCAATCACAGCTGCTGCTCTGTTTCGTTCTCATATATATCAACATTCGGTTTCCTATGTTTATGTTGTCATTTTGTTATATACCATCAATTACAGGCTATAAGGAAGTTGGAGCCGTACACATAGATATTAAACAGAAATACAATAATAATGTAGGTTTCTGATGGATAGAAAGTATGTAGAAATGGTTTCATGTATTTATAAATGTACTACAACCTTATTCTAGCTGGTAATTCTGCTAAATATCGATGTTTACAGCTCCAACTTCCTTATAACCTGAAACTCGCAAGTAGTCAATTGATAGACTCAGGAATTATGATCATTGTCTGTCTTATAGCAGTTTGTTATGAATGAATTAATATTTGTTAATGCATAATTAATAAATATGAAATATATCTCAAGCACTGAGTAGGATTAGTCTCTATCTTTCTCTCTTTGCTCTCTCTTATTTTCTCTCTCTCTCTCTCTCTTTCTCTCTCTACTATTGAGGCAGGAGGAAAACAGGACACCATTCATTAACCCCTTCAGTAGCAGGGACGTCCTTTTCATCATATTCTGGCAACTATTAGACGATATTATTTAGCTTAGGAAGGACGTCTAGCAATAATATGGCTTGAAACTATATCAGCCAACCCTCTTAACTGCCCAACATCTTTCCTAAGCTGCATAATATCGCCCACATATAGCTAGACTAACTTATAACACACTTCGCTGGCACTCAAGGGGTTATAGAAACTATATCAGCCAACCCTCTTAACTGCCCAACATCTTTCCTAAGCTGCATAATATCGCCCACATAAAGCTAGACTAACTTATAACACACTTCGCTGGCACTCAAGGGGTTATAGAAACAAAGGAATGCTATGCTTCCTATTTATTACCAAGCTTTAGTTTATATAAACATTTTGTTCGTTATATACTTATACATAATGAATTAATAGAGTGTTTGTTGTGGTCAAATATTTACTTATAATACATGTAGATAAAGTAATATGATATTCGTTTGTAGAGGTCGGTGTCTGAGCTTACGTGATAAGAATATAAAAATGCACAATATAATTTATCAATATATACATAATAGTGTTTTTAAAATATCAATATAATTATGAGGAATACAACATTAATAATGCATTTCACTGTATTTTCATTAACAGGAAACGTCATCAGGGAATACAAATGTAGTTAGCAAAATCCCCACGGTTCACTGCAACAAATATTGTGTGTCGGTTCAGTCAAATGGTGAAAAGGCTTTGACCGAACTATATGTCAGCACGAACGGTATATATATTAGCCAGATTCATATACAACACCGGAATGTCAGTTAGTGCAGCCTACTGGTGGCTCACACACGCTGGCTGTAACAGGATATACTGTATATATATATATATATATATATATATATATATATATATATGTGTATATATATCTATATATATATATATATATATATATATATATATATACATATATTTGGAATTTCACAAGTACAAATGAGTACATATACTTTTTGTCACCTTAGCTGGGACTCGAAAGAAAATGTCACCTTTGCAAGCAAACAAGTCGTAATATAGTGGTGATTGGAGCGACACTTTTGGTTTACTATTTTTCTTTTCCACATAGTCTCAAATACATACACAATAAACAACATTTAAGACTGAGTTTCCACATAGTCTCAAATACATACACAATAAACAACATTTAAGACTGAGTTTCCACATAGTCTCAAATACATACACAATAAACAACATTTAAGACTGAGTTTCCACATAGTCTCAAATACATACACAATAAACAACATTTAAGACTGAGTTTCCACATAGTCTCAAATACATACACAATAAACAACATTTAAGACTGAGTTTCCACATAGTCTCAAATACATACACAATAAACAACATTTAAGACTGAGTTTCCACATAGTCTCAAATACATACACAATAAACAACATTTAAGACTGAGTTTCCACATAGTCTCAAATACATACACAATATACAACATTTAAGACTGAGTTTCCACATAGTCTCAAATACATACACAATAAACAACATTTAAGACTGAGTTTCCACATAGTCTCAAATACATACACAATAAACAACATTTAAGACTGAGTTTCCACATAGTCTCAAATACATACACAATAAACAACATTTAAGACTGAGTTTCCACATAGTCTCAAATACATACACAATAAACAACATTTAAGACTGAGTTTCCAAATAGTCTCAAATACATACACAATAAACAACATTTAAGACTGAGTTTCCACATAGTCTCAAATACATACACAATAAACAACATTTAAGACTGAGTTTCCACATAGTCTCAAATACATACACAATAAACAACATTTAAGACTGAGTTTCCACATAGTCTCAAATACATACACAATAAACAACATTTAAGACTGAGTTTCCACATAGTCTCAAATACATACACAATACACAACATTTAAGACTGAGTTTCCACATAGTCTCAAATACATACACAGTAAACAACATTTAAGATTGAGTTTCCACATAGTCTCAAATACATACACAATAAACAACATCTAAGACTGAGTTTCCACATAGTCTCAAATACATACACAATAAACAACATTTAAGACTGAGTTTCCACATAGTCTCAAATACATACACAATAAACAACATTTAAGACTGAGTTTCCACATAGTCTCAAATACATACACAATAAACAATATTTAAGACCGAGTTCTCCACACGAAGTGCGGTTCCGGTTCTTTGATTTAAGATCACAAAGTACGACAAATATCCATTTTGTAAATATGTTTTGAGGTATTACATTTCTTTGCAAACACACTTTGAGAGTATTTGGAGTAAATCAGCATTGAGTATGAATTGCTTTTCGACGCACAATTGTTAAACACTCTCAGGAGATGATCTATGGGTCCGCAAAATAACCAGAAACACGAGTTTTTATGTCACATTTTCTTAAATTATTTATCATTGAAATGTATTGGGCTTGTCTTTTATGCCTTACACACACACTAATGGTTGTCACAAAGTCTTATAACATAACATCACTGGTAAATATTCTTATATTAATATATATTCTTATTTTCGCTTACACTTATATTTACATGTCATTTATCAAAACAAAGGACTGTTACGATCCTTTTTATTGGACAAGCTTTAGTTTATAGAAACATTATGTTCGATATTTTCTTTTAAATAAAGAATTAATAGGGTGAGTGTTGTGGTGGGAGGGGATGGTAGCAAGAAGGGCGAAGGGTATATTACTGGTGGTATGGATATGGAAGGGGTGGGTGATATTGTTTCGGCGCTACAAAAAATAGTTGGCGAGTCCATTAGGGCTTATAGTGTATATAGTCCAGTAAATCTAGCAATCATTTAACTGGACCTAGAACAAATTGCAATAGAAGGTTTTTTGGCTTTAACTTGTTTATTAGGTCCCTCTGATGAACATATAAAAAGTCTCCAACTTTTGGACACTGGGAAAGTGGTTAATTTGCATAAATTCAAGATGGCCGCCGTCCAAAGCTTCAATTTACAGATAACTTTTTTCTGGTTGCTCCTAGACCCTATAAATGTATTACAAACAACGTTATTTGGCTTTAACTTGTTTATTAGGTCCCTCTGATGAACATATAAAAAGTCTCCAACTTTTGACACTGGGAAAGTGGTTAATTTGCAATAAATTCAAGATGGCCGCCGTCCAAGCTTCAATTTACAGATAACTTTTTTCTGGTTGCTCCTAGACCCTATAAATGTATTACAAACAACGTTTTGGCTTTAACTTGTTTATTAGGTCCCTCTGATGAACATATAAAAAGTCTCCAACTTTTGGACACCTGGAAAGTGGTTTACAGCCGAAAAACCTTACAGACAGGCTGAACTGTCTCTTTCACAAGGGGTGACACAGGCACTTTGTGCTTGTATGGGTTTTTTGACCTGTTGTCCCTCTTTTTTATAAAAAAAAAAAAAAAAAAAAACATGACGTAGTATGACGTCATTCAGAGCCAATTATGTAATTCATGATAGGAGTTCGTATTCACTTGGATCATCGGTGCTTGCATCAAAGTTGCTATTTTGACAGAGTCCTTTACATTGACCACATGCACTGGAACATTCAAGCTCATTCCATTTGCAACTACAGCGTTGAGTGTCACAGTTGCCCTTACACTGACATCTGACCAATTTCAGTAGTGAATCAGGAGCCACTGGCGAATCCATCGTCTTCGGTTCAAGCTGTCCCTTCCGCAGACACCAGCCCCATTTCTCGGGGTCCACACAGTTCCCCATCCATTCCTGGACCTGACAATAAACTCGGAACGAGTGGTATTTGGCTGCATCGGTTGTTGGGGGAAGGCTGTGAACTTCAACGGTAGTTGAACTTTTTGCCACCTTGTTGCAAAACTTTGTCTTTCGCAGTCCGTCAAGGGTGTCATTTCCTTTTCCCCCGTACAAATAAACCAAGGCCTTTTCACCAGCTGATGATATCGCGTCTTTACTTCCACTTTGGCAACAGAATGCTTCTATACATTTCAAGAAACCGTTGTCTTCCCTCACTTTCCTCAAGGCAGCCCCTTTACCAATACCATACAGTCGTGAGGTTGTGTCACATCCACAGAGTGCATGGACAACTGGCAGGACACGACAGATGCTTTCACCGAGAGCTTCTGCTACTGAGTTAATATGCCAACATTTCCCACCTTCCTTGCTCGACTTGAAGTACAAATCATTCATCCCTCGTTCCGCATAATGACACAACAGCACCAACAAGTCTGTGTCCTCACCTATCACATATGTCACGGTTTCCCTTGCATGCTCAATTCCCTTCTTCGCAATCATGACATCTGCATCTGCTGGCGCATTGACACAGTCAATTCCATTTGCCTTGAATGTTTCACACAATAAGTCAATGAAGTTTTGCTTATTGTCCGAGTTTGACAAGAAGTTTTCCTTTTTTGACCGAAGGGGCATGGTTGGAGTGAACATCACCTTTTGACCAATGACTCCTTTTGATCGTCGATTGTGTGTCATGTCCTTGGTAGTAGGTCCTGATTTATAACCGTCGAATACAACCACCGGGTTGAGAAAGTTTTTGGAAACATGCTTCATGTACATGCTTGCAATGTCCTCAAATGTGTCACCCTTCTTCCATGGAATCCTTTGCAATAAGGAACCACCATCCAGAACATGGGTCACAGTCCTTTCTTCCTCAAATAATTCCAATGACGACTTGGGAACAACAGCAGCTATCTCATCTCCTAGCTGTGGTTTATTGGCTTCCCTGAGCCTCCCCCACTTATCGAACAGAGCAGTAGGGTAGCTAGACAACTCATACGCAAAGACCTCTTCAACACCTAAGTCCCTGTTATTAGCAAAGATGAGGAGCCTCTGGAAAAGGAGCTGTGGGTCGATTGGTACTTTTTCAGCACTGATTGTAACCTTTGCACCCAACGACTCAACTTGATCTTTCTTCCTAAATGAAAAGTCAAAAGCATTGCTACCTTCCATCTTCTGCACAATGTTCATACCAACCTCATACAGTAAATGAGGATTGGCCGAGGCTGGTCCTGTCACACCGTTGGCAATATTCCTGAGTTCATTTGAGTCTTGAAATGGATCATAATCCTTGAAGAATGCGAGAACCTTCTCTGTGTCCTTCCTATCTCGTTCACGCCTTGCTTCAGTCATTTCTTTGTGCTGCTCAGAGGTGTGGAAATGCTTCCCTGTCAGTTCTTGCATAACTTCACTCACCTCAGTGCAGGCTGGCATAGCAAGTAACCAGCGCAGGCGTTGCGTTTCCTCCATGCCCCTACCACGTGTCAATCCACCATTCGTTTTCAAAGAGCGCATCAAAACCTGCTCTATAACCAAGTCGCTTGGCAGTCCTGCCCACAGCCGATCACTTCGGCGGATCACAAATAGACCGGAGTTCAATTGACAGAACATGTCTGGGTTGAGCTGCTCAAGTTCAATCATGTCTTGAATGTACACATGGGCTGACTTGGCATAATTGTTATGACCACACGCTGCAAAGTACGGCAACATCTCCTGGAGTGTTCCGAGGTACAGTAGGAAATCGCCCATTCTCAGTGCCCTCAGGAAGCGACGCAGCAGGTCAATCATGTCCATGTATTGAATCCATAGCTTTCCCATCTTATGCTCTGCTAAGGAGCTCTTCTCAGCTTTAAGTTTTTCAGAAATTCTGTTGAAAACGTCTTTAATGCAGACTTCATCCGGTGAAACGTCTTCACGCAACAGCTTATCCAAAAGATCTGCAGCCTCCTGGAAGTCCTTGCATGCGTCACTTTCCTCATCTACCATTGAGAGGTTGACACCGTATGCCCTGCCTAACACAATCGAACTCAAGGCTGTGTCAACCAAGAAGTGGCCTCTGATTGCTCGTGCATAGGCTTTCCCACTCAGCATTTGGGTCACAGCATTTTCAGCGTATATAAGTTCCAAAACCTCCTTAAGCCCAGATGCTTCCATAACATGGCCCATGCATCCCAAAAAGCTCATCACAGAGTGAAAGCCACCAAGGTTCAAAACAATGGGTTTCAGTTCGCTTCCTTCCTTCTCATGAACAATGATCGTCTTCGCTTTCCAATAAAGCGGTTGGTCGAATGTCAGCATTGGCGTCGTTCCCTGGCGATGGCTTTCCGCAGCAACGAAGTGAAGTGTTGAGTAAATACAACTCATGTCCGTAGGGTCCATGTCAATCATGGGCAAGAAATGGACGGATGATTTCCCTGGGTGTGGTCCATGGCACACACTCTGCATTAAGCCGGACCAGCCTGGTCGTTTTGGTCGAAGCAACCATGACGTTTTCCACAGTATGTCCAGATTTTCAAGCTTGTCAGATGCTGAAATGGGGTCAAGCTTTCTAAATTCGAGAGGCCCACCCTTCTTGCGAACACTGCGGTCGTATTTGATTTCAATTTGAGCTGCCGTGAAGTTGTTTTCAGGTGACTGCAATCTTGGTATTGATGTTGTGTCTCTTACTTCAGGGGTGACAGCAACAATTATACCCATACCATGGTATGTTCCTCGCCCATCAAGCGTACGCAAGTTGTGATCAACATTGTCTGCAACGAACTGTCCAAACCTGCCTGCAGTGGATATGTTGGTGCCCCTGAAATTGGCAGCACACTTCGAAAACCTCAAAACTTCTGCGTAAGGCAGACAGAAGCCGTGGCTGTGTAAACTGTCCACAAGAAAGCGGGAACCAAAGTGCTGGTGCATTTGAACCGCCAATCCATACTGAATGGGTGCTACAATGGCCCTTGGTCTGGTAAGTTGCACGATACTTTGTCCAATTGATGCAACTTCAAGATCACATGACTTGCCACTGAACGTCTCTTGCAGCAATATACGAAGGGACTGCGGAACGTACGCCACATTCTTTTCCAGCGACCGGAGTTCAGAAGGATCTGGATAGAAATCTCTACAAGTATCAATGTTCTTTATATCTGCTTTGATCAACCGTGCCGCAGCCCTGACTATCTTTCTTTGTTCTGCTTCCTCATCATCAGTCTGTGGTGAGTCTTTGAATTGTTGCAAAATCTTTGCAGCACTTTCTTTGACAGTTACAACATCGCTGCGTCCATGCACGTTACTAATAACCAGTTCATCCCCAAAATATGAAATAAGTTTCTGTTTCATGTATTTTACACTATACGCTTCAACATCAGGGCACAACTGGGACATTCTATCAACGAGATCAACCACTGTAGTCTGTTCATCATCATTGCCACTGACTAGGTCCTCGATTGCGAGTAGAAATGCTTCCTCTCGTGAGGCATCTACTTTGCGACCCTTGCGAGGAGGTTCACTGTCTGCGGAATCACGATATTTGGAGGGGATCTGCCTATGTGTCTGGAAATTTGAGCTGCACTGCTTGTGATATATTGCGTCAGCTGCTGGAAGATCGCGTGCAAAGTTAATTCGGCCTCTAACAGTGTCAGCCCACTCATCAGCCCTGGCATCACATGCAGAAAGTATTGTCCTTTGAAAGTTGAAGGTGCGTACTGGATACACTTCTTCTGAATCATGCTTTGTGTCCAAATAGATTTTTGTACCACAAAAAAAGCAGTTCTCTGTAAAACAAAAGTCTGGTGTCTGAGAACGAAGAGCAGGTTTTTCAGGACGTTTCTTCTGCTTCCCAGGAATTCTATTTGGCTTCGTATTGACATGCTTCTTTCGGCAATCAATGTGCACCGTTTGGCCCTCGGACACGGTAATTGATGGCGTTCCACGTTCAGTACTGGCCTTGTTGATAGTATCTGCTCCCTTCGCCCTCAGCTTGACTGTTTCTCCTTCGTCTAACGTGTTTGAGCAAATGCCGCAGGGATTATGCACCACCTCTTCTTCCATGGCTTCGGTAGATGTCGCACCAATCTGTTGAAACAAGAAACAAGATGATGGGATTAGTATAGGCCTAGGCAAAATGTAATAGACAATAATGTGCAGTAAAGGTAGGGCTTGACCTAGAACAAATTGCAATAGAAGGTTTTTTGGCTGTAAGGTTTTTTGGCTGTAAATTAACCACTTTCCAGGTGTCCAAAAGTTGGAGACTTTTTATATGTTCATCAGAGGGACCTAATAAACAAGTTAAAGCCAAAAAACGTTGTTTGTAATACATTTATAGGGTCTAGGAGCAACCAGAAAAAAGTTATCTGTAAATTGAAGCTTTGGACGGCGGCCATCTTGAATTTATGCAAATTAACCACTTTCCCGGTGTCCAAAAGTTGGAGACTTTTTATATGTTCATCAGAGTGACCTAATAAACAAGTTAAAGCCAAAAAACCTTCTATTGCAATTTGTTCTAAGTCCAGCCCTACTTTGACTGGTCTAATATACAGACCTGGCACTGGGCGTGACACCACCCCAGTCCATGTGTATACAGATCTGGCAGTCAGCGTGTTAAACACGTATATCCTTACAACATTTATTTTGTGCAAAAGCAGAGTAATGAATATGGGAAGATGACAATTTTCCGTATGCTGAAAATATACAGATTATAGTTTATAATTAAAGTCTGACTACCTGATATATACCACAAGGTCTGTATGATATGTGTAACCTGCCATTGTCTGTGTCTCTCCACCACAGAGCCCTGGCAGTATCGTGGGAGGCCGAGGTAGGGGAGAGCTTGGGTCGACTTTACCTCAATACTGGTCGACTGGCGGAGGCCGAGCTAACCTTCTCCACCATCGTCGCCCTCCACCCCCACCACCTCTCCTCCACCGTCTGTCTGGTCAGTGGTATTATACCCTGTTCAGTTTACCTATACTCTGTTTCTTTTCAGCTGACGATAAATTGAATCCCTTTGCAGCTAATTTAGCGATACTTTAGCGAAATATATGAAACTACCAAGTCTCTGCATCATACTAAGACTAAGTTTATATAATTACCCTCATATTTCACTACAAAATCTTCAAAATAATTGAGGAATCTTGATGGAAACTTTGTAATTTACCGTCAGTTGAAAAGAAACAGAGTATAAGCAAGTTTGGACATATTAACCCTTGCAGTATATTGGCACATTTGTATATGTAATTCTATCTCTCGTTCTCTATTATTCATTTAAACCGTACATTACCGGTGATTTGAAATCAGCTACATTTAGACGATTTTATGAAGCTTAGGAAAGATATATGGTAGATAAAAGGATTAATTGAGATAGTCTGTAACCATTTATTTCATAGACGTCCTTCCTAAGCTGAATATAATCGTCAAATAAGTACCAGCATATAATGGAAAGGACGTCGCCGGTACTGAATGGGTTAACACCCACATAATCTTTTTAACGTAATCCATTGTATAAAATTAGTATGAACAAAATTGAAGTGAACTTCAAGGTTAGTAAGAATGTTAACCCTTTCATTATGCTATGATATCCTGAGAATAATTTGTATAGTCCTCCACTAGACTCTGTTATTTTTTAACTGACGGTAAATTGCAAAGTTCCCATCAATATTTCTCAGTTATTTTGAAGATTTTGTAGTGAAATATGGTGCTGATTATATATACTTGATCTTAATATGATGCAGAGACATAGTAGTTTCATATTGGTGTATGAAGTATCGAGAAATTAGCTGCTGAGGGATTAAATTTATCGTCAGCTGAAAAGAAAGAGTATAGACTACAATTAAGCCGGTACCACACGAGAGCTTTTATAGTCAACATTCGATGATCAACATTTTTCTGGTAGCTTTTCAAGAATATTTTGCTCTGGTATCGGAAACTAGACTGATTATAGATGAATTTAGGTATCCGAAATATTTGAAATGTTGACCTCATATGCTGCCAGACCAGTGTTGAGGATAAATGTTGAGAGAAACAGCGCTCGTGTGATACCGGCTTTAAGGTTGCTTCCCTTATATCCGCTCATGGTCGAGTGGAAATGGGGCCTAACTCTCATAAACATACCTGAGTGAGAGGGTGCGAATCCTGCTCAGGGTGGCATTTGTTACTCCCTTTTGGAATTGGGGGATTAGCTGCTGTCCCGGATAGGAAAAAGTATGCCTTAAGGGGAGATGGGCCGTTTTTCTGGTCCCCTTTCTTCTTCATGCTTATCACCATTAGTTTTGAATTTTTTAGACGTTAAACCCCATTAGTTTGTCGGTTTTAAGACCTTTTGCCCCATTTCATTGTCAATTTTAAGACCTTTCGTGCCCTTTTGGTGTCGATTTTTTTCACTGGCGAGCGATAGCGAACCAGTAATTGTGGAGGAACCGGCCTTCGGCCGTGACTTTTCTCTATCGAAAAATGTACAAATTAATCTCGAAGGGGGATTTAATTAATATTTTATTTAAGTTTGATGTAGGTCTAGGGAGGAAACTAAAACATATCTGAATGTATAAATAAATCTATCTATTTATCTATTGCCTGACGCCGTGATCCCCGAAGGGGTGGCCACGAACGAACCGCCCCCATGCACCTCTGTCCCCAGTCAGTCGACGCCCCTCCCCCCAACCAGCACCGCCTTCGTTCATGTACTTCCTCACTCCATCTTTCCACCTCTCATTCGGTCTACCTCTCCCTCTCTGTCCCTCCACCTCGCTCTCGTACACCCTCTTAGTCATTCTCTCGCTTTCCATACGTTCCATATGGCCGAACCATCTCAAGTTGTTCCTTTTCACACTTTCCAGCACATCTACCTCCACACCACACCTCCTTCTTACTTCCTCATTAGTCTGTCTATCCCTCCATGTAACTCCGCATGCACTCCTTAAGTAATTCATTTCCACTGCTCTCACTCTTGGTCTGAGTCTCTCAACCAACGTCCATGCTTCGCTTCCGTAAGTCAGTGTCGGGATTACCACACTGTCATGCAAGGACTTCTTCACTTCCACACTGACCACCCTATTTCTTGTTACTGCTTTTAGCGTTCCTACAACCCTCTTCCCCTGTTGTACCCTCTCCCGCACCTCTTCATCCATAGTCCCATCTTTACTCAACACACTGCCCAGATACTATTTATAAATAAATAGACCCAATAAAATATCAACTGTCCCCTTAATAATTCAATCCTGAATATTGTGAGTAACCCAGCCAATTGGAAGACCAAAGGAGGACCTATTCCCAATTTTTTAAAATATTGCATTTCCATAAGGGTTCACCTATCGGTCGACTTTTTCATTTATGTATTATTTTTCTAGTTTCATTCCTAGACCTCCATCAGCTTAAAAAAAAAAAAAAAAAAAAAAAAAAAAAAAATACACGATCCCCCTTGAAGATATGTTTGTATTTTTTTCGTCAGAAAAATTTCCCGTCCAAAGGCCGGTTTCTCCTAAATTACAGGCTTGCAATCGCTCGCCAGGACAAACATCGACTTTTAAATGGCACGAAAAGTCTTAATATTGACAACAAAATGGGTCAAAAAGGTCTTAAACTCGCCAAACTAATAGGCTGAACGTATTAAAATCTGAAAACTAATGGGACTAAACACGAGGAAAAAGGGGAACCAGAAAAACGGACTATCTCCCCTTAAGGGGCTATCACACGGGCAACTTTCGCTGAGCAAAGCAACATTTCGCCAAGCATGCTGCTTGGCGAAAACTCCAAACTAGGGCGTTTCGCTGAGCAAAGCCAGAACTCTTTTCACTAATCATTGCTTGGCGAAATTATGCTCACCGAAAGGATTGGTATAAAACCTATACTTCCTGATAAATAGAACTTCAATTTAAATATATAAATCGGAAATGTGTGCATAAATTACGCCTACTACTTATAAAGTTTACAAATTATTATATTAAAACCGAAACAATCATATTATATGTACAGTTAGCTGAACAACCAAAGCTCATTTGACTACGTCCTTTTGTCCATATTTCGCACTGATATTTTGTCTGTTTCCAAGGGTCTATTCACAAGCTATTATGGCTCCTGTCCCTGATGTATGGGCGAGGAAGACTAAACAAATATAATGTTAATGAATGTGTAAGATTCGTTACATATTTAACGGTAAATTACGTAAAATACAGCAAGAAATGGAGTGAAGTAGAGTTGCATCACTCTCCCGCAACTTTCATGGCTGTCTCCTCGGCATTATTTAACACTAATCCGACCTAAATGTACTCGTTGCATGTTTTTAAAGCTTTGTAATACATAATTTTGAGTGGTATATATATGATATAGATGTATTAATCTCAAAATACTTTGCAATAAAGCGACAAAGATAAGCTGAAGTAGAATAGCAAGAGCCATACTCCGCTCAAATAACTGTCCCACTGCTCCTCTACCAGTGTCGCGCTCCTAGCAGCAACGGTAACGCTTTTGAATCTGATAATTCTGATGTTGCAGGTTCGAGGCCCGGCGAGGATGATGTTTTTTTATTTATTTATTTTTTCTTAGTATATTTTTACTTGTCTATATAGGGTTAATAGAAGCAGAATTGATAATAGGTTGGTTAATATTTTATAATTATTTTACTATTTATGATTATTTAATTGGTAATAAAGTTAGCATTAGTTAGAATATGATAGCATTGATTACATTAGCTATAATGTTAGATCATATTCTAACTAATTTAATCAATGCTATCATTCATAGGCTATGTTTGCTTTATTCTATATTATTAAAATGTGCCTAGGCATATTTTGTTATTTTTGTTTATATGGTAGATATTAAGATTAACACATAGGCTACTAGCAGTTAGGCTACAGGTAGTTCACGCTTGGAATGAACTTATACCCCGGTAGGACTACATCTTAACAGTTTAATAGAAAAATATACTGCAGTATGCAATGAAACATTAGCTGTGTTGCTTACAATCACATGGGTGTTCCACTGAGCCTACAGTATAATGCTATAATTGATTAATATTACGATAAAACCCATAATGCATGAAGCTTAGCAATATCAAGTTGGCGTTTTTCGTAAGGTGGGTAGTAGATTTTGTTCTATATATTGATAAGGGTTCACTAAAAACAACAAATTAGGCCTACTTTAAAGTGTATAACTTCTGAGCAAGCAGTGTCATTCAATGCGGCTAGGCCTAGTTTTCCCAACAATGATTCGTCGGAATGATGAATTTTGACATGCGCAACATAATTATATTAATATAGCGTAATATTCATACTAATTTAAAGATATTAAACTCAATTTGAAGACAGGATATTTTCATAAAGCATATGTTTTTGTCAGTAATTCATGATAGATCTTCGTGTGTTTCAATTTGCTCGGCAAAACTGCTAGGTACCGTTGGCTAATTACGCCAAGCTGCTAGGCCAAATTTGCTCAATGAAACGCTGTTATGCTTGGTGAAAGTTGTCCGTGTGATAGCGGCTTTAGGAAGGATCTGTGGTCTATTGAGTCCACTTTCTGCCGGGTTAAAAGAAACAGAGTATAGGTTCTTTACACAGGTAACTTTCGATTTTAAACTGCTAGATCTGGAACTCTTTGATTTCCAGAGAGTTTGTCTTAACCCCTTCTGTACCGGCGACGTCCTTTTGACTTTATTATGGCTACTATTAGACGATTTTATTAAGTTTCTTAAGGGCCTTCAACAGTTAAGAAGCCTCGAACTAGCTCACTTAGCCCTTTTTATTACCACAGATTCTTCTAAAACTGCAAAAAATCCTCTAAATATAGCTAGAATAAAATTAAAAGACGTAGCCGGTACAAAAGGGGTTAAATTGAACAAAATTATCTGCCGGTAGCTGGAATTATATATTAATTTAACTATAGTCCGTTCATTCTAGGTTGGGCATAAATCGTAACCCCTAACCTCTCATAACTCAAAAAGGACTACAGTAATCGAACTAATATTTCTACCAAATAGGAAGACTTGGCTAGGGAATAGGTGTGGAGATTGATAGCTCATTTGCTCTAGCCCTATTTGAGTTACAGAGGTTAGAGGTTACGAATTCTGCCCAACCTAGAATGAACGGACTATAGTAATGTTCTCCACGCCCCTGCTCGATTTAGCCATATCATCTCTTCTCCCTTCTCGTCTTCACTCTTTCTGCACCGCTTCCAAACTTCATTAATTGACAGCTTTCCTGTTTGTTAAGGGGGGTAGTCCTTGTTTGTTAAGGGGGGTAGTCCTTGTTAAGGGGGGTAGTCCTTGTTTGTTAAGGGGGGTAGTCCTTGTTTGTTAAGGGGGGTAGTCCTTGTTTGTTAAGGGGGGTAGTCCTTGTTAAGGGGGGTAGTCCTTGTTTGTTAAGGGGGGTAGTCCTTGTTTGTTAAGGGGGGTAGTCCTTGTTAAGGGGGGTAGTCCTTGTTTGTTAAGGGGGGTAGTCCTTGTTTGTTAAGGGGGGTAGTCCTTGTTAAGGGGGGTAGTCCTTGTTTGTTAAGGGGGGTAGTCCTTGTTTGTTAAGGGGGGTAGTCCTTGTTAAGGGGGGTAGTCCTTGTTTGTTAAGGGGGTAGTCCTTGTTTGTTAAGGGGGGTAGTCCTTGTTTGTTAAGGGGGGTAGTCCTTGTTTGTTAAGGGGGGTAGTCCTTGTTAAGGGGGGTAGTCCTTGTTTGTTAAGGGGGGTAGTCCTTGTTTGTTAAGGGGGGTAGTCCTTGTTAAGGGGGGTAGTCCTTGTTTGTTAAGGGGGGTAGTCCTTGTTTGTTAAGGGGGGTAGTCCTTGTTTGTTAAGGGGGGTAGTCCTTGTTAAGGGGGGTAGTCCTTGTTGAGGGGGGTAGTCCTTGTTTGTTAAGGGGGGTAGTCCTTGTTTGTTAAGGGGGGTAGTCCTTGTTAAGGGGGGTAGTCCTTGTTTGTTAAGGGGGGTCGTCCTTGTTTGTTAAGGGGGGTAGTCCTTGTTAAGGGGGGTAGTCCTTGTTTGTTAAGGGGAGTAGTCCTTGTTTGTTAAGGGGGGTAGTCCTTGTTAAGGGGGGTAGTCCTTGTTTGTTAAGGGGGGTAGTCCTTGTTTGTTAAGGGGGGTAGTCCTTGTTAAGGGGGGTAGTCCTTGTTAAGGGGGGTAGTCCTTGTTTGTTAAGGGGGGTAGTCCTTGTTTGTTAAGGGGGGTAGTCCTTGTTTGTTAAGGGGGGTAGTCCTTGTTAAGGGGGGTAGTCCTTGTTTGTTAAGGGGGGTAGTCCTTGTTTGTTAAGGGGGGTAGTCCTTGTTAAGGGGGGTAGTCCTTGTTTGTTAAGGGGGGTAGTCCTTGTTTGTTAAGGGGGGTAGTCCTTGTTTGTTAAGGGGGGTAGTCCTTGTTTGTTAAGGGGGGTAGTCCTTGTTTGTTAAGGGGGGTAGTCCTTGTTTGTTAAGGGGGGTAGTCCTTGTTAAGGGGGGTAGTCCTTGTTTGTTAAGGGGGGTAGTCCTTGTTTGTTAAGGGGGGTAGTCCTTGTTTGTTAAGGGGGGTAGTCCTTGTTTGTTAAGGGGGGTAGTCCTTGTTAAGGGGGGTAGTCCTTGTTTGTTAAGGGGGGTAGTCCTTGTTTGTTAAGGGGGGTAGTCCTTGTTTGTTAAGGGGGGTAGTCCTTGTTTGTTAAGGGGGGTAGTCCTTGTTAAGGGGGGTAGTCCTTGTTGGTTAAGGGGGGTAGTCCTTGTTTGTTAAGGGTGGTATTCCTTGTTTGTTAAGGGGGGTAGTCCTTGTTTGTTAAGGGGGGTAGTCCTTGTTAAGGGGGGTAGTCCTTGTTTGTTAAGGGGGGTAGTCCTTGTTTGTTAAGGGTGGTAGTCCTTGTTTGTTAAGGGGGGTAGTCCTTGTTTGTTAAGGGGGGTAGTCCTTGTTAAGGGGGGTAGTCCTTGTTTGTTAAGGGGGTAGTCCTTGTTTGTTAAGGGGGGTAGTCCTTGTTTGTTAAGGGGGGTAGTCCTTGTTAAGGGGGGTAGTCCTTGTTTGTTAAGGGGGGTAGTCCTTGTTTGTTAAGGGGGGTAGTCCTTGTTTGTTAAGGGGGGTAGTCCTTGTTAAGGGGGGTAGTCCTTGTTTGTTAAGGGGGGTAGTCCTTGTTTGTTAAGGGGGGTAGTCCTTGTTTGTTAAGGGGGGTAGTCCTTGTTAAGGGGGGTAGTCCTTGTTTGTTAAGGGGGGTAGTCCTTGTTAAGGGGGGTAGTCCTTGTTTGTTAAGGGGGGTAGTCCTTGTTTGTTAAGGGGGGTAGTCCTTGTTTTTTTGGTCCATTTATATCTTGCTAATTTTATTTTTAAGTTTCCTCGCTACACCTCCATCAAGCTTAAAACAAAACACCCCCTAGATCCTCTTTGAAGATACATTTGTATGGCACGAAAAAGTCTTAACATTGACAAAGAAATTGGGCGAAAGGTCTCAAAGTCACCAAACTATAGGAAAGAACGTCTGAAAATCTCAAAACTTATATGATAAACATGATGGAGGAGGGGGTCCAAAAAACACGATCCATCTCCCATTAATCCGTGTCCATTATGCTGCCGCCCCCCCCCCCCCCACACCCCCTTCCCGCCGCCGCCGCTTGGCTGCCGCTCCCTCCCTCCCTCAACTCATAACAAACCATTTCCTCACCATTAAGGGGGCCCACCTCGTTTTTTTTCTTTCTCTCTCTCTCTCTGGCTTGTATCCATTCAGCCCCATTAAGCCTACTGTTTTAAGACGATTATCCCTATCTAGCTGCCGATTTTTTCCTGGCGAGCAGTAGCGAGACAGCATATATTTTTTTTTTTTTTTGACAGCAGGCTAAATTTGTACAGTTTTTGATAGAAAAATGTCTCCGGCGAAGCCGGATTTCTCCATACAATGCTGGCTCGCGAAAAATCGACACTTGGATGGGGATAAACGTATTAAAACAGTAGGCTGAAGGGGCCGAATGGATACAAGCCAGAGAATGAGAGAATAGGAAAAACAAAAAAATCCCCACCATTAATACAACTCACCCACATTTTTCCAGACGGCCCCACTGAGCTCTCTTTGTGATGCAGGTCTTTATATTTAGTTTGTATGTGGACCCGGTAAGTGAATGAATGCATGAGTGGATGAGAAGAGGATAATAGTGTTCACAGTTAACAAAGAAATAAATGTATAAATGTAAGGGTGGCTGGGTGGAAATAGGACAATTGCATTCTCCGATTATGATTATGAATATATGAATGAATCGAAAAATAATTACATAACTATAGTCTATCCTTTATAATTAGGCAACTGAATCTTGACCGCCAACCTCTATAACTAAACAAACAACTAGAGTAATCGTGCTAATATTTCTACCATTTCGGAAGAGTCAGTCAAGGAATAGATGTGGAAATTTACAGCCAATTTGCTCTAGCCCTTTTTGAGTTACAGAGGATATAAGTCATGATTTCTCGCCTACTTATAGCGAATAGACTATAGATGGGGTAGAGGACAGTGGAAGTAGTAGGTGGGGAATTGAAATTAAAGAGGGAGTGAAGGCATGGGTAGACCATTGTTCATATTATTGCGTAAGAATAATCTTGGAGAGGATTTTTGTAAAGTAAAGGATGTACAGACAATATGACTTGCATATAATTTGAACAGAAATAGCAATCACATAAATCTTCTATTTATATAATTTAATTCAATCTCTCAGAACTATGAAGCCAGGTCTTACTCCAGATTGCGAATGAAGCAACGAGATAGGCGAGTGTTGTAAACAAATTGCTTGTAGTCTTTTTTACACTGACCTTCAGGGCCTGGTTATCTTGTGTTATGTTGTGCATACGTGCACAACAAACTCACTTACTCTCGTGTTCCCGATTTCGACTCCTCTGAATTCTCACTTTATGGCTCAAACTATCCTGTCATTCTCATACTAAATGTTTCTGTGCTGTCCATCTTTCCCCTAACTCTACCGACTTTCCCAAATTCTTCGACTATCTAAACTCTACAGTGGAACACATTCTATCTATTTCTCCCTTCTCTGAAATCTCCATCTTAGGAGATTTCAACGTTCACCACCGCCAATGGCTCTCCTCTCACTCTACTGACCAAATTTTTTTTTTTCTATGTGATTGAGGGAGGCAAAAGGCATAACTGCCTATAGCGAGTGCCTCCCCCATAGTTGAAAGAGTGACAGGGCCAAAATCAAGGGACGTTCGAGCCAAAATGCCTGGACACACGGAGTTTGAAGCAATTTAAGTCATAGGAAGAGGGAAAGACTGATTCTGGGAGAGAGTTCCAGAGCTCAGATGTTGAGTAGAAGAAAGTTTGAGAGTAACGTTTCACTCTTGGGTTGGAGAGTTGCACAGAGTAGGGGTGGGATTGAGTTGCAAGACGGGTACCACGTGCCCTACGTAAAGGAGGTGGTATGCACTGGGATAGCTCTGAGGAACACTGATTATTATAGTAGCGATAGAATAGCGAGAGAGATGCAACATTGCGGCGGAGAGAGAGAGATTGCAGAGAGTGGTGAGTGGACGGGACGGGAGTTAATGATACGAAAGGCCTTCCTTTCAACTTTGTCTAGGAGAGCGGTGTGAGAGGAACCTCCCCACACATGTGAACAATACTCAATACAAGGGCGCACTATGCCCCTGTACAGAGCAAGAAGCTGTGCAGGGGAAAAGAACCCCCTAAGGCGGTTGATCACACCCAGCTTCTGGGAGGCTGCCTTAGCAAGACTGGTAATATGGTCCTTCCAAATGAGAGCAGAAGAAAAAGAGACACCAAGAATATTGAGAGAAGATGAAGGGTGATTTTTGTATTGTTGAAGAATAAGGGATAGTCCGCTGGGAGATCCTGACGGGTAGATAGATGGAGAAATTGGGTTTTGGAAGCATTAAAGTTAACAAGGTTTTCTCTGCCCCAATTGGAAATAGTATTTAGATCAGAATTTAAGAGTTCTATGGCTTCATTACGTTTGTCGTTGAGGGATTGCTGGCTGGGGCGTTCTGAAAAACTAATGGAGTAGTGTAAGGTTGAGTCGTCTGCGTATGAATGGATGGGAATTAAGGTACAGTTAAGGAGATCATTTATAAAAATTAGAAAGAGAATAGGAGATAGGACAGAGCCCTGAGGAACACCGGAGTTTATAGAGTGAGGAAGTGAACAATGGCCGTCCACAACCGCAGCTATGGAACGGCCGGAAAGGAAATTAGAGACAAAGGCACAGATGGAGGGATAGAAACCGAAGGAGGGTAGTTTAGAAATTAAAGATTTATGCCAGACTTTATCGAAGGCTTTCGATATGTCTAGTGCAATAGAAAAAGTCTCACCGAAGTCCCGAAAGGAGGATGACCAAGAGTTAGTAAGATATGAAAGAAGATCACCAGTAGAGCGACCCTTAAGGAAGCCATACTGGCGATCTGAGAGCAGATTATGAGAAGAGAAATGCTTAAGAAATTTGGAAGCAAGAATAGTTTCAAAAACTTTAGAAAGACAAGAGATAAGAGCAATTGGACGATAGTTGGAGGGTTGAGAGCGGTCAGCCTTCTTTGGGACAGGTTGAATGTGAGAAAGCTTCCAGCATGAAGGGAAGACGTTAGAGGATAGACAGAGACGAAAGAGTTTGCCTAGGCAGGGAGTCAGCACGGAAAAACAGTTTTTGAGAACAACAGGAGGAACACCGTCCGGACCGTACGCCTTATTAGAGTTAAGCCCAGAGAAGGTAGAAAGTACATCTTTAGAAGAGATTAGGATATTAGGCATAAGTAAGAGAGAGGAGGGCGGAGAGGGAGGAATAGCACAGGAATCATCCAAAGTGGAGTTTCTAGCAAAAGTTTGAGCTAAGAGTTTAGCTTTGTCAGAGGAAGAAGTGATGGTTGTGCCATCAGAGTGGGAAAGGGGAGGGAAAGATGAGGAAGAGAAATTGTTGGAGAGGTTTTTGGCTAGATGCCAGAAAGCTTGGGAAGAGCTAGAGTTGGATAGTTCAGTGCATTTATTATTGATGAAAGAGTGTTTGGCAAGTCGAAGAACAGATTTGGCTTGATTCCGGGCAGAAACATATGAAGAATGAGAGTCTTGAGTTTTAAGGCGTCGGTATCGTTTGAATGCTTCCTCCTTATTGCGGACAGCAGTAGAACAGGCATGAGTAAACCAAGATTTTTTAGCATTAGTCTGAGAGAAAGAGAATGGAATGTATGCTTCCATGCCCGATAGGAATACCTCGGTAATGCGTTCAGCACTCTCCGAGGGTCCTCGGCCATGGAAGCAGAAATCATTCCATGGGAAATCAAAGAAGTACTGCCGAAGAGCCTCCCAGTCGGCAGCGCCAAAGTGCCACAAGCGCCGCCGGCTAGGAGGATCGGGAGGCTGTACTGGAGAGATAGGACAGGTGACAGAGATAAGTTTATGGTCGGAGGAGCCCAAAGGAGAGAAAAGATCGACAGTATAAGAAGAAGGGTTAGAAGTTAGAAACAGGTCAAGAATGTTGGGCCGATCTCCGATGCGATCCGGGATACGGGTGGGTTGCTGAAGTAACTGCTCTAGGTCATTTAGGATAGAAAAAACGTAGGCTTGTTCACCAGGTGGATCAGTAGTGTGAGAGGAGAGCGATTGGCGGTGGTGAACGTTGAAATCTCCTAAGATGGAGATTTCTGAGAAAGGAGAAATGGATAGAATGTGTTCCACTGTAGATTTTAGATAGTCAAAGAATTTGGGAAAGTTGGTAGAGTTAGGGGAAAGATAGACAGCACAGAAATATTTAGTAAGAGAATGACAGGAAAGTTTGAGCCATAAAGTTGAGAATTCAGAGGAGTCGAAATCGGGAACACGAGAGCAAGTGAGTTTGTTGTGCACATATGCACAACATCCGCCTTTGGCTTTGAAACTAGGATAGAGAAAGTAGGAGGATACAGAGAAGGGGTTGCTGGATGTTGCTACAGACACCTGGGTTTCGGTGAGGAAGAGAAGATCAGGTTTGTAGGAGGAGAGATGGTGCTCAACAGAGTGAAAGTTAGAGGAAAGTCCGCGAATGTTGCAGAAATTAATAGAAAGAGTAACAGGCCGAGGTCCAGGTAATTGTGTGGGGTCGTCAGGGGATGGTCGGTTGGGTGAGGGGGCATTTATGGTCCCCCCCCCTGGGGACTCCGAGGCTGGGCTACAATTCATCATTTTGTGTTTTTTTAATTTTGGTGTGGAGGAATGAAGTGTGGTGTGCATGTTTAGTGTAGTGAAGTGGATAGGAGGAGGAGGTGTTTGTGAGAGCTAGCTGGATTGCTCTCAGTGTAAATGAGGCACAAAGAAAATCAGTAAGAGAGGCCAAGCAAATGAAACAGGAGTTCCAGCGACTCTTTATCACATGCCTATAACCTCACCTGGGTCTAGCCCTGATCGATTGGTGCCTACAATCTCCCCACAACCTGGTGAACAAGCCTACGTCTTTCTATTATAAATGACCTAGAGCAGCTGGTCCAGCAACCCACCCGTATCCCGGATCGCTTCGGAGATCGGCCCAACATTCTTGACGTATTTCTGACTTCTAACCCTTCCTCTTATACTGTCAATCTTTTCTCTCCTTTGGGCTCCTCCGACCATAAACTTATCTCCGTCACCTGTCCTATCTCTTCAGTACGGCCATCCGATCCTCCCAGCCGGCGGCGCTCGTGGCACTTTGGCGCTGCCGACTGGGAGGCTCTCCGGCAATACTTCTTTGATTTCCCATGGATTGACTTCTGCTTCCGTGGCCGAGGACCCTCGAAGAGTGCTGAACGCATTACCGAGGTAATCCTCTCGGGCATGGAAGCGTACATTCCATTTACTTTCTCTCAGTCTAATGCAAAACAAATCTCGGTTCACTCACGCTTGTTCCACTGCTGTCCAAAACAAGGAGGAAGCATTCAAACGGTACCGATGCCTTAAAACTCAAGAATCTCATTCTTCCTATGTTTCTGCCCGGAATCAAGCCAAATCTGTTCTTCGACTTGCCAAGCACTCTTTCATCAATAATAAATGCACTGAACTATCCAACTCTAGCTCTTCCCAAGCTTTCTGGCATCTAGCCAAAAACCTCTCCAACAACTTTTCTTCCTCGTCTTTCCCTCCCCTTTTCCACTCTGATGGCACAACCATCACTTCTTCCTCTGACAAAGCTGAACTCTTTGCTCAAACTTTTGCCAGAAACTCTACCTTGGATGATTCCGGTGCTATTCCTCCCTCTCCTACTTATGCCTAATATCCTAATCTCTTCTAAAGATGTACTTTTCACCCTCTCTGGGCTTAATACTAAGAAGGCGTACAGTCCGGACGGTGTTCCTCCTGTTGTTCTTAAAAACTGTGCTTCTGTGCTGACCCCCTGCCTAGGCAAACTCTTTCGTCTCTGTCTCTCCTCTAACGTCTTTCCTTCTTGATGGAAGTTTGCTCTCATTCAACCTGTCCCAAAGAAGGGTGACCACTCTCAACCCTCCATCTATCGTCCAATTGCTCTCATTTCTTGTATCTCTAAAGTTTTTGAAACTATTATTGCTTCCAAATTTCTTAAGCATTTCTCTTCTCATAATCTGCTCTCAGATCGCCAGTATGGCTTCCTTAAGGGTCGCTCTACTGGTGATCTTCTTTCATATCTTACTAACTCTTGGTCATCCAACTTTCGGGACTTCGGTGAGACTTTTTCTGTTGCACTAGACATATCGAAGGCCTTCGATAGAGTCTGGCACAAATCTTTAATTTCCAAACTGCCCTCCTTCGGTTTCTGTCCCTTCATCTGTGCCTTTGTCTCTAATTTCCTTTCCGGCCGTTCCATAGCTGCGGTTGTGGACGGCCATCGCTCATTTCCTCATCCTATCAACTCTGGTGTTCCTCAGGGTTCTGTCCTATCTCCTATTCTCTTTCTAATTTTCATAAATGATCTTCTCAACTGTCCATCCAGTCCCATCCATTCATATGCAGACGACTTTACCTTACACCACTCAATTAGTTTTCCAGAACGCCCCAGCCAGCAGTCCTTCAAAAGTAAACGTAATGAAGCCATAAAATACTTATCTTCTGGTCTAGCTACTATTTCCAATTGGGGTAGAGAAAACCTTGTTGCATTTAATGCTTCCAAAACTCAATTTATCCATCTTACTACCCGTCAGGAACCTCCAGAGGACTGTCCCTTATTCTTCAACAATACAAAAATCAACCCTTAATCTTCTCTCAATGTTCTCAGTGTCTCTTTTTCTTCTGCTCTCACTTGGAAAGACCATATTACCAGTCTCGCTAAGGCAGCCTCCCAGAAGCTGGGTGTGCTCAACCGCCTCAAGGGCTTCTTTACCCCTGCGCAGCCTTTTGCTCTGTACAGGGGCACAGTGCGCCCTTATATTGAGTATTGTTCACAAGTGTGGGGAGGATCCTCCCACACCGCACTCCTAGATAAAGTAAAAAGGAAAGCCTTTCGTATCATTAACTCCCGTCCACTCACCAACTCTCTGCAATCTCTCTTTCTTCGCCGCAATGTTGAATCTCTCTCGCTATTCTATCGCTACTACAATAATCAGTGTTCCTCGGAGCTTTCCCAGTGTATACCACCTCCTCTAAGTAGGGTACGTAGTACCCGCCTTGCAACACAATCCCACCCCTACTCTGTGCAACTCTCCAACCCAAGAATGAAATGCTATTCTCAGACTTTCTTCTATTCAACTGCTGAGCTCTGGAACTCTCTCCCAGAATCAGTCTTTCCCTCTTCCTATGACTTAATTGCTTCAAATTCCGTGTGTCCAGGCATTTTAGCTCGAACGTCCCTTGATTTTGGCCCTGACACTCTTTAAAATATGGGGGAGGCACTCGCTGCAGGCAGTTATGTCTTTTGTCTCCCTCATTCACATAGAAAAAAAAAAAAAAAAATTGGTCCGGTGTAGCTTCGACATCTTGGAAGTCGCAACGCCACTGTCTCGCTGCCTCATCTCACAATCTCGGACAACTATCTATCTTCAGCGCCACCTCTGTAGCTTATCACTCTCTAGTCACTGTTCTCCATCGCATATTATGAATATGAGAATATTCATATAATGCTAATGTATATTGAAAGAAGTTATGCTATTTTTGATGGTGCGCCAGTATAAATTGTGATAATGTACTGAAACAAAGCACAGCACAAATGATATACCAATACTATTTTCCCATTGACACATTGGGATTTCAAAATGGAACTTACGATTACTAGTTCAAGACCACTCCACCAGACCTACCCTAAACCATATGATTGTCCACCCTGATTGCCGGATTTCCACTACCGACTGTGGTGGCTCTTGTGGTCACCAGTTAATTTATATCGCAACGTAAATTACCAGGTAGTCATGGTCATGCCTGTAAAATCACCTGCACAACTCGTAACCTATTTGACGCACTGAATCATGATGAGGAATAACAATCAATCGGAAGTGTGTTTAAAGATTTTTTTTATTCAGCGTGTCAGAATCATTCAAGAAAATTCTTACCACATTCCTTTTCAGGCGACCGTACTTTTAAGTTTAATGTAAACATACCTACTATGGGTGTCAGAGGCTGTGTGGCATCGTTTTTCGGGAATAACTTATTAACAAACAGTTGGATCAGTATGATATTTTGACACAGCTTTTTTCACACCGTCCCCTAATTTTTGTCAATATTGTGCATTACCAAAAGTGTAGAAATAAGCCAATTGTCCCTGTGTCATGAGGTCAAAGTCGCACATTAATGACTAAGAAACGGACAAGGCTACCATGGCTTACCTGTGAGAACCACCAAACCATTATTGCTCCTCCATCAAACACGGTAGTTATTAGCCACCACCCAACCCTATTATCGCCTTTAAATTCAAGTTATCTGTCAATATCAAGTATAAAATACAAACAGTATGTATTTTTGTATATTTATATTTGATATTGACAGATTACTTGAATTTAAAGGCGATAAAAGGGTTGGGTGGTTGCTGATAACTACTGTGTTTGATGGAGGAGCAATAATGGTTTGGTGGTTCTCACAGGTAAGCCACGGTAGCCATGTCCGTTTCTTAGTCATTAATGTACGACTTTAACCTCATGACACAGGGACAAGTGGCTTATTTCTACACTTTTGGTAATGCACTATATTGAAAAAAATTAGGGGACGGTGTGAACACAGCTGTGTCAAAATATCATACTGATCCAACTGTTTGTAAATAAGTTATTCCCGAAAAAACGATGCCACACGGCCTCTGAAACCCATAGTAGCTCTACTTAACGTTATTTAATAACATGACTCCCCAGGCCCAGGTGCGACAACAACAGAGGAGCTACAGTAAGAGCGAGGATCTGTTGATTTCCGTCCTTGCTCGCTCACCACACCACCAGGAGGCACTCTTCCAGCTCTCCCTCCTGTACACACACACCAACCGTACCCACACCGCCTTAACCTTAGCCCAGCGTGCCGCCCACAACTGTTCCACCCCACCTACCCTCTGCGCCCGCCTCCACGCCCACCACGGGGATCTGCTTAACGACGGACAAAACACGGAAGAGGCCCAACAGGTTATATTTTACTGGAGTTGCCAAATGCTAGTCATCTGATAAGGTCAAAGAGAAAATTATTATTATCATACTAGCCAACATTATTAGGTTGTTCATTTGTGACTTGATGGTCTGGTTAAACTACTTATCAAATTTTTTTTTTTTTTTTGTACCAGACTACAGACTCTCCTGCATACCTAATTTGTTGAATTCACCGTTCCCATTAGGTTTTGAAAAAAAAAAATAATATAAGAGAAAGGCAGAGGAGTTATATAGGCATTCATATGGGCTTGTTTAAGGTGCATTTGAAATGCATCATTAATTGTGCTTGAAGGTTCCACCCTAGAATGTGCTAAGCCCTACAACAAGTAATAGCAGTGTTGGGCCATCATTAGCAGTGTTTATAAAATGAGATGCTTCACTGAAACAGTTGACATTATAGTACCACTTAAGTAAAATTAAATTATAATTAATAATTTCTTGAAATTAAGTTATATTGTAAGCTAATTAACATCTAAACGTCGGCTAGATTGACATTTTATGGGTCCCCTGACCAAGCATTTCCTATTCAGAGACCCCAAAATCTCGTTCCCACCTGGTCTTTGGTCTTAACAGTGATGGGGGGCAGAATGCGAAACAACTTGAGACATTACCAGGAGGGCGCTGCAGGAACGTCTTCAGATGTTACCCGACTCTTAGGGTTAATTTTGAAATGTGTTTCAGAGCTACCAGGTGGCAGTGGAGCTTGAGCCAACCCTCACACACGCCCACGTTAACTTGGGGGCGCTCTATCACACAAAGGTTGGTGCATACTTTCGTCATTATTTTACACATAATTTCCGGATGACCAGCAGGGAATCATCAGTTTGAAACAAGATTGAAAAAGGGATTCATATATGCTTTGGTGATTCTAGCTCTGTATATATGAAGATAGGGGACTATTAAAGTATATGGCGAGGATTCCACTATTTGATGCTGAGAGATAACATAAACACCTTAGTACTTTAATGTTTGTCAGATATGTATGGAATATTAGAGTGTGGCTACCTCTTGCAGTATGTACACTAAATATTTGGTGATTTTGTCTGAGATTATCTTAATACTCTATTTATGTTATAGTTGTGAGGTGTGTGTACAGTAAACCAAATGGCTTTTTAACCTTTTGGTCTGTTGCTGCTGGTGATGGTTATACCCTCAACTCCACTGAAATGTGGATATCAAAATATTATTGGGAGATATCGTGTGTATTATGGAGTTTTTGAGAGTAAGGGGTTTACGGGAATATACTATGTAGATATTGTGGCATATGTCCATTATGTCCATATTAATAACCAGGTTTACTGACAAACTTCATAATACAAAGTTCACTCCTACTAGTGATTTGAAGTTCACATATAATCGTCCATTTTGTGGTATATAAACATGAACAGCATCAGATAGAAATAAGTAAAACTCTTTAGGTACAGTACCTGCACATTAACTACAAGAGGAAACATAGACAGCTTTGTTTTAACATTTAATAAAACAAGGACTGGGTGAAAACAAATTGACTAGTCCCACTATATATTTCCAGTCCTTATGATCCCAGACTTCGACCATCCATAACTAGAACCAACTAATGGAAATAGACTATAGTGATATTGGATGGGTCCAACCAACCACCTTGATTGGACACTAATGACCCGCACTAGATCAAGCTGAGCTGGACTATGCACTGGAGCTTTGGTAAAGCCTCTGTAGCTGAACTAATATTAATTAACTACAATGCCTGAATTACAAATATTGCACCTCAGATGCAAGCACTTTGCTTTTATTCGTAAAGAAATCCTGTTAGATCTTAGAGGGACCAATCCCAATAAATTACTAATTTCACTGTGAAAATCACATTACAAAAAGTAATTGGGAGAATTCCGGAATAGTTATGCGAGTTAAAATAGATAAAGATTACTAAACATTTTCATCCTCTTCAATGCATTTAGGTAACTGATGACCGATGATTAGGAACGTAGCGAGTTTAAGCTAGATTAGGAACGTAGCGAGTTTAAGCTAGATTATGCACTTAGAAACATTTAACTTAATAAATTCTTCTCAGCATGGATTCACTCAGGGACGGTCTTGCCTTACTAATTTGCTTAGTTTTTTCTCAGAGGTATATGAAGCAGTAGATAATGACAAGTCATATGATATTATATATTTAGATTTCAGTAAAGCTTTCGACAGAGTTCCTCATGAGAGATTGATGAGAAAGGTTGAGGCACATGGAATAGGTGGGGCGTTGTTAGGATGGATTAAGGCATGGCTAATTGGTAGGAAGCAGAGAGTCAGCATAAATGGTACCAAGTCAGAATGGGGAGCAGTCAAAAGTGGTGTCCCCCAGGGATCGGTATTAGGTCCACTGTTGTTTCTTATATACATAAATTACTTAGATTTAGGTATAACTAGTAGGATAAGTAAATTCGCAGACGATACTAAAATAGGGAGATCAATTGATTCAGATAGCGATATAAAGTGCCTCCAAAGGGATCTAGATACCTTACATGAATGGTCAGTAAATTGGCAGATGAAGTTTAACATTGACAAATGCAAGGTATTAAAGATAGGGAAGATGCAAACAAATGTTAAATATAAACTAGCTAATTTAGAATTAGAAAATTCAGACTGCGAGAAAGATCTAGGTGTGTTTGTTAGCAATGATTTGAAGCCTAGAAAACAGTGTATAAGCGTTCGTAATAAGGCAAACAGGATTCTCGGGTTCATCTCTAGGAGTGTGAGTAACAGAACTGCTGATGTTATCTTAAAACTTTACTTGTCATTAGTGAGACCCCATGTGGATTATGCTGTCCAATTTTGGTGTCCTTATTACAGAATGGACATAGATTCACTGGAGAGAGTACAGCGTAGAATGACAAAAATGATCCATAATATTAGAAATCTTTCGTATGAAGAAAGGTTGAAGAAATTAGGTTTACATTCGTTAGAGAGATGCAGAGTTAGAGGGGATATGATAGAGGTGTTCAAGTGGGTTAGTGGGATTAACAAAGGGGACATGACAAATGTACTAAAGCTCAGTGATAGCGAAAGAACTCGTACCAATGGTTTCAAATTAGATAAATTTCGTTTCAGAAAAGATATAGGCAAATATTTGTTTGGTAACGGAGTTGTAGATGGGTGGAATGGACTACCAAGTGCAATAGTGGGATCTAAAACTGTAGGGAGCTTTAAGATAAAATTGGATAAGCATATGGACGAGAAGGGTTGGGTGTGAAGGGGGATCAGCCGGGTTGGGCCAATCAGCGCTCTGCAGACCCCCATAATCCTGCGTTAATCTCTAACCGTTTTGTTAAGATGATCCTCAGGGTATTAGAGTGTGAAGCCTATAATTGGGCTTTGTAATTGAATTGGGGTTGTGTGGGACAAGGATCTGCCTTGCTTAGGCCAATCGGCTGTCTGCAGACTCCCATTTTCTTATGTTCTTATGTTCTTATGCAGTTGTCCTTGTATTGTGATACTGCCACCACTAGCAGTAGAGCGTTTGCACGCCCTATCCTCCCTCCTCCAATTGACCACTTGCAAATTTTGGTCTATAAGGAAGTTGGAGCTGTGAACATCGATATTAGAGAGAAATGCAATAGTAATGTGGGTTTCTGATGGATAAAAAGTATGATCAATTTGGTTTTATGTATTTATATATGTATTATGACTGTATTTTAGCTGATAATTCTGCTAAATATTGATGGCCACAGCTCCAAATTCCTTATAGCCTGAAACTCGCAAGTGGTCAATTATAATTTCTCTTTTCCTGACCAGGGCGACTATGTGCTGGCGTGGCGGCACTACCTGACGGCACACACCCTGGACCCCACTAACACCCTACTACTGGAGAATATGGAGAAGCTGAGACGTGCCCAACATCTCCACCCTGTTACCGTCCTCCCCCACTGCCTCAACATGGCCCCGTTCTCACAACGCCACCACCACCACCAGCAGCCTTAGCAGGATTATACACTTGCTATGGCACATCACCGCACAGCTACAGATACATGTCGTAAGTAAAACATGTTTAGTTTTTACCGAGAGAGAGAGAGAGAGAGAGAGAGAGAGAGAGAGAGAGAGAGAGAGAGAGAGAGAGAGAGAGAGAGAGAGAGAGAGAGAGAGAGAACATTACTGTTAATGTTGTCGCCAATCACACGTGTTTGCTGTCAATCCATCCCAATAAATGACAGCTTCTTAAAATGTGTACTTACATATTGTAGTTTACTTTTTCGTTCCTAACGATTTATCCTACTTCCTTCTTTGCCACGATGTTTTTTGTGATCACTCTTAATGAATATAAACACCATTTGAGAAGGAGCACTTTACTGACAACGTTTTGCAGTCTTACAGACAACTTCTTCAGGTCACTGAAGTCCTTTTCTCTCTACACTTACAGTATATACTGTACTGTAATACATGTTAGTGTGATATGTACATTTATCAAGTTAATTTTTTTCTTTTTTTCAGATGGCAGATGCGAGTGAAATTCCGTCCTGTGACCTGAGTTCTGCTACCAACACTCTGCCATCAAAGGTTAGATTAACCCCTACTGTACCATAGGGTACTAGCATGAATGTACCCTCCAGTACCAAGCAGTGTGGCCAAAATGGCTTCAGAGGAAAGATATAACAATCTCCCACCTCAAAAGATGGAGGATTACTGCCTCTCCCAGCATGTGGGGCCTTGGAAAAAAGCTGAGAGGTGTTGCCAAGGTCTTAGAGCAGTGCTCAAACGTCGTGGTACCAGGTACTGCCTGATACTGGCAGTTACAAGGATCGTATATTACTGACGGCTGGCAGCCGTCGCTGGGACTGGGGAGTGATTTATCTAATGACGGCTCTCTGCTGTCGCTGGTACTGAACGGGTTAACTAGCTCAGACAACATTCTGGTGGTCTTGTTTAATTATTATTCAAGGATTTTATTTTATTATATTTTTAAGTTGATTATTTTCCCACCAAACTAAAACAAAATGCTTCCCCAAAATTAATTTAAGCTAAAAAAAAAAAAAAAAAAAAAACCCAGACCACCATTAAGCCGAGAAGCGTGTTAAGCCTGAAGGAATTATCTGTATAGCGTAGGCGATTGGCCTCATGGAACCAAAGCCTTTTCAAAATGCCCCAGGGGCTTTCAAAACAAAGGAATAAGTGAGTGGGTGAGATAATTCCCCTCTAGTACTTTCTACCACTCATCCATATGTCTCCCAACCACCCCCTTCCCCCCTCCTCGATTATCCGCTATTTTTCCTCTTATTTCCCTCATTTATTGGTTATTTTCCACGCCAATTATTGTCAGATGGGATCTGAGGCAGGATTGAGTCATCTAGAGACCCTCTAGCAGTGTGAGATCTCTCCCGGGCTGCTCAATACCTTTGCGAGAGACGTTGCAGAGGAATATGTATTTTTCTCAGCCGGCCGACCTAGAATGCAACCGGGCGGCGAACATATACGTTTTCCACCACCCAATTGCTGTTTCCACTTCTTTTATCACTTCAATGTTCATAATTATGTTCATCATAATATAAATAAAATAAACGCACATGGAGAAGAAATAATGTTTTATATGGTAAATATAACTAATTCAGTCAGAATTGAAGGGTTTAATTGCGCATATGCGGACATGTATAAACACCCCATTTTCTCGCTACTCGAGTTAAAGGTAAATAAATATGTTTGTTTATAAGAAAATGTCTGTCTAAGGGTCAAGTTACACCAACCGTGGAACCAGACATATCCAACGCAAATTTGCTCGATCATTTACATCAGAGCAAAACGACATGGAATAACTTTACATTAAGAGCGAGCCTTTCACACTGCCACAACAAATAAAATTAAACATAATCTGGTGTGGCAGTTTGAACGGCTGACCCAATATGTGAGGTAATGCAACCAGTTATTCCATGTCCTTCTTTGTCTGATGTAACCGATCGAAAAAATGTACGTCTGAATATAGTTCCGGGGTTGGCGTGACTGGACCCTAAGACAGATGTCCCCTAAATTGCAGGTTCGCTTATGTTTGCCTAGAAAAAAAAAGGCACTTGAATTGGGCCACAGTGGCTGACCGCACCAAGTCACTGTACTGTAGTAGATTGGTTCAGGTAGCCCAGGTTCGATCCCAGCTACCTATGGGAGATGTTTCTGTTAAAAACTTTCCTGGCTTTGGAGGTTAGGTAAAGATACCCCACCTCTGGGTTCCACCTGGTTTCCAGCCCCCATCTTAACCCTCTCGCCATCTTGTGGACGCGGGGGTTGCCGATTTGCATTCAGATATAGAGTTCTCTCAATCTTATAATTACCTCTCCAAAATTAGTTTTCTGCCCACAGCTAAATCAAAGACAACTGCAGATGTTGACATAACTAAACTAAAGGTTTCTAAACACCCCTGATTGTCACAAAGGCTTTTAAGTATCCCAGAATAGGCTCAAATCACTCAATGCGTGAAAGGTAAAGGGGGTGGGGGGACAGTCAAAGTCTAAAGGTAAAGGGGGTGGGGGGACAGTCAAAGTCTAAAGATAATAGAAAATTGCACTGCTGCTCAGTTAGTCCCTCTCAAAGTGCCCTACTTAGTTTTGTATGGAGGCTCAAAATACAGAACTATGTGTAAATAAGTATTGACTTATTCTTTAAAAATATACACATAGATGATGTATATTGAAGAGTAGCGATATATACTGTATATATATGATATATATATATATATGATATTTTTTTTTTTTTTTTTTCTTTTTACTAAAGATATTTCTACGTAATATGAGACAGGAATTAATAGTTTCAGATGCGATGCTGTACAAGGATTGTGGTCAGAAAAAAGGTGTATCATCATCTTGGCCTCTCTGTACAGTCACGGTTAAGAGACATGTCCCACCTTCCATTTTACCATTACTACACAATTTGTAATTTGAATTAAGCATAAACTACTCAATAAAGCTGAACAATGGCCGACATTTATACAAAGGCTTTCCCAATGTTTGTTTGTCTTGTTGCTACATAGTTAGCAAAGGTTGATATTGTGAAGTTAGGACACGATACTTATCAGCGTGACTGTACACTATTGACCAAGAACTACACTACCATCTCTCCCTCCACACTTCGACTGGCTGGGAGGTACACAGTAAGTTCCAAATTTACCATGAACTGTACACTCGGGTACCATAGTCTCTAGCCCACACATAAATATTCTTGGACTTCACCTGTTTCTGATTATGAAATTATATACTGTATAATCTAATAACGAATTTAGCAATATCATTTTCTATACATCAACTACAAGACTACATAATATCTAAGGATAAGCCAGTTATATCCAATAACATATCCAGGTAGTTTTTTTTTTTTTTTTTTTGCCAGACACCGTAATTCCCGCGATTAGGCGTTTGTCACGAATTGCTAGGTAAAGTTGCCCGGGCTTGACATCCACCAATAACATTTTGACAGATAGGATTCGATCAGCCGACTCTTTGATCAGCACCCGAAGCTCTGCTGACTATACCACGACTCGACTCGCGATAGTTATAATTGCATAAAGAAAAACATAGCGGTTCCACAAATTCTTATGAGTGGGCTAGAGACTATGGTATCCGAGTGTACATTCTATTCCACAAAAATATATTGCTATTATTCTTTCATAGTTCAAGTACCTTTACAATGCATATTCTAGTCTGTATATGATATATGACATAAACATACATGTGCCATTTTGCTAACATTTCGGTTAGATTAGATGTAATAACATAATAAACTTTTACAAGATTGATCAATCCTCATTCTAATATATAAACATAATATCCCACAGTTCTTCATGATGCAGAGGGTGTATCGAGGTGATCCCTTATACAAGGCTAGTGCTTACTAAGTTTTATATAAACGTATTTAATAAAATATACCAAACTGATATGATTTTTTCTTAACCTTTGAAATATTTTGTGTAGAAATATGCATAGAAAATACTATAATTAAACAAGGCCTTTTTGTAAATTGAACACAATCTTTCAGTGTATTCCCAATAGACCGACCTATTTTTTATTATTATTGTAGATATAACTGTTATCTCAGAATCTGGCAATCACCCCGCAAGAATCACCACCATTCAGCGAGCAAAGGGAATACAATAGTGCCCTACGGAAAAGACATGCTCTACAATGCTGGAAGAACAAGTCACGCCCCCAGTCGTGACGTCAGCAGCCATGAAGATGCTATCCATAGCCCCGAGGGAATTCTGTCCAGTTTCCTTACATCTTCCTATTTTCAGTGACGCCAGGACAAGAAGGACACAACTCCGGCCCCCTTGAGAGAAAGGGGGAGGACCTTGATGCCCACAGCCGGAAGGCCCGCGACAGAAGAAAGATATCTCTTCGGAGAATCATATGAGAATCATAGGAGGGCATCTCACCTGCAGAAGGTCAAGCTCTCCTCTCTAAACAGCTCGAGAGAATAAATTTAATGATCTCTGTTACCCCTCCTGAAGATTACAGCAAACCCCTACCTGGATATTCAGGTAAGCCTGGATATTCCAGTCACATAATGTCTGGACATTCCGACAAGCCTGAGGGATCTTGGGTTTTTCCTGATGATGGCTGCGAGAGGTTAGCCGAAAATTTGAAAAATAAGTAAGATGTTTCCAAGTTTTCCTCCTTACCCTTCTAATATATAATGGTTAAGGTGGCAAAAATATGTGTGTGATAACCCGGGTTCGAATCCCGGTGGATCATATATACTTTAATTAATTTCATTGGGGGTGTGGTGGTGAGATTAATAAAAATAATATTATTAGTAGGTTTAGGGATATTTCTTCGAGAGGCCGGTCTATATGATCTGTGCCCCATGAATATTCTTTCCTCTCACTTAAACAGTAGGCTACCATAGTGCGGTTGGGAATATGAACATGATTAGATTAATATCCAGTATTCGAGAATGGATAATAAGTCGTAGGCGTGTGCATAAACCTTTAACCGTCCTGGTGGTGTAATGGTTAAGGTGGCAAAAATATGTGTGTGATAACCCGGGTTCGAATCCCGGTGGATCATATATACTTTAATTAATTTCATTGGGGGTGTGGTGGTGAGATTAATAAAAATAATATATATATATATATAGATATATATAGATATATATATATATATATATATATATATATATATATATACAGGGTGTTTCATAAATACCTTTCATAAATTTAAGAATGAATAGACCTAGCAATAATAAATATACTTTACTATGTGACGGTTTTGGAAATTTCTCATATTTACCGGGATATTACACATTTTAGTTTAAATAGGAAAGTCTAGGGGATGAACGCAATCAGTAGATTACCATTACCTCAGAACAGCATCACAGCAGAAAATCCACATGCAACAACAACGAGGGGACATCAGGAACGCTTTTCGATTAATGTTTGGGCCGGTATTCTTGGTGACCATCTAATCGGACCTTTTATGTTACCACAACGACTTACAGGCAATGTGTACACCAGATTTCTTCAGGATGACTTACCCATACTACTTGAAGGTGTGCCTCTCAGAACACGTAGACAAATGTGGTTCATGCAGGATGGGGCTCCAGCTCACTTTGCACGAGGTACGAGGGATTTCCTTAATATTATGTACCCTGATAAGTGGATAGGCCGTGGTGGTCCCATCGCCTGGCCACCTAGATCACCGGACCTAACTCCACTTGACTTTTATCTTTGGGGACACTTGAAGAGCAGGGTGTATGCTACACAAATCAACACCCATCAGCAACTGTGGCAACAAGTTCAAGAGGCATGCAGAGAAGTAAGAAACACACCAGGGATATTTGAAAGAGTGCGACAGTCTCTTATGCGCCGAGCCCAAGCCTGTATCAACGAGGGTGGGAGACACTTCGAGCAACTATTGTAAATACTGTAAAATACATTGATGTTGAAACATTTATGACAAAATAAAGTAATTGAGGTGATGGTAATCTACTGATCGTTTTCATCCCCTATACTTTCCTATTTAAACTAAAATGTGTAATATCCCAGTAAATATGAGAAATTTCCAAAACCGTCACATAGTAAAGTATATTTATTATTGCTAGGTCTATTCATTCTGAAATTTATGAAAGGCATTTATGAAACACCCTGTATATATAATTATGCGAATATGCTTCCACACTAAAGGTGTGTAGAAAAGGGTAGGTTCACTGCACAAAGTTTAAAAAATGTTAGTGCTAAAATTAAATTGCATCTAAAATATATTGCATGCACAAAATAAGGGTTTAAAAAGTATGTCCGAGTATCTTATTAGAAGGCTCGGACTGTTGTGTACATATTAAAATAATGTTTATGTAAAAGTGTTAAAATGCATTTCTCTACTTTCGTAGATCTTCAGTTAATATAAAAATTTGCAAGAGTGGCTGGCTCCAGAGTCAGGTATTTGTTCTGTACTCTTCTGTGGATTTCCAGGCACTCCTCGGACATACTTTTTAAACCCTTATTTTGTACATGCAATATATTTTAGATGCAATTTAATTTTAGCACTAACATGTTTTAAACTTTGTGCAATGAACCTACCCTTTTCTACACAACTTTAGTGTGGAAGCATATTCGCATATATTTTTACCACAAGAATCAATATTTTTCATGTTTTATATGTATATATATATATATATATATATACAGTATATAATATAATATATATATAATAAGTCGTAGGCGTGTGCATAAACCTTTAACCGTCCTGGTGGTGTAATGGTTAAGGTGGCAAACATCTGTGTGTGATAACCCAGGTTCGAATCCCGGTGGATCACATATATACTTTAATTGATTTCATTGGGGGTGTTTGGTGTTGTGGTGAAATAAATAAATATATTAGATTATCAGTAGGTTCAGGGATATTTCGTAGAGAGGCCGGTCTATATGATATGTGCCCCATGAATATTCTTTCCTCTCACTTAAACATTAGGCCTACCATAGCACGGTTGGGAATATGAACATGATTAGATTAATATCCAGTATTTGAGAATGATAATAAGTCGTAGGCGTGTGCATAAACCTTTAACGCACTGAGCCCCAGCTAGTTATAAATAAATGTACCACCAGGGACCGGCAGGTTTTTTTTTTTTTTTTTTCCAGAAACAATAGCGAATGGGTTAAGAATGAAGGAAAAAACCACAAAAAAACTATCAAAAAGGTCAAAAAGGGGTCCTACAGAGCCCCCGAAAGTCGATTTTACAAGAGTAAAAAATTGAAGGCAATAACCCCCAAAAACCAGGTTTTTGCGCACTCACGCGCACACGGTTGGACTTTTAGAGTTTTCACCCATCGGCATGGTTGCGTGGGATACTTACACAGTTCCCATACAAATATGAGCCCTTTAGATGCCATAGGACCGGAGTAATTAACATTGACGACACGTTGTCGTCGCTGGGGTTTAGCGTTTCATACTTTGCCAACGACACGTTGTCGTTGCTGGGGTTCTGTGGGTTAACCGTCCTGGTGGTGTAATGGTTAAGGTGGCAAAAATCTGTGTGTGATAACCCAGGTTCGAATCCCGGTGGATCACATATATACTTTAATTGATTTCATTGGGGGTGTTTGGTGTTGTGGTGAAATTAATAAAATATAGATTATCAGTAGGTTCAGGGATATTTTGTAGCGAGGCCGGTCTATATGATCTGTGCCCCATGAATATTCTTTCCTCTCACTTAAACATTAGGCCTACCAGAGCGCAGTTGGGAATATGAACATGATTAGATTAATATCCAGTATTCGAGAATGGATAATAAGTCGTAGGCGTGTGCATAATAAAGGCCCTTTCACACATTCACGATATTGGTCCCGATGTACCTCTATTTGAATATCCGGATACAACGTGGTGCAATCGCCAAGGTGTGTCTGGGTCATCTGGGAGCGGCGTGTTACCTACGTGGCGGGACGTGGCAAATCGCGTTTGGGGATGATTTGTTTGGGGGTGCCCAAACAAATCGCACAAGGGACTTTTGGCGTGGTAACATCGGGTACATCCTGTCGATGACGTGGGTCTGGCGTGTCTGCATTAGGTTGCATCGGCATCGACGTGGCGGCGTCAGGGTTTAAATAGTTATAATATATTACAGTAAAAGTCATGTAATCCGAATGGCAGCGGACCGACAGTGCTTCGGATTAGTGGATTATTCGGACTGTTGGGAGGGACCCCTGACAACACTATAAATACGCACATGATCAATAAATACAGACCTGATAATTATGGTATAGGCCTATACCGTATATACAGTACATAATATTTCATAATCAACTTATATCAAACGAGTTAATAAGTTCAAATGAAAAATCAGTGTACCGGTATGATTACCGAAACACGTGTGTGTGTTAATTGTCGAGTGAGTGTGTGTGCGTGTGTGTGTGTTCTTGTTCTTGTGTGGCTATATCGACCGCCACTGATACACGGTATGCAGTAAATTTTATTATAATTATGCTCTATGGAATTGAATTTAATTTTACCTAATACAGTAGTGTTTATAATAGTAAAAGCCAAAGGAAACTCCATTAAACTAACTTTATTAACTAATGATTATAAGCCTTGTTGCGACAGCAGAACGGCGCATGCAAACCGAAATCTTTGAGAACAGAATATTAAAGGCACATAGGTCAAGCTACCGGTACTACTTCTAATTTCAGTGCATATACTGTTGTTGTTGTTGTTGTTCCCTAAGCTGCCTGGCCGAACAGCCCCGAGTCCCTGAGGAAGGCCATGGCCACGATCGGGCTTTCCCACAGAGCTCTCATTGAGTGTAGATTGTGTTGTTGGCGTAAGTGGTTGTGTGAAATGCAGTCTTCTATGATGTGTTTAATGGTATGGGGTGCTGTGTTACATCCCGGGCAGGCGTCGACAACGGAGTCATCCAGTCTCTTCTGATAGCTCAGGAGAGCTGGATGGTGTCCGCATCTCAGCCTGGCCAGGTGGACTCTGTCTTCGCGAGGAAGGGAGGATTCGGAAGGATGGATTTCGGGAGGTCGTGCATGCAGCTGCGTGTTGTCTGTGAGTGAGTGGATGGATCGGTGAGAGATATGAGTATGGATGTGCTTCTGGAAGTTGGTTCGGGGTGGGCAGGGAGGGAGAGAGGACAATAATTGTGTGTGATACCGTGTGCTGGGTGTTGTTTTGATATTTCTTGGTGTCTGTGGGTGTGTTGCCATGTAGTTTAGTGGGTGGTCTTGGTTCGTGGAGGCTGCTGCCAGGAATTGAGTGCCTCTCATGTCCAGATGGTCTTTGACTTTGAGGATTTTGGTTTCTTGATGTAGGTGATCTGTGGGTGCAGTAGCTGTGCAGCCTGTAATGATCTTCAGGGCTTTGTTTTGAATAGTCTGTAAGGTCTTATGATGTGTTTCAGCTAGGTTAGAAGCCCAGGCTGGGCTTGCGTATTCCATCACTGATCTTATGTATTGTTTATATACTGTGGTGGTAGTTTCTTTGTTGTGTCCAAATTTTGTGTGAGCAAGTGACCTGAGGGCGTTAAGTCTGGGTGTCAGTTTCTTTTTAATGTTTGTGGTGTGCTGTTTGAATGTCATATGAGTATCATATGTTACTCCTAGGATTTTGGGTGTGTGTGTATGTGTTAGGGGTGTGTTGTTTATGGTGAGTTGAGGGATGTATTCGTGTTCTCCTGTCCAGCTTGTGAGCAGGGTTGCGGTGGATTTGGCTGGGGCTAGATTAAGTCTGTTTGTAGTGCACCAGCCATGTAGTGTGTTGAGATAGGGTTGAAGGAGATAGTGCATATACTGTATACAGGTTTAGTTAATCAATATGGTAAAATCTCCGATGTATTTAGCTTATTGTATTACAATCTACCCGCAAAAATCCCGCAACCACAAAACTACCCGAGTTGACAAAATACAACCGATCGAGTTTGTATTTTAATCAACACTTGACATCAAACAATTTCAAAAGTTAAAACCTACAATAAGTATCGCCTTATATAATTATACAGTATATGGGCTAGACTTAAAAATACTAAGTGTTATTGATTAATTTAACACAAGGTAGTGTTTGTGTGGGTGGATGGGTTTAGATAGAGGAGATTGTTCCTGTGTTTTCGACGATTCCATCCTTACACAAGCTATGTTTATATCGATCCTTTTGCACAAGATAGGTTTATATCAATACATTTTACCTTCCACAATTAGAGAAAATATGATTCATCACGAAGTGTAGCCTACCTGTGGAGATTAAACGCACTGTTATAGTATAAACTATATGAGATATACCGGTACCGGTATATCGTTTTTTTATCGTTATTTTTATTTTCATACTAAATCACAGCTATTTTTTCCGCTGAACATGATGGCGGTGTTTAGAATATGCTATCATCAATATTGGATTTTATAGAAATAATTTCTATAACGATAGTTTTTGCTTTTATAGAATCCCAGCCGCACCAAAATATTCGCTCAGTTGGTTTTCACCCATAATAATTGTTTTTTTTATTTCATTTTTTTTTATGAACGGCAAGAAGAAAGGTTATTATATAAGATTTAGTCCGCCCGTACTTTCCTTCCCCATTTTCACCGATAAAATGTGGGACAATGAATATTCTGTAAGCAAGTGATATATAGGATTTTTCATTAGCTTTCTAATGGTACATATATGGCCAATGTACGATTAAAACTTATATTTTTCCTGAATATTTTTTGCCCGTCGCTGCTGTCACCCACTGGTAAATATTTTCGCTTCACTTCATAGTCTATTTTCATATAATTTAACGTTCGATACAGTTTTTAGATATTAATTTCGTATATCGGCAATTAATACAGATTGTTATTTTCGAAGAACCAGCTCTCTACGACTAAAACGTGATTTTATATAAATATTTTCATACGCCTACACCTTACAAAGAAATAATTCGACCTTATCTTACCTTAAACTTGACCTGTTGAACGTAATACCTTTAACACCATATGTATTGACGATATCTGTCAGGCTGCCTGACGTTGTGGCGTCGTCCTCGTCGGGTCGGCCACGTGTCACCATCATAAGTCCATCCCCCCTCGTCATGTTCCCCTCGTGCCACGTCGGGGTACGGTTTTGACCGTTACAGAATTGACAGCATTGACGTAGCGCCCTCGTGTTGCAACCGTGGTACCATCTGGCCCGTCGTGGCTACGACGACGTGTCACCGTCGTGGCTTTGTGTCAAACGCGTACTTCGTGTCACTGTCTCTGCCGATGTACCAATTTGTGTACCTCGTTGCACATCGGGACCAATATCGTGAATGTGTGAAAGGGCCTTAAACCTTTAACCGTCCTGGTGGTGTAATGGTTAAGGTGGCAAAAATCTGTATGTGATAACCCAGGTTCGAATCCCGGTGGATCACATATATACTTTATTTGATTTCATTGCGGGTGTTTGGTGTTGTGGGGAAATTAATAAAAAAAAAATAAAAATAAAAAAAATATACTGTATAATATATACTGTATATATACGGTATATATATATATATATATATATATATATACCGGTATATATATATATATATATATATATATATATATATATACGGTATATATATATATATATATATATATATATATATATATATATATATATCGGTATATACTGTATATATATATATATATATATACCGGTATAATATATATTTATATTATATATATATATAAACAGTATATATAAATATATATTTATATATATATATATATATATATATATATATATATATATATATATATATATATATATATATATATATATATATATATATACATATATATATATATACATATATATCTCTGTATATATATATATATATATATATATATATATATATATACATATATATATATATATATATATATATATATATATATATACACACAGGTATATACTGTATATATACAGCATATATATATATATATATATATATATATATATATATATATATTTTTTTTTTCAGTAACTGTAATTTAGTAAAACATAATTTTAACCCATTTACTAGTATAATTTACCATGACCATCTAGTTTAGAGTGACCCACCAGTAGGCTGCCCTGACTGTCATTCCGGTGTTGTTTATAAATCTGCCTAATTTGTCGGTCGTGCTGAAATATAGTTCGGTCGAAGTTGTTTCACCATTTGAATGAACCGACACAAAATATATACTGCAGTGAGCCGTGGGGATTATGCTAACTCTATTTGTAACCATGCTGGAATTCCAACTTTAAATATGAAACATATATATTATATATACAGTATATACAGTATATATATATATATATATATATATATATATATATATATATATATATATATATATATATATATATATATAGTTATATACTGTATATATATATATATATATATATATATATATATATATAATATTGATGTATAAAACAGCGAATTAAAGCGGCCGTGATTGGTTCCATTCAACCATTCAAGTTGACTGAATAGCTCGAAATTGGTCTATTGTGTAGCTTTAAGACAGCACCACACCAACATCATCAATAACAACAAGAGCAGCAGGAAAGCCTCACTCAGAAATGGTGAACCTGTGGAATTCACCATCTATACCGGGAGACAAGGAAATGAAGCGACCCATATCATATCAATGAGCTCCGGTCAAGGGTTCATCGTTCTCTCCACAGCATTCTCCACCAAAGGCACCAACAATTACTGCAGAAGGGGAAGCTGTACTGCGGGCCAAGATCTTCGCCTGTATCCAGTCATGAAGCCATAGCCATCCCTGGATCAGATAAACACCGACTCTGCCAGCTGATCCTCTATCTGTTGTCGTACAACAACTTTAATTATTGGAGTGCCTTCTGATAAGTTCTCTATTTGACTGGTATTTTCCGTAGTTACTATATTTCGTCGTTGTAATTTTTTTCTTTCAATGTCAGTGCTCTCAACGACTCAAATATATACGGTATTAATACTGTATATTATAAGTATTTCCGTCGTGAAGTTGGCTTTGCACTCATCTCTACAATACATATTGTTTAGTAAGCATTATCGGTTATATATTAAAATATATAGTCGAGAATGCAACAAGGGACGAATATGCCATTTTAACCCTTTGAGTACCAGTGGCGTTTGTTATATTATATTCGAGCTGTATTTAGACAATAGTATGCAGCTTAGGAAGGATCTCTGGTAGATAAAAGGTTTGATTGAGATAGTTTGAAGCATTACTATTGCTCAAGGCTTCCCGTAGCTGAATACAATCGTCTAGTAGTTGTCAGAATATGATGAAAAGGACGTCCCTGGTACTGAATAGGTTAAACAAAATTGATTTATTAGTTGCAACATGTCGCTAGATACATACACTTTTGATGTTAAATGGATATTCGCTAAAGAACCTTATGTCATAAGGTTGACAGTCCCTAGAGTGAACCTACTTATTCCACCTTATCGCCTCAGCATGATATATTCTCGAAAATGTAGGTCGGAGACGGGATGAATATCCTCCAGTTGAGACCTTCGTAGGGCATGTTATTCGATTCCCGATACATAAATCATAAAAATATAGCTGTTAGAGTGAATACATTATAAAAAACTATGTACATAATAATATCTATCTATCTATCTATTGCCTGACGCCGCGATCCCCGAAGGGGTGGCCACAAACGAACCGCCCCCATGCACCTCTGTCCCCAGTCAGTCGACGCCCCTCCCCCCAACCAGCACCGCCTTCGTTCATGTACTTCCTCACTCCATCTTTCCACCTCTCATTCGGTCTACCTCTCCCTCTCTGTCCCTCCACCTCGCTCTCGTACACCCTCTTAGTCATTCTCTCGCTTTCCATACGTTCCATATGGCCGAACCATCTCAAGTTGTTCCTTTTCACACTTTCCAGCACATCTACCTCCACACCACACCTCCTTCTTACTTCCTCATTAGTCTGTCTATCCCTCCATGTAACTCTGCACGCACTCCTTAAGTAATTAATTTCCACTGCTCTCATTCTTGGTCTGAGTCTCTCAACCAACGTCCATGCTTCGCTTCCGTAAGTCAGTGTCGGGACTACCACACTGTCATGCAAGGACTTCTTCACTTCCATACTGACCACCCTATTTCTTGTTACTGCTTTTAGCGTGCCTACAACCCTCTTCCCCTGTTAGATAGATAGAAAAAGGAAAAAGGCAAACAAATAAATAAATAAGTTATGTGCCTAAACACCTCGGTTCCAAACCCTCCAGAGCTCTCCCACATTGTAAACAAAGCTCGGTGGGAGGTCGTCCGAAATTCGTGCTTAATATCTGGATTTACAGTGTTTCTGGTTTCTGGTTTCTGGTAGTGTGTGAGGGCCCCCGGGTGAAACACACCTGCTTGGCCCTGTCAGAGGGATATTAGACTATGGCAACAATACCCGTTGCCACACACGTAGACACACACTAATCTTGATAGGGTGAGTTTCAAAGTTTCATCCGCAGTCCCCATCCCCAGAAGAACCTGTCCAAAGTCACAAACTTGTAGACGCCGAACACGTTCTCGAAGTAGTTGACGTTGGCTGTAAAACCGGGGGCACTCCTCCACAAGATGTTTCGGTGTTTCTGGGAGCTGACACCAATGGCAGTCTATGCACCGCAGCATGCGGAGACGACAGAGATGAGACGACAATGCAGTGTGTCCTATGCGGAGCCTTGAGAGAGCGACGTCGATCTTACGCAGGGGATGTCGGCCCCATGGCTGAAGACTTGAATCAGTACTGCAGGAACCCAGTGACCTACCCCGTAGAAGTGGGAACAGTTCTAAATCCCACTGATGTCGGCAGGCCTTCCTGACAGTAGAGGCCAGAGTCCGCAGATCCTCCTGGATGAGCATTGTATTCCTAGACGAGTGTGCCAGCTTCGCCGCACCGTCGGCCACCACCTTACCACAAATGCCAGCATGAGATGGCACCCACTGGAGGACAAACATCCAGGCCGGGTCCAGGCACTGATGCAGGAGGCCCTGGATCTCGTACACAAGTCCTGCTTATGTTGATGGTCTGTCAGAGAGGATAAGATGTAGGGAGGACTGGGAGTCAGTAAAGATCACCACTTGTTGAGGCTGCAGATGAGTTCTCACAAAGACCAGAGCACGATAGATGGCAAAGAGCTCCGCCGCTATGATTGGGTGGTGCCCATGAATACTCCAGGTTTGGCAGATGGAGAGGTCTTCATAGAACACGGCGGCTGACAGAGGAGGCGGGGGCACAAAAGACCCATCCGTGTATATACTAAAATAGCCAACATAGTGTGATGCTGCCAACTTTGCGAAGTATGCACTGGCCTGTCCAGCGTCAGTCAATTTCTTGAACCCAGGGCTGAAGATGGTCAGGGCACTTGCAGAGAGATTAATTCAAGGGGGAACTGGGGGCACTACCAAAGCTGGAGAGGGCGGGAGGGCCGTGATACCCAGACGCCTGTAGTGGAGAAGACTGCGGACCAAAAAGGGCTGACCGCCGCTTTACCGGCCATGATGGAGCATCCCGTGTGACTCCTGAGGAGGCAAGTAGTAACGCCAGCGGACGGGTCATAGAGTACGCGGCCACACGCTGCACCCACTTGCAGTCCGCAACCAACCTCGTCCAGCGGAGAGGCAACAGTCCTGACTCGGCCATGAGCGATAACGTTGTGGAAAAGCAAAACGCTCCCAAGGCGATGCGTAGGGCAGTGTTGTGAATGGGGTCCAATCGCTTGAGGACAGAATCCGATGCCGATCAATACACTACACTGCCGTATGCAATCTTACTACGGATAAAGGACTCATAAAACAGTAAAAGATCATCACGTGAAGCACTCCACTTAGTTCCAGCGACACACTTCATAACTCCGAGGCACCTCATGCAGGATGATTGTAAGTAGTCCATGTGGGCACGCCAGGTCAGCACCGGAGATCCAGCAGCAGTGTTAGCAGTCTGGGCAACAAGGCGATGCATATTTCCCGGAGAGTCTGTCCCTTCGTCACCCCCCAAAAAAATCCGTCAACAGCGTTCCAAAAGTGTCAGCCCAACGAGAGGGTGGCGCAGTTCATCCAGGAGGGGGGCGCTCTTGGGGATCACCCGCGTCCAGCGAGGCAGAAGAGAAAGCAGAGTCTGGTTGATGTGATGGGCGATGAGACGGGCAAGAAGGACCGGCTATAGCCTCGGGCAATCGGCTGTCCGGGGGAGGAAGATCACACTGCGACGGAGGGCGATGATGACGACGACCGGCTCGATGACGTGGAGTTCCAGGGGAAGATGGTGTATGAACAACGATCTCCGCACCAGAAGAGGGATGCTTCGAGATCACCACCTCCCGACGAACCACCTCACCAACATCCCCATCATCCACAAGTATGTCCTCGTCCCGTATATCCTTATCTCGAGGAAAGCAAACCTGTTGCCTGAAGTTACGTCTGCATATGTAGCTACGGAAGTGGCGCCACTGTCGGGTTGGGAGAGGCGACGAGCACCAGGCGATACAGCACTTCCGCCCCTGGACGCAGGCTTCGACCGCACTTGAGAGCCACGCCGAGGAGGGTTAAGCAAACGCAGCAGCCGGTTGAGGTCTGTCAAGCCAAGACGGCCCGACTTGTAATCATGATGATGATACAGGGCCTGTGAATGGGATGGGCAAGAGCGGGACGTCACACCATGATTGCCACCACAGAAATAGCAGCTAGGAGAGTTCATACAGGAAATACCCTGCGCCTCCATGGGATGAAAGCCGCTGCAATTCCGGCATTTCACCTTATTCCTGCATGACAGAGTACTGTGCCCATAATAGTGGCAGTTAAAACACCGGAGCATGCGGAAATAATATCTAGACACCGGAAAACACACATTCCCCAATGTTACCCTCAAAGGCAGTGGGCCATGTAATCGGAGCCTAACCACCCTGGTCTTCAGCACATCATTCCCCTCGGTCGAGCGCCTGGTCACCCGCTTAACCTCTTCTAGGATGGATGCTCCCCCAGCATCACCCGACATCACCCGTAATGTCTCCATAACGGCAACCTCCGATATAGACGTGTGAACCGGGCCTCTTTTGGCCCAAGTATAATGTGCGTCCTGTGGGGAAAAAGACTCACGGCAGATCACAGACCACTCACCAAATTTGTCCAGCGTCTCCAGCGGCAACATCTTCGTCCCAACTAGGCTTCGGGAAAGAGAAACACGCAGGGCTTCCCCCTTGTCAACAACCCTGATATCCTCCGCTTTTGCAAAATCTTTGAAAGAGGAATAATTCACAGCTGCCGTGACCTTTATGGCATCATCAAAAACTTGTCCTCGAGGGACTGTGGTAATAATATACGTTACAACATCTGGGTCACCAACACCACTCTCCTTCTGAGCCAGCAAGAGGGCCTCCACATCGCCCACCTCCATGGTCTTCAGTAGCTTCTGACCAGCACCACCATTCAGCAGACAAGAAGATTCACTAATGCTCCTATCCTATTTAATATATAGAGTTCAACACACTATACCCTGTTTCTTTTCAACTGACGGTAAATTGCAAAGTTCCCATCAAGATTTGTTAGTTATTTTCAAGATTTTGGAGTGAAATATGGTGCTAATTATAATACCTTGTGATGCAGAGACGTAGTAGTTTCATATTTGTCCATTAAGTATCGAAAAATTAGCTGCTAAAGGTCGTTGCACCACTGACACGAAAGGCCCTCCAGGCGAGTTCACTACTCAATTTCAGCCTGATACGGCGAATCGGAACATAATCGTGGATATCGGAAAATTAGCCGTGGGTGACTCTCACGGTCCAAGCGACGTATCCGGGGTCGATACGAGATTTTGAGCTGTTCAAAATTTTGTGGAAATTCCCCGGCAACTGTAAAAAACTGTCTGAGTCTGGTCTCCATCACGAACTCGCCGTATCACAATCATGTGATCCGTATCAAAGACTAATGGTCCGTATCAAAGCCGTATGGCCCGTATCAACGTCGTCTGGTGCGTAAGTCTGCCGTGCGGACCGTATCTCTTCCGTGCAGAAAATTGGCAACGGTCGAGTTTGGCAACCGCGCGTCTAGCCTCAATCCGGTTGCACGTCTCACGGCGTCGATACGATTCTTCTGAGTTGTATCGCAGTCTTTTGGGTCGTATCTTTTCCGTGGACTAGTCGTGTACCCTTCGCACGACTTTTCCTATCGTCTTCGTAGCATTCGTTTCTCCACCGTATAGGCATCGCTAGAGTCGTATCAAGTCGTGCGGAAGAGATACGGTAGAGATACGACTCTAACGATGCCAGCTATTTTCGCCGCGATCTCTAGTAAATTTGGGAAGACACAGGATTTGTATGTGTCGTGGGTGTTCGTGCCAATCTTGAAGAGGCTGTCGTGTCAGTGTGCAACGATCTTAACACCTTATTAGCGGGCTAGGCGGTATTTTACACCGAGCCGCCCAGCGGGCACAATCCCGAAATATTCGCTCACTTTCACTCGCCCTAGCGCCGTAACTATGGCTCCAATCGGAACGAAACGATGATTTTTGGAACGAACAACTCTTCGTCTCCCCATAGAAGTCTATTCTGAATGAATTGAGCGAGTGTGGAGGGTGGGAGGAGGTGAGGAAGGGAGGCTAATTTTTGGTGTATTTCCCAGGCGCGTTCGGATGCGTTCGCTTTGTCCTGACTTCGGCCTCACGCGCGTCTATTATTCCTTCGGTAAGCCCTCTTATTTTATCTTGTTTCTCCTTATTTCTGTATTCTCTGTATTCTCGCTCTTTCTCTCTCTCTCTCTCTCTCTCTTTCTGTCTCTCTCACTCCTCTCGTCTGTCTGTCTGACTCTCTCTCTCTCTCTCTGGCTAGCTCGCTTTCTTTCTCTCTCTCTCCTCCCTTCTCCTTCGTACGCGCTGTCTCCCTTCCTCCCTGTCTCTCTTCTCTATATTTCTCCCTTTCGTATATGTAATTCTCATTATTCTTTTCTCTAATCCCTTTCTTTATTTGCTTGTAATATTTCTGTATTATTATATCTTTTTCACTCTATTTTCAGTTCAGTTTCTGTATTCTCTTTCATTTATCACTAATAAATTTCATTCCTTACAAGCTACCGTACAAATACGGTATTCCTTCGGTAAGCCCTCTTATTTTATCTTGTTTCTCCTTATTTCTGTATTCTCTGTATTCTCGCTCTCTCTCTCTCTCTCTCTCTCTCTCTCTCTCTTTCTGTCTCTCTCACTCCTCTTATCTGTCTGTCTGACTCTCTCTCTCTCTCTCTCTGGCTAGCTCGCTTTCTCTCTCTCTCCTCCCTTCTCCTTCGTACGCGCTGTCTCCCTTCCTCCCTGTCTCTCTTCTCTATATTTCTCCCTTTCGTATATGTAATTCTCATTATTCTTTTCTCTAATCCCTTTCTTTATTTGCTTGTAATATTTCTGTATTATATCTTTTTCACTCTATTTTCAGTTCAGTTTCTGTATTCTCTTTCATTTATCACTAATAAATTTCATTCCTTACAAGCTACCGTACAAATACGGTATATATATATGATTATATATATATATATATATAATATATATATATATATATATATATATATACTGTATATCGGTGTATATCACGGTATACGGCATATTTCTCTCCTTACGAAAGGAGAGAAGAGTCATAGCAATTTCAAGGTCACCTTCGTAAGGAAACAAATATACCGTACATGGTGATATATATACGCCTATCAAATGATTGATATCAATATACGGTTTATATATATATATATACTGTATTTTGGTGAATATTGATATCAATCATTTGATAGGCGTATATATATCACCATGTACGGTATATTTGTTTCCTTACGAAGGTGACCTTGAAATTGCTATCACTCTTCTCTCTCTCCTTTCGTAAGGAGAGAAATATACCGTATACCGTGATATATACGCCTATCAAATGATTGATATCAATATATATATATACTGTATATTGGTGTATATTGATTTCAATCATTTGATAGGCGTATATATCACGGTATACGGTAGATTTCTGTCCCTACAATGTACCGATACGTACATGATGATAGGTATGCCTATCAAATGATTGATATCAATATACGGTATATATATATATATATATATATATATATATATATATACTGTATATTGGTGAATATTGATATCAATCATTTGATAGGTGTATATATCACCATGTACGGTATATTTTTTTCCTTACGAAGGTGACCTTGAAATTGCTATGACTCTTCTCTCTCCTTTCGTAAGGAGAGAAATGTACCGTATACAGTGATATATACGCCTATCAAATGATTGATATTATATACTGTATATTGGTCTATATTGATTTCAATCATTTGATAGGCGTATATATCACGGTATACGGTACATTTCTGTCCCTACTATGTACCGTACCTGTGACCTGGAAATTGCTATGACTCTTCTCTCTCCTTTCGTAAGGAGACAAATGTACCGTATACCGTGATATATACGCCTATCAAATGATTGATATCAATATATATATACTGTATATTGGTCTATATTGATTTCAATCATTTGATAGGCGTATATATCACGGTATACGGTACATTTCTGTCCCTACTATGTACCGTACATGTGACCTGGAAATTGCTATGACTCTTCTCTTCTCTCTCTCCTTTCGTAAGGAGACAAATGTACCGTATACCGTGATATATACGCCTATCAAATGATTGATATCAATATATATATACTGTATATTGGTCTATATTGATTTCAATCATTTGATAGGCGTATATATCACGGTATACGGTACATTTCTGTCCCTACTATGTACCGTACCTGTGACCTGGAAATTGCTAGGACTCTTCTCTCTCTCCTTTCGTAAGGAGACAAATGTACCGTATACCGTGATATATACGCCTATCAAATGATTGATATCAATATATATATACTGTATATTGGTCTATATTGATTTCAATCATTTGATAGGCGTATATATCACGGTATACGGTACATTTCTGTCCCTACTATGTACCGTACATGTGACCTGGAAATTGCTATGACTCTTCTCTCTCCTTTCGTAAGGAGACAAATGTACCGTATACCGTGATATATACGCCTATCAAATGATTGATATCAATATATATACTGTATATTGGTCTATATTGATTTCAATCATTTGATAGGCGTATATATCACGGTATAGCGTACATTTCTGTCCCTACTATGTACCGTACATGTGACCTGGAAATTGCTATGACTCTTCTCTCTCCTTTCGTAAGGAGACAAATGTACCGTATACCGTGATATATACGCCTATCAAATGATTGATATCAATATATATATACTGTATATTGTGCTATATTGATTTCAATCATTTGATAGGCGTATATATCACGGTATACGGTACATTTCTGTCCCTACTATGTACCGTACATGTGACCTGGAAATTGCTATGACTCTTCTCTCTCCTTTCGTAAGGAGACAAATGTACCGTATACCGTGATATATACGCCTATCAAATGATTGATATCAATATATATATACTGTATATTGGTCTATATTGATTTCAATCATTTGATAGGCGTATATATCACGGTATACGGTACATTTCTGTCCCTACTATGTACCGTACATGTGACCTGGAAATTGCTATGACTCTTCTCTCTCTCCTTTCGTAAGGAGACAAATGTACCGTATACCGTGATATATACGCCTATCAAATGATTGATATCAATATATATATACTGTATATTGGTCTATATTGATTTCAATCATTTGATAGGCGTATATATCACGGTATACGGTACATTTCTGTCCCTACTATGTACCGTCACATGTGACCTGGAATTGCTATTACTGCTTCTCTCTCCTTTCGTAAGGAGAAAAATGTACCGTATACCGTGGTTTATTCGCCTATTCAATGATTGATATCAATATATATATACTGTATATTGGTCTATATTGATTTCCAATCATTTGATAGGCCTTATAATCACGGTATACGGTACATTTCTGTCCCTACATGTACCGGTAACGTACATGGTGATATGTATGCCTATCAAATGATTGATACCAATATACGGTATATATATATATATATATATATATATATACCATATATTGATTGAAATCATTTGATAGGCGTATATATATATATATATATATATAGGCGTGCATTTTCACTCTCTCTCTCTGTTTCGCTTGCTTTGCAGGAATTTTTGTTTTGTTTTATAAATAATATTATTTCAACACATTTCCAAATCACCCTATGGGGTAGTGTTGATGACTCATTTTTTTTTTGTGGTGTTCCCAGGAGGTGTAATCCACATTGCATTGAGGTAGAAAAGGCAGTTATAGGATTGAGGTAGATAAAAGGCAGTTATATGATTGAGGTAGACAAATGACATGGATGTATGAGGTAGACCAAGAAGCAGATGGATGGATGAGATTAGAAACTTATGGATGTAATGGGTGATGTTGCTGATGATGATGAATGCACTTGGGTAGTGTGCTATTCCACCATATGAATGATTGAATGACATGAATTCATGAGGTAGTTTGAAATAGATGAATGAATGATTGCATGAACTTATGAATGATTGGCAAGAGGTCTAGAGGAGGAGGAGGTCTTGGAAGAGGTCTAGAAGTGTTCCAGTGTGTGGTACTCTGTGTAACATGGAGAAGCGCATAGTCCCACATTACAATAGCTACACATGAACGTAGTTTCCTTCCTAATTTGGTTCCTCCTTGTTGTATGTTTGCAGACGTGGCACTGCTTCAGTCCGTGCTTCCGGTTGGCTGCGATCTGTGATGCTGAGCGGGGGCAAAACTCAAGCATGTGGGTCAAGAAGTAGTCCCGGCTCTCAAGGCGGGCAGGCATATTCACGATCGGCCTCGGAGGTGGTAGCATACGTGTGGTTCCGTGCTTCCTGAAGATGGAGTCGATGATGTCCTTCGCGAACAGCCTTACCGAGCTCTTCCTTCCTGTCCGCGTCATCCACAGGTTGTACGCGTTCAGGATAGTGACATCAGAAGATGGAGTACCACCTTCTTATACCACTTACACGTCTTCCTGAGGCAGTCAACAGCAGTGATTTGCATGTCACTCTTATCCACCAACCGCATGTTTATGTTGTAGTCCATAACAAGGTCAGGTTTGGAGATAGGGACTAGATGCTTCTCGCGGGTGACAGGGTCCATTTGGTATCTCTTCTTCCCGCTATCTCGCATTGTGGACTTGTGGAAGGTGGAGAGGACATTGACTGGCTTTGTGTCATGCCAACAAATAGCCAGTATACTGTCACTGCTGCTCTTCTTCCGGAAGATGTCTCCTTTCCGTGTAGCATGAAACTTGGGCCAGTGTTTTCTGTTTGCCCTGACAGTTCCACAGCTTCCCGTGCTCCTTGCAAGGAGATACCTGGCAAGGAGAGGAGAGGTGTAAAAATTGTCGCTGTACAAGATACGGTTGGCATCCAGATACGGCTCCATCAGTGTCTTCACAACCGCCCCTGAAAGACCCAGTAGGTCGTTTGGAATGTCCACATCAGTAGCGGTGTAGATGATGAGGTCCAGCACGTATCCTGTCTCGCAGTCACACAGTACAAAGAACTTGATCCCGAAGCGGTGACGCTTCGACGGAATGTACTGCCTGAAAGAGAGACGTCCACGGAAGAGGATCAAGGACTCATCAATCACAACATTCTGAAAAGGTTTGAAAACCGGCGATACCTGGTCAGGAGGGAGTTCAGGAATGGCCGGATTTTCCAAAGCTTGTCAGCTCCGTGTGCGGCAGTGTTGTCGACAAAGTGCAAGCACTTCAGAATTTGCCGGTATTGGTCCCTGGGCATGTACATGTTGAAGACTGGCGTTGATCTAATGTCATGCATCAGCCAATAATCCAGCATGTTGTGTTTTCTCATGTGGGGCATTAGCATGGTGAGGGCCAAAAACACGAGGAGCTGAGGGATATCGATGGGCGTCCATCTCCTCATGTGGGGCGAGGCCATCTCTTCGGAGTGCTGGGTTGCGTAGAGGTTTGTCTCCCTGACGATGTCCCCGAGCAATCCATCGTCAAAGAATGCTCGGAAGTAGTCATAAGGGGTGTCATTTTCTGAACAGGGAAAGGCAGGCTGGACGCCATTTGGCCCCTTATCAAAATGGGGTGGAACCCCAGGCATATCCCGAGGCTCGCAGTGCTCCCACTCAAAGATAGGTGGCTCGTCCGGCCTCCTGCCCCTCCCGACCACTCGTGGGGCACCTCCTGGGGCACCTCCTGGGGCACCTCCCGGGGCACCTCCTCCCGGGGCACCTCCTTGGGGCACCTCGCGGGGCACCTTGTTGGGCTCCTCCCCGAGCCCGTACCTGATCACCTCTTGCGGCCCTTCCTCGGGCCCCTTCCTCGGGCCCTTCCTTGGGCCCTTCCTTGGGCCCTTTCTTGGGCCCTTCCTTGGCCCCTTCCTCGGGCCCTTTCCCCGGGCACCTTGCTGTGGCGGTCCCTGCTGTGGCTGTGGCTGTGGCTGCCCGCCATTAGAGTCGCTTGCTGGCGTGGGGGATATCCTGGCTTCAGGCGAATCGGGAGAGCTTGAGCCGGTGCCGGCATCACTCTCAGACATCGTCAGCCGACGCCTGGTCCTCCTGGTCCTCCTCATCCCCTGCCGCCCGGGTGGCGTTGACAACCTGGGAGGAGCAACAACAGCTGGTGTTGACGTTGATGGTCCTGGTTGTCCATGGGCGGGGGTTAGTGGTGAGAGCTGCACTACCCCCGAGATGTTCCCTAGCTCACCACCGGGCATCACTGGAGGCTCGGACGAAGCTCGCTGCCTGGATGTGGATGGGCGTGGCTGTGGGGATGACGATCTTCTTCGTTTTTGCCTGTCTTGTGTTGCCTATGAAAATTGTGGGAATGGTATTTCGTATGAGGGATGTGCAGACTCAAACTTGACAACTAAGACATGATTGATTTGAGAGAGAGAGAGAGAGAGAGAGAGAGAGAGAGAGAGAGAGAGAGAGAGAGAGAGAGAGTCCTAGCAATTTCAAGGCCACCTGCGTAAGGAAACAAATGTACCGTATACCGTGATATATACGCCTATCAAATGATTGCAAGCAATATACACCAATATGCAGTATATATATATACATATACATATATATATATATATATATATATATATATATATATATACTGTATATTGGTGTATATTGCTTGCAATCATTTGATAGGCGTTGATATATAACGTGTACAGTACATTTCTTTCCTTACGAAAAGAGAGAGAAAAGTCCTAGCAATTTCAAGGTCACCTTCGTAAGGAAACAAATGTACCGTATACCGTGATATATACGCCTATCAAATGATTGCAAGCACTATACCACCAATATACAGTATATATATATACAGTATTATAATATATATATATATATATATATATGTCTATATATATATATATATATATATATATACAGTATATATATATATATATATATATATATATATATATATATATATATATATATATATATATATATATATATATATATATATACCGTATATTGATATCATAATTTTTTATAGGCGTATATATCACGGTGTAGGGTTGATTTCATACTATGAAATCAACCCTACACCGTGATATACGCCTATCAAATGATTGCAAGCAACATGGAGTCACGCGAAGAAATGAATAAATACATGAATACATGAAGGTAGAGAAATAAATTCCTACTTGGTGGTACTGCCCGGGTGGCTGTGAGGGTTGGTTGTTTGAGGAGTGGCCTACAGTAATCAGTAAGTCACACAAACAAGATAGGAAGAAGGAAAGAGAAAGAGAGAAAGAGAGAAAGAGAGAGAGAGAAAGAGAGAGAGAGAGAGAAAGTAAATTTATCCAAAATATCATATATAGAACAATAAATATACGTATATATATATATATATATATATATATATATATATATAGACCGTATATTGAGATCATCATTTTTTATTGGCGTATATATCACGGTGTAGGGTTGATTTCATACTATGAAATCAATCCTGCACCGTGATATACGCCTATCAAATGATTGAAAACTCGCAAAACACTAAATAATAATATCAATATCATCATTTGATAGGCGTATAATATCACGGTTTTCATACTATGAAATCAACCCTACACCGTGATATACGCCTATCAAATGATTGCAAGCAACATGGAGTCAAGCGAAGAAATGAATAAATACATGAAGGTAGAGAAAGAATATACTACAAGATGGTAGTGCCCGGGGCTAATTGTCAAGGTTATTCTGGGGATTGACCTGATAAACAGTGCGTCACACAAACAGATGGGAAGAAGGAAAGAGAGAGAGAAAGCGAGAGAGAGAGAGAGAGAGAGAGAGAGAGAGAGAGAGAGAGAGAGAGAGAGAGAGAGAGAGAAAGTAAATTTCTGCAAAATATCATATATAGAACAAAAAATATACGTATATATATCTCTCATATATATATATATATATATATATATATACCTTATATTGAGATCATCATTTTTATAGGCGTCTATATCCACAGGTGTAGGGTTGATTTCATACTATGAAATCAACCCTACACCGTGATATACGCCTATCAAATGATTGCAAGCAACATTGAGTCACGCCGAAGAAATGAATAAATACATGAATACATGAATGGTAGAGAAATAAATTCCTACTTGGTGTACTGGGGGGGGGGGGGGGGGGCTGCCGGGTTGGCTTGTGAAGGGTTGGTTTGTTTGAGGAGTGTCCCTACAGTAATCAGTCAGTAAGTCACACAAACACGATAGGAAGAAGGAAGGAAATAGAAAGAGAGAAAAGAGAGAGAGAGAAAGTAAATTTATCCAAAATATCATATATAGAACCATAAATATACGTATATATTTATATATATATATATATATATATATATCCGTATATTGATATCATCATTTTTTATAGGCGTATATCTCACGGTTTAAAGGATTGATTTCATAGTATGAAATCAACCCTACACCGTGATATAGACGCCTAATCAAATGATGGTATTTATCTTATTATTTCGTGTTTGCGAGTTTTTCAATCATTTGATAGGCGTACTATCACGGTGTAAGATTGATGTCATAGTAATTAATCAACCCTACCACCGTGATATAGACGCCTCTCAAATGATGGTATTGAATATTATTATTTTCGTGGTTTGGCGAGTTTTCATTCATTTGATAGGCGTATATCACGGTGTAGGATTGATTTCATAGTATGAAATCAACCCTACACCGTGATATAGACGCCTATCACATGATGGTATTGATATTATTATTTCGTGTTTGCGAGTTTTCAATCATCTGATAGGCATATATCACGGTGTAGGATTGATTTCATAGTATGAAATAATCCCTACACCGTGATATACGCCTATCAAATGATTGATAAACTCGCAAACACTAAATTAATAATATCCAATATATCATTTGATAGGCGTATAATATCACGGTGTAGGTTTTCATACTAACTAATGAAATTCAACCCTACACCGTGATATACGCCTATCAACTGATGGTATTGATATTATATTTCGTGTTTGCGAGTTTTCAATCATTTGCAAGGCAATATCACATGGAGTCAAGCGAAGAAATGAATAAATAACATGAAGGTAGAGACAGAATATACTACAAGATGGGTAGTGCCCGGGGCTAATTGTCAAGTTATTC
>CM064521.1:52899539-52929539 GCA_032716605.1 Paralithodes platypus
CCTCCAGAAGACTATCCCTTATTCTTCAACAATACAAAAATCAACCCTTCATCTTCCCTCAATGTTCTCGGTGTCTCTTTTTCTTCTGCTCTCACTTGGAAAGACCATATTACCAGTCTCGCTAAGGCAGCCTCCCAGAAGCTGGGTGTGCTCAACCGCCTCAAGGGGTTCTTTACCCTGCGCAGCTACTTGCTCTGTACAGGGGCACAGTGCATCCTTGTATTGAGTATTGTTCACATGTGGGGAGGATCCTCTCACACCGCACTCCTAGATAAAGTAGAAAGGAAAGCCTTTCGTATCATTAACTCCCGTCCACTCACCAACTCTCTGCAATCTCTCTCTCTTCGCCGCAATGTTGCATCTCTCTCACTATTCTATCGCTACTACAATAATCAGTGTTCCTCGGAGCTTTCCCAGTGTATACCACCTCCTCTACGTAGGGTACGTAGTACCCGCCTTGCAACACAATCCCACCCCTACTCTGTGCAACTCTCCAACCCAAGAGTGAAACGCTATTCTCAGACTTTCTTCTATTCAACTGCTGAGCTCTGGAACTCTCTCCCAGAATCAGTCTTTCCCTCTTCCTATGACTTAAATTGCTTCAAACTCCGTGTGTCCAGGCATTTTAGCTCGAACGTCCCTTGATTTTGGCCCTGCACTCTTTAAAATATGGGGGAGGCACTCGCTGCAGGCAGTTATGTCCTTTTGTCTCCCTCATTCACATAGAAAAAAAAAAAAAAAAAATTGGTCCGGTGTAGCTTCGACATCTTGGAGTCGCAACGCCACTGTCTCGCTGTCATCTCACAATCTCGGACAACTATCTATCTTCAGCGCCACCTCTGTAGCTTATCACTCTCTAGTCACTGTTCTCCATCGCATATTATGAGTATGGGAATATTCATTCAATGATAACGTCTATTGAAAGAAGTTATGCTATTTTTGATGGTGCGCCAGTAAATTGTGATAATGTACTGAAACAAAGCACAGCACAAATGATATACCAATACTATTTTCCCATTGACACATTGGGATTTCAATGGAACTTACGATTACTAGTTCAAGACACCAGACCTACCCTAAACCATATGATTGTCCACCCTGATTGCCGGATTTCCACTACCGACTGTGGTGGCTTGTGGTCACCAGTTAATTTATATCGCAACGTAATTACCAGGTAGTCATGGTCATGCCTGTAATCATGCACAACTCGTAACCTATTGACGCACTGAATCATGATGAGGTAACAATCAATCGGAAGTGTGTTAAAGATTTTTTTTATTCAGCGTGTCAGAATCATTCAAGAAAATTCTTACCACATTCCTTTTCAGGCGACCGTACTTTTAAGTTTAATGTAAACATACCTACTATGTGTCAGAGGCCGTGTGGCATCGTTTTTTCGGGAATAACTTATTAACAAACAGTTGGATCAGTATGATATTTTGACACAGCTTTTTTCACACCGTCCCCTAATTTTTGTCAATATTGTGCATTACCAAAAGTGTAGAAATAAGCCAATTGTCCCTGTGTCATGAGGTCAAATTCGCACATTAATGACTAAGAAACGGACAAGGCTACCATGGCTTACCTGTGAGAACCACCAAACCATTATTGCTCCTCCATCAAACACGGTAGTTATCAGCCACCACCCAACCCTATTATCGCCTTTAAATTCAAGTTATCTGTCAATATCAAGTAATATACAAACAGTATGTATTTTTGTATATTCATACTTGATATTGACAGATTACTTGAATATAAAGGCGATAATAGGGTTGGTTGGTGGCTGATAACTACCGTGTTTGATGGAGGAGCAATAGTGGTTTGGTGGTTCTCACAGGTAAGCCACGGTAGCCTTGTCCGTTTCTTAGTCATTAATGTGCGACTTTAACCTCATGACACAGGGACAAGTGGCTTATTTCTACACTTTTGGTAATGCACTATATTGAAAAAAAATTAGGGGACGGTGTGAACAAAGCTGAACAAAATATCATACGGATCCAACTGTTTGTTATTAAGTTATTCCCGAAAAACGATGCCACACGGCCTCTGAAACCCATAGTAGCTCTACTTAACGTTATTTAATAACATGACTCCCCAGGCCCAGGTGCGACAACAACAGAGGAGCTACAGTAAGAGCGAGGATCTGTTGATTTCCGTCCTTGCTCGCTCACCACACCACCAGGAGGCACTCTTCCAGCTCTCCCTCCTGTACACACACACCAACCGTACCCACACCGCCTTAACCTTAGCCCAGCGTGCCGCCCACAACTGTTCCACCCCACCTACCCTCTGCGCCCGCCTCCACGCCCACCACGGGGATCTGCTTAACGACGGACAAAACACGGAAGAGGCCCAACAGGTTATATTTTACTGGAGTTGCCAAATGCTAGTCATCTGATAAGGTCAAAGAGAAAATTATTATTATCATACTAGCCAACATTATTAGGTTGTTCATTTGTGACTTGATGGTCTGGTTAAACTACTTATCAAATTTTTTTTTTTTTTTGTACCAGACTACAGACTCTCCTGCATACCTAATTTGTTGAATTCACCGTTCCCATTAGGTTTTGAAAAAAAAAAATAATATAAGAGAAAGGCAGAGGAGTTATATAGGCATTCATATGGGCTTGTTTAAGGTGCATTTGAAATGCATCATTAATTGTGCTTGAAGGTTCCACCCTAGAATGTGCTAAGCCCTACAACAAGTAATAGCAGTGTTGGGCCATCATTAGCAGTGTTTATAAAATGAGATGCTTCACTAAAACAGTTGACATTATAGTACCACTTAAGTAAAATTAAATTATAATTAATAATTTCTTGAAATTAAGTTATATTGTAAGCTAATTAACATCTAAACGTCGGCTAGATTGACATTTTATGGGTCCCCTGACCAAGCATTTCCTATTCAGAGACCCAAAATCTCGTTCCATGGTCTTTGGTCTTAACAGTGATGGGGGGCAGAATGCGAAACAACTTGAGACATTACCAGGAGGGCGCTGCAGGAACGTCTTCAGATGTTACCCGACTCTTAGGGTTAATTTTGAAATGTGTTTCAGAGCTACCAGGTGGCAGTGGAGCTTGAGCCAACCCTCACACACGCCCACGTTAACTTGGGGGCGCTCTATCACACAAAGGTTGGTGCATACTTTCGTCATTATTTTACACATAATTTCCGGATGACCAGCAGGGAATCATCAGTTTGAAACAAGATTGAAAAAGGGATTCATATATGCTTTGGTGATTCTAGCTCTGTATATATGAAGATAGGGGACTATTAAAGTATATGGCGAGGATTCCACTATTTGATGCTGAGAGATAACATAAACACCTTAGTACTTTAATGTTTGTCAGATATGTATGGAATATTAGAGTGTGGCTACCTCTTGCAGTATGTACACTAAATATTTGGTGATTTTGTCTGAGATTATCTTAATACTCTATTTATGTTATAGTTGTGAGGTGTGTGTACAGTAAACCAAATGGCTTTTTAACCTTGGTCTGTTGCTGGTGATGGTTATACCCTCAACTCCACTGAAATGTGGATATCAAAATATTATTGGGAGATATCGTGTGTATTATGGAGTTTTTGAGAGTAAGGGGTTTACGGGAATATACTATGTAGATATTGTGGCATATGTCCATTATGTCCATATTAATAACCAGGTTTACTGACAAACTTCATAATACAAAGTTCACTCCTACTAGTGATTTGAAGTTCACATATAATCGTCCATTTTGTGGTATATAAACATGAACAGCATCAGATAGAAATAAGTAAAACTCTTTAGGTACAGTACCTGCACATTAACTACAAGAGGAAACATAGACAGCTTTGTTTTAACATTTAATAAAACAAGGACTGGGTGAAAACAAATTGACTAGTCCCACTATATATTTCCAGTCCTTATGATCCCAGACTTCGACCATCCATAACTAGAACCAACTAATGGAAATAGACTATAGTGATATTGGATGGGTCCAACCAACCACCTTGATTGGACACTAATGACCCGCACTAGATCAAGCTGAGCTGGACTATGCACTGGAGCTTTGGTAAAGCCTCTGTAGCTGAACTAATATTAATTAACTACAATGCCTGAATTACAAATATTGCACCTCAGATGCAAGCACTTTGCTTTTATTCGTAAAGAAATCCTGTTAGATCTTAGAGGGACCAATCCCAATAAATTACTAATTTCACTGTGAAAATCACATTACAAAAAGTAATTGGGAGAATTCCGGAATAGTTATGCGAGTTAAAATAGATAAAGATTACTAAACATTTTCATCCTCTTCAATGCATTTAGGAGGTAACTGATGACCGATGATTAGGAACGTAGCGAGTTTAAGCTAGATTAGGAACGTAGCGAGTTTAAGCTAGATTATGCACTTAGAAACATTTAACTTAATAAATTCTTCTCAGCATGGATTCACTCAGGGACGGTCTTGCCTTACTAATTTGCTTAGTTTTTTCTCAGAGGTATATGAAGCAGTAGATAATGACAAGTCATATGATATTATATATTTAGATTTCAGTAAAGCTTTCGACAGAGTTCCTCATGAGAGATTGATGAGAAAGGTTGAGGCACATGGAATAGGTGGGGCGTTGTTAGGATGGATTAAGGCATGGCTAATTGGTAGGAAGCAGAGAGTCAGCATAAATGGTACCAAGTCAGAATGGGGAGCAGTCAAAAGTGGTGTCCCCCAGGGATCGGTATTAGGTCCACTGTTGTTTCTTATATACATAAATTACTTAGATTTAGGTATAACTAGTAGGATAAGTAAATTCGCAGACGATACTAAAATAGGGAGATCAATTGATTCAGATAGCGATATAAAGTGCCTCCAAAGGGATCTAGATACCGTACATGAATGGTCAGTAAATTGGCAGATGAAGTTTAACATTGACAAATGCAAGGTATTAAAGATAGGGAAGATGCAAACAAATGTTAAATATAAACTAGCTAATTTAGAATTAGAAAATTCAGACTGCGAGAAAGATCTAGGTGTGTTTGTTAGCAATGATTTGAAGCCTAGAAAACAGTGTATAAGCGTTCGTAATAAGGCAAACAGGATTCTCGGGTTCATCTCTAGGAGTGTGAGTAACAGAACTGCTGATGTTATCTTAAAACTTTACTTGTCATTAGTGAGACCCCATGTGGATTATGCTGTCCAATTTTGGTGTCCTTATTACAGAATGGACATAGATTCACTGGAGAGAGTACAGCGTAGAATGACAAAAATGATCCATAATATTAGAAATCTTTCGTATGAAGAAAGGTTGAAGAAATTAGGTTTACATTCGTTAGAGAGATGCAGAGTTAGAGGGGATATGATAGAGGTGTTCAAGTGGGTTAGTGGGATTAACAAAGGGGACATGACAAATGTACTAAAGCTCAGTGATAGCGAAAGAACTCGTACCAATGGTTTCAAATTAGATAAATTTCGTTTCAGAAAAGATATAGGCAAATATTGGTTTGGTAACGTAGTTGTAGATGGGTGGAATGGACTACCAAGTGCTATAGTGGGATCTAAAACTGTAGGGAGCTTTAAGATAAAATTGGATAAGCATATGGACGAGAAGGGTTGGGTGTGAAGGGGGATCAGCCGGGTTGGGCCAATCAGCGCTCTGCAGACCCCATAATCCTGCGTTAATCTCTAACCGTTTTGTTAAGATGATCCTCAGGGTATTAGAGTGTGAAGCCTATAATTGGGCTTTGTAATTGAATTGGGGTTGTGTGGGACAGGGATCTGCCTTGCTTAGGCCAATCGGCTGTCTGCAGACTCCCATTTTCTTATGTTCTTATGTTCTTATGCAGTTGTCCTTGTATTGTGATACTGCCACCACTAGCAGTAGAGCGTTGCACGCCTATCGCTCCAATTGACACTTGCAAATTTTGGTCTATAAGGAAGTTGGAGCTGTGAACATCGATATTAAGAGAAATGCAATAGTATGGGTTTCTGATAGATAAAAAGTATGATCAATTTGGTTTTATGTATTTATATAGGTATTATGACTGTATTTTAGCTGATAATTCTGCTAAATATTGATGGCCACAGCTCCAATTCTTATAGCCTGAAACTCGCAAGTGGTCAATTATAATTTCTCTTTTCCTGACCAGGGCGACTATGTGCTGGCGTGGCGGCACTACCTGACGGCACAAATGGACCCACTAACACCCTACTACTAATATGGAGAAGCTGAGACGTGAACATCATGTTACGTCCCCCACTGCCTCAACATGGCCCCGTTCTCACAACGCCACCACCACCACCAGCAGCCTTAGCAGGATTATACATTGCTATGGCACATCACCGCACAGCTACAGATACATCTAGCATGTTGTTTTACCAGAGAGGAGGGAAAAAAATAGTAGGTTATGAGAGATAAATGAAGTAAAGAGGAAGAGTGCAAAGAGAAAAGAAAAAAGAGAGAGAGAGGGAGGGAGGAGAGAGAAGGAGAAAAGAGAGAGACAAAAGGAGAGATCTAGAAAGGGATGGAAAAGAGGAGAAGAAGAAAAAAAGAAGAAAGGAAAAAACCCAAGAGAAAGTTATATTAGAAAGGGCTAAAGAGTGAAAAAAAAAAATAAAAATAAACAAATAAGGAGGGAGAAGGAAGAATAGGAACTAAAAGGAAAAGAATACAACAACTAAAAAATTAGAGAGGAAAGAGAAAGATAAAAAAGGAGGGAAGGAGGAATTTTAAACATAACTAAGAGAAAGAAAGGAAACCAAGGAGAAAACAACGAGATAAGAGTAAAAAAAGAAAGAGAGGAGAAAAGAAGAGGAAGATAGAAAAATACAAGAAATAAAAAAAAAAAAATGATAAAGAGAAACGGCGAAAGGACAAAAAAAGAAAAAAAAAGGAGAGAAGGGTAAAGACAGAGACAAGATGAACAGGAAAGAGGGGAGGAAGAAAAACTAATAGAAAAAAAGAAAAGGGGAGAGGGGAAAGGGAGAAGATGAAATAAAAATAGAGGAGAGATAGGGAGAAGAGGGAAAAGGCAAAGAAGAAAGGAATAGGGGAGGGGGGAAAGAGAGAGGGAAAAAAAAGAAAAAAGGAAAAATTAGTGAACATTAAAGAAGGAGGGGCGAAAAGGGGTGAGCATGGAGAGGGAGGAAAAGAAAAAAAGAAGGGGGGGAAAAAAGGAGAAAGAAAAAGAGAAGAGAGAAAGAAGAGAAAAAACAGAGAAAAAAGAAACTAAAGAAGCAAAAAGAGGGAGGAAAGGAGAGAGAGAGAAGGGAGAACAGGGGGGGAATGAGGAGGAGAGAAGAGAGAGAGTAGGAGGAGGAAGAGGGAGGGAGGGGAGAGAGGAGAAGAGAGAGAGGGCCGAGATGAGAGGGGGAGGGAGAAGAGAGTGGGCGGAGAGAGAGAGTAGAGAGAGAGAGAGGGAGAGGAGGGAGAGAGGAGAGACAGAGAGGAGGAAGAAGGGGGAGAGAGGAGAGTTGCGAGGAGAGAGGCGGGAAGTAGGACGGAGAGGAGAGGGAGGAGAGACGGAGAGAGAGGGGGAGGGAGAGAGGAGGAGAGCGAGAGAGAGGGAGGAGATGATGAGAGATGAGAGTGTGAGGAGGAGAGGAGAGGAGAGGGAGAGAGGAGGACGGGATAGACGGGGGGAGAGGGCTGAGTGACGGAGAGAGAGAGGAGAGAGGGGGAGAGTAGGAGGAGAGAGGAGAGAGAGGGGAGAGCAGAGAGAGGGAGAGGAGAGGAAGAGGCGAGAGAGGGAAGAGAAGGAGATGAGAGAGGCGAGGAGGAGGAGAGGGGAGGAGGGGAGGAGGCGGGGGAAAGCGAGAGAGATGAGAGAGGGATGGGAGGGGCGCGAGAGAGGAGGAGAGAGGAGGGAGGAGAGCGGAGGAGAGAGGGAGAGAGCTGAGGAGAGAGAAGGGAGGAGACGAGAGAGAGATGAGGAAAGGGAGAGAGAGTGATGGAGAGAGAGGGAGAGAAAGAGGGAGAAAGGAGGAGGGAGAGATTGAGGAGGGAGAGGGAAAAGGAGAGGAGCGAAGAGAGAGGAGAGAGAGGAAAGCGGAGAGAAAAAATGGAGAGAAGGAGAGAGAGAGTGAGAGCAGATGGAGGAGGAGAGGAGAGAGAGAGAGAGAGAGAGAGAGAGGAGAGAGGGAGAGAGAGCGAGGGGAGAGGAGGACGGAGGAGACGAGAGGAGGAGAGGATCCGGAGAGGAGAGAAGGGAAACGAAGAGGAGACGAGATGAGGTGGCGGAGAGGAGAGGAGGGGAGAGAGAGATGTAAGAGAGAGGAGTGAGCGAGGGGAGAGATGGGAGAGAGGAGAGGGAGGGAGAGGGAGACATGGACCAGGGGGGGAGAGAGAGGAGGAGATCGGGGGGAGGAGCGAGAGAGATGAGAGAAAGAGGAGACGGAGGAGAGAGAGAGAGAGAGAGAGGAGGGAGAAAGAGTGAGAAGGGGAGGAGAAGGGAAAAGAGGAGAGAGAGAAGAGAGAGAGAGGATGAGAGACGTTTGATGGAGAGAGATGATGAGAGAGAGGAACGAGAGGGGGGATTAGACAGGAGGAGAGAGAGGAGAGATGGGGAGAGAGAGAGAGAAACATTACTGTTAATGGTTTGTCGGCCAATCACACGTGTTTTTTGCTCTGTTCAATCCATCCCAATAAATGACAGCTTCTTAAATATGTTTGTACTTACATATTGTAGTTTACTTTTTCGTTTCTAACGATTTATCCTACTTCCTTCTTTAGACACGATGTTTTTTGTGATCACTCTTAATGAATATAAACACCATTTGAGAAGGACCACTTTATTGACAACGCGTTTTGCAAGTTCCTTACAGACAACTTCTTCAGGTCACTTGGGAAGTCCTTTTCTCTCTACACTTACAGTATATACTGTACTGTAAATACATTGTTAGTGTTGATATGTACATGTATCCAAGTTAATTTTTTTATTTTTTCAGATTGGCAGATTGCGAGTGAAAAATTACGTCCTGTGACCTGGAGTTTCTTTGCTACCTAAAACACTCTGCCATTCACAAGGTTAGATTAACACCTACTGTACCATAGGGGTACTAGTGTAGCATGCAATGTTACCCTCCAGTTAACAAAGCAGGTTTGGTGGGCCAAAATGGCTTTTCAGAGGAAAGATATAAAAAACAATCTCCCACCTCAAAAGATGGAGGATTACTTGCCTCTCCCAGCATGTGTGGGCCTTGGAAAAAAAGCTGCTGGAGGTGTTGCCAAGGTCTTTAGGAGGCAGTGCTCAAACGTCCGTGGTACCAGGTATGCCTGATTCACTGGCAGTTACAAGGATCGTATATTACTGACGGCTGGGCACGCCCGTCGCTGGGAACTGGGGCGGATTTAGCTAAATGACGGGCTTCTCTGCTGGTCGCTGGTACTGAACGGGGTGTGGGTTAACTAGCTCAGGGACAACATTCTGGTGGTCTGTGTTAAATTATATATTCAAGGGATTTTATTTTAGATATTTTTTTTAAGTATGAATTATTTTCCCCACCCATAACCTAAAACAAAATGCTTCCCCAAAATTAACTTTTAAGCTAAAAAAAAAAAAAAAAAAAAAAAAACCCAGACCACCATTAAGGCCGAGAAGCGTTGTATTAAGCCTGACAGGAATTATCTGGTATAGCGTAGGCGATTGGCCTCATGGAACCAAAGCCTTTTTCAAAAATGCCCCAGGGGGCTTTCAAAAACAAAGGAAATAAGTGAGTGGGTGAGATAATTCCCCTCTAGTACTTTCTACCCACATCATACATATGTCGTCCAAACCCATCCCCACTTCCCCCCTCCTCGATTATCCCGCTATTTGATTCCTCTTAGTTCCCATCATTTTATTGGTTTAATTTTCCACGCCAATTATTGTTCCAGATGGGATCTGTAGCGCAGGATTGATGTCATTCTAGTGAGTACCTTCTAGCACGTGTGAGATCTCTTTCCCGGGCTGGCTCAATAGCCTTTGCGAGAGGGGGGGGGGGACGTTTTGCAGAGAGGAATATGTATTTTTCTCAGCCGGCCCCGACCTAGAATGCAACCGGGCGGCGAAATATACGTTTTCCACCAACCAATTGCTGTTTCCACTTCTTTTATCACTTCAATGTTCATAATTTATGATTTCATCATAATATAAATACAAAAAATAAACGCACATGGCGAAGACAGAAATCAATGTTTTATATGGTAAATATAAAACTAATTCAGTCAGAAATTGAAAGGGTTTAATTTGCGCATATGCGGACCATTGTATTAAACACCCCATTTTCTCGCTACTCGAGCTCTAAAGGTAAATAAAAAATATTTGTTTGTCTTATAAGAAAATGTCTGTCTAAGGGTTCAAAGTTTTACCACCAAACCGTGGACCAAGAACATATCCAAACGCCAAAATTTGCGCGATCATTTTACATCAGGAGCCAAAACGACATGGAAGAACTTTACATTAAGAGCGAGGCCTTTCACACTGACACAACAAATAAAATTAAACATAATTGGTGTGGCAGTATGAAACGGCTGGACCTTCAATATGGTGAGGTTAATGCAACCAGGTTCTATTCCATGTTCCTTCTTTGTCTGATGTAACCGATCGAAAAATGTACGTCTGAATATAGTTCCCGGGTTGGCAGGGTGAACTGGACCCTAAGGACAGCTTTCCACTAAATTGCAGGGTTTCGCTTATGTTTGCATAGAGAAAAAAAACGGCACTTGAATTGGGCCACAGTGGCGACCGCACCAAGTTCACTGTACTGTATGTAGATTGGGTTCAGGTAGCCCAGGTTCGATCCCAGGCTACCTTATGGGAGCGATGTTTCTTGTTAAAAAACTTTCCGGCTTTGGAGGTTCAGGTAAAAAGATTACCAACCTCTGGGGTCCACCTGGTTTCCAGCCCCCACTCTTAAACGCCTCTGACGGCTCATCTGTGTGGACAGAGGGGCGGGGGTTTTGCCGAGTTGCATTCAGATTGATAGAGTTTCTCCTCAATCTTATAATTACCTCTCCCAAAATTAGGTTTTCTTGCCCCACAAGCTAAATCAAAGGGGACAACTGCAGACTGTTGACATAACTAAACTAAAGGTTTTCTAAAACACCCCTGATTGTCACAAAGGCTGTTTTTAAGTATCCCAGAATAGTGCTCAAATCACTCAATGCGGTGAAAGGTAAAGGTGGGGGGGGGACAGTCAAAAGTCTAAAGGTATAAAGGGGGTGGGTGGGGACAGTCAAAGGGTCTAAACGATTTTAATAAGAAAAATTGCACGCTGCTCAGTTAGTCCCCTCTCCAAAGTGCCCTACTTAGTTTTGTATGGAGGGCTCTCAAACAAATACAAGAAACTATGTGTTAAATAAGTCATGACTTATTCTTTAAAAAAAATATACACAGAAGATGAATGTATATTTGAAGCAGTAGCGATATATACTGTATATATATGATATATATAGATTATATGATATTTTTTTTTTTTTTTTTTTTTCTTTTTACTAAAGGATATTTCTACGTAATATGAGACAGGAAATTATTACTAGTTTCAGATGCGATGCTTGTACAAGGTATTGTGGTCAAAAAAAAGGTGTATTCATTCATCTTGGCCTCTCTGTACCCAGTCCACGGTTTTAAAAGAGGACATTGTCCCACCTTCCATTTTACCATTACTACACAATTTGTAATTTGAATTAAGGGCATAAAACTACTCAAATAAAAAAAATGAAACAATGGCCGGACATTATTATTACAAAGGCTTTCCCAATGTTTGTTTGTCTTGTTGCGTTATCATAGTAGCAAAGGTTGATATTGTTGGGGGGAAGTTAGGGACACGATTACTTAGCCAGCCCGTGGACCTGTTTACACTAATTTGACCAAGACACTTACACTACCCATCTCTCCCTCCTCCACACTTCGACTGGCTGGGAGTTTAACACAGTAAGTTTCCAAAATTTACCATGAACTGTTACACTCGGGTTACCATAGTCTCTAGTCCCCACCCATAAAATATTCTTGGACCCCACTGGTTTCTGATTATGAAATCTATATTATGTATAAATCTAATAAAAACGAATTTCAGCAATATCATTGTCTATTACATCAACTTACAAGGACTACATATATCTAAGGATAAGCCAGTTATATTCCCAATCACCTATCTCCAGGTAGTTTTTTTTTTTTTTTTTTTTGCCAGGGACCACCGTAATTCCCGCGATTAGGCGATTTGTCACGAATTGCTAAGGTGTAAATGTTTGCCCGGGCTTGACATCCACCAATAACATTTTGAACAGGAATAGGATTCGATCAGCCGACTCTTTGATTCAGCACGCCTGAAGCTCTGCTGACTATACACGACTCGACTCGCGATTAGTTATAATTGGCATTAAAGGAAAAAAAAACATAGCGGTTCCACAAAATTCTTAGGAGTGGGCTAGAGACTATGGTATCCGCAGTGGTGTACATTTCTATTCCACAAAAATATATTGCTATTATTTCTTTCATAGTTCAAGTACCTTTAACAATGCATATTCTAGTTATGTATAGGTGATATATGGACCTAATTAAACATACATGTGCCATTTTGCTAACATTTCGGTTAGATTAGATGTAATAAAACATAATAAATTTTTACAAGGATTGAAATCAAAAAAAAAAAAAAAATCCTCATTCTACATATATAAACATTAATTATCACACAGTTCCTTCATTGGATGCCAGAGGGTGGTATCGAGGTGGATCCCTTATACAAGGCTAGTGCCTTACTAAGTGTCTATATAAACGTATTTAATAAAATATACCAAACTGATATGATTTTTTCCTTAACCTTTGAAAATTTATTTTGTTGTAGAAATATGCATAGAAAATACTATAATTTAACAAGGGCCTTTTTGTAAATTGAACACAAATCTCTTTCAAGTGTATTCCAATAGACCGACATTATTTTTTATTATTATTGTAGTATTAACTGTTATCTCAGGAAAAATCTGAGCAATCACCCCGCAGGAATCCACCACCATGTTCAGCGAGCAAAAAGGGGAATACAATAGTGCCCTACGGGAACAAAGGGACATTGCTCTACAATGCTGGAAGAACAAGTTTCACGGAAAGGAACAAGTCACGCCCCCAGTCGTGACGTCAGCAAGCCATGAAGATGCATGTATCCAATAGCCCCGAGGGAATTCTCTTAGTCCCGTGTTTCCTTACATTCTTTCCTATTTTTGAGTGGACGCCAGGCAAACAAGGACACAAACACAACTCCCGGCCCCCTTGAGAGAAAAGGGCGGAGGGACCTTGATGCCCACAGTCCGGGATGGGCCCGCCACAGACGTGAAGGCCAGCGACAGAAGAACGATATATCTCTTCGGAGGAATCATATGATGAGAATCATAGTGAGGGCATCACTCACTGCAGAAGGTCAAGCTCTCCGCTCTAAACCAGCTCGAGGAGGAATATATTTAATTTTAAATGATCGCTGTTACCCCCTCCTGAAGAGTACAGGCAAAAACCCCTACATGGATATTCAGGTCAAGCCTGGTGAGTTCCAGTCACATCACATATGTCTTGGGACATCTCCGAGACACGCCTGAGGGGATCTTGGGTTTTCCTGATGATGGCTGCGAGAGGTTAGGCGCCGAAAAAATTTGAAAAAAAGGTAGTAAGGATGGTTTCCCAAGTTTCCTCCTCCTTACCTTCTAATATTATAATGGTTAAGGTGGCAAAAAATATTTTTGTGTGTGATACAACCCGGGTTCGAATTCCCGGTGGATCATATATACTTTAATTAAATTTCATTGGGGGTGTGTGGGTGGTTGGTAGATTTAATAAAAATAATATATATTATTAGTAGGTTTAGGGGAGAGTCTTCTTCGAGAGCGCCGGGTCTATTATTGATGCTGTGCCCCATGAAGATCTCCTCTCCTCTCACTTAAACAGTAGGCTACCATAGTTGCGGTTGGGAATAATGAACATTGATTATTGATTAATATCCAGTATTCCGGAGAATGGATAATAAGTCGTAGGCCGTGTGCATAAAAACCTTTCAACCGTCATGGTGGGGTATGTAATGGTTAATGGTGGCAAAAAATATGTGTGTTGTTGATAACCCGGGTTCGAAATTCCCGGTGGAGTCATATATACTTTAATTAATTTCATTGGGGTGTGGTGGTGGTGGAGATTAGATTAATAAAAATAATATATATATATATATAGCTAGGATATAAGATTAGATATTATATATATATATATATATTATATATACAGGGTGTTTCATAAAGTGGGGTTAACCTCATAATAACTTCATAAATTTAAGAATGAATAGACCTAGCAATATTAAAAATCCCATAACTTTACTATGTGACGGTTTTGGAAAAACGGTTCTCATGGAAAGTTCTAATTTTAACGGGGATATACCATTTTAGTTAAACCATTTTAGGAAATAGGAAAGTCTAGGGGATGAAAAACCGCGCAATCCGTAGTAGATTCCCATTACCTCAGCGATCACAGCAGAAATCACACATGCTGCAACACACCCGCACGCGATAACCAATCCACTATGCACACCTCAAACAAAACAAACACGACCAATACGGGGAACATCATGTGTAAAACCCAACACACCCTCCCTCTTACTATATAATTTTATGTGGACACCACCCACCCGCACCCTCAAATACTTTTTTCTTGCAGTAGGGTCACCACACTATAATCTTACCCTTTTTATGTATATTGCACCACACAATACCAACACTAGCAAAATAGAACCAAAGCTTATCTCAGTGTGGTGCATTCCCCCACGTAAACCCGCAACATCTTACAATGGCAACTGTGCTCCTGACAACCCTAGAACAATACCCTACATAAAGTCCGCTATGTAAAGAATAAAGAAAACAATACAATTACTTACCCAACCACCCAACCCCATGACACTTCAATCCAAGAACAGTCGACAACCAAAACTTCATGGAACCTTGTGTAAAACCACAACGACTTACAGGAAGGTGTACACCAGAAAGTCCCAAACTATAAGGAAAATACCACAAAAAACCCAAAAGACTAAAATCCTCCCACCACAACCTTTTCGTCCTATGGACCATTAACCTGATACTAATTGAAGGAAGGCGAACCAAACTCCCAACAGGGACCACACCCACCTTAACCACCACCCCCCAACTTCTTCACAGGCAGGACCTGGGGCTCCAGCTAATTAACACTTCTTCTCCGGTACGAGGGATCTCTCTTAGATATCAGATCCTTACTGATAAGGATAGGGGCCGGCGTGGTCCCATAGCCTGGCCAGACTATTTAGATCCCACCCGGACCTGACTCCGCCCACAAGAGTCAGTGAGAGTGGGAGAGTGTGGGTTGACTTTTATCTGTGGGGACCCAACAAGAGCAGGCGTGGACCTGCCATACACAAATCAACACCCATCAGCAAACTGTGGCAACCAAGTTCAAGAGGCAGCGCGAGAGAAGTACGTAAGAAAAACACCCACCAGGGGATATTTGAAAGAGTGGGACAGTCTCTTATGCCGCCGCCCCGAGCCCAAGCCTGTATCAACGAGGGTGGGAGACACTTCGGAGCAACTATTGTAAAATACTGTAAAATACATTGATGTTGAAAAACATTTATGACAAAATAAAGTAATTGAGGTGATGGTAATGACTGATCGTTTTTCATCCCTATACTTTCCTATTTTAATACTAAAGGGTGTAATATCCCAGTTAAAATATGAGAAATTTCCAAAACCGTCACATAGTAAAAGTATATTTATTATTGCTAGGTCTATGCATTCTGAAATTATGAAAGGCATTTAGGGAAACACCCATGTATATATAATTATGCGAATATGATTCCACACCTAAAGGTGTGTCGGAAAAGGGTAGGTTCACTGCACAAAGTTTAAAAAAAATGTTAGTGGCTAAAATTAAATGGCATCTAACAATTATATTGCATGCACAAAAGTAAGGGGTTTTTTTAAAAAGTATGTCCGAAGTATCTTATTAGACAGGCTCGGGACTGTTGTGTACCTATTAAAATAATTGTTTATGTTTAAAACGAGTGTTAAAAATGCATGTCTCTACTTTCGTAGATCTTCAGTTAATATTAAAAATTTGCTAAGAAGTGGCTGGCTCCCAGAGTCAGGTATTTGTTTCTGTCTCTTTCTGTTGGATTCCAGGCAATCCTCGGACCATACTTTTTAAACCCCTTATTTTGTTGCATGCAATATATTTTTAGATGCAATGTTAATGTTAGCACTAACATGTTTTAAACTTTGTGCAATGTTGAACCTACCCTTTTCTACATCAACTTTAGTGTGGAATAGGCATATTCGCATATATTTTTACAACAAGAATCAATATTTTTCATGTTTTTATAATGTATATATATATATATATAATATACAGTATATTAATATTAAATATATAATAATAAGTCGTAGGGCGTGTGCATAAACCTTGGTTAACCGTCCTGGTGGTGTAATGGTTTAAGGTGGCAAACATAGTGTGTTGTGATAAACCCAGGATTCGAATCCCGGTGGATCTCCCGAGTGGGGAGTGGGGGTTGGGATGGGTGATGCGGTGGTGTTGGGTCAATACAACACATTTAATTATACTTTAAATTGCAATTTCATTGGGGGTGTTTGGTTTTGTTGTGGTGTTGAAAATTAAATAAATATATTAGATTATCAGTAAAGGTTCAGGGATAATTTTTCGTAGAACGGAGGGGCCGGGTCTATATGATATGGTGGCCCCATGGAATATTCTTTTCCTCTCACTTAAACATTAGGGGCCTACCATAGCCCACGGGTGGGGGGAATATTGAAAACATGATTTAGGATTTAATATCAAGTATTTGAGAATGATAATAAGTGTTTTCGTAGGCGTGTTGTCATAAAAACCTTTAAAACGGCCCACTGGAGCCCCGGCTAGTTATAAAAATAAAAATGTACCACCAGGGAACCGGGCAGGGTTTTTTTTTTTTTTTTTTTTCCAGGGACAAAACAACAAATAACGGAAATGGGTTAAAGAAATAAGGAAAATAAAAAAACCCACAAAAAAAAACAAAACTAGCAAAAAAAGGGTTCAAAAAGGGGGGTGCCACCAGAGCCCCCCGAAAAAGGCGATTTTACAAGAGTTTAAAAAAATTGAAGGCAATACACCCCCAAAAAACCAAGGTTTTGCGCACTTCCACGCGCCACCCACCCCACGGTTTTGGGGACTTTTAGAGTTTTCACCCCTCGGCTATGGTTGCGTGGGCTACTTACAACAGTTTTCCCATTACAAATATGAGCCCTTTAGATGCCATAGGGGACCGGAGTAAATTTGAATTACATTGGGGACGGGGGACACGTTGTCGGTTCGGATGGGTTTTAGCGTTTTCCATTTACTTTTTGCCAACGGAACACGTTGTCGTTGCTGGCGGGGTTCTGTGGGTTAAAAAAAAACCGGGTCCTGGGTGGTGTGTAATGGTTTAAGGTGGCAAACAATCTGTGTGGTGATAAAACCCCAGGGGTTCAGAATTTCCCCGGGTGGATCACATATATACTTTACATTGATTTCATTTGGGGGTGTTTGGTGGGTGGTTGAATTAATAAAAATATAGTTAATCAGTAGGTTTTCAGGGGATAATTTTGTAGCGGGGAAAGGGGGGGGGGGCCGCGGTCTATAGGATCTGTGCCCCATGGACTATTATTTCCTCTTCAACTTAAACATTTGGAGGCCTTTTACCAGAGGCCGCAGTTGGGGGGAATATGAAATTGATTGGATTACTATCCAGTATTCGAGGGATTAATGGGATAATTAAAAGGTCGTAGGGGCGTGTGGTGCATTTAATTAAAAAAAAGGCCCTTTCACCACATTCACGATTGGGGTCCCGATGTACCTTCTATTTGGAAATAATCGGGGATACAACGTGGGTGGCAAAAAGCCGCCAAGGTGGGTCTGGGTCATTTCTGGGAAGCGGCGTGTTACCTACGTGGCCCGGGGGGGGTGACGTGGGCAAAATCCGCGTTTGGGGATGATTTGTTTGGGGTGGGGTTTTGCCCAAAACAAATCGCACAAGGGACTTTTGGCGTGGTAACAATGGGGTACAATACTTGTTCGATGGGGACGGTGGGTATGGCGTATCTTGGTCGCCATTTAGGGTGCCATGTTTCGGCATCGACGTGGCGGGGTTTTTGCGGGGTCAGGGGGGTGAAAGTAGTTATAAATATATTTACAGTAAAAGGCATGTTAAAATTCAGAATGGCAGCGGGACCGGGACAGTGCTTCGGATTAGGGGATTATTCGGTGGGGGGGGGGACCTGTTGGGAGGGACCCACTGACAAAACCACTATAAAAAAAATACCCCCGGCACATGATCAATAAATTACAGGAACCTGATTAATTATGGTATGAAGGCCTATTTTTACCGTATATTACCAGTATATAATATTTCATTTAATCAAAAAATTATATCAAAAACGAGTTAATAAAGTTTCAAAATGAAAAAAAAAATCAGTGTTTACCGGTATGATTTACCGAACAACACGTGTGGTGTGTTAATTGTCGAAGTGGGAGTGTGTGTGGCTGTGTGTGTGTTGTTTGTTCGTGTTGTGGGGCTATATCGGGGGGGAACCCGCCACTGATTTTTACACAAGGTTATGCCAGTTAATTTTATTATTAATTAATTGCTCTATGGAATTGGAAATTTTAATTTTTTACCTAATAAACAGGTAGTGGTTATAATAGTAAAAGCCCCAAAAGGAAAACTCCACTAAAAAAAACTAACTTTATTAACTAATGGATATAAAGCCTTGTTTGCGGACAAGCAGACACGGGCGCATGCAAAACGAATTCTTTGCAGAAAAACAGAAATATAAAAGGGCCACATAGGTCAAAAGCTTACCGGTACTACTTCTAATTTTCAAGGGGGCCATTTATACTGTTGTTGGGTTGTTGTTGTTCCCTAAAAGCTTGCCTGGCCGAACAAGGGGCCCCCGGGGTCCCCTGAGGAAAGGGCCAATGGGGGGCCACGGGATCCGGGCCTTTCCCACAAAGAAGGCTCTCAGTGAGTTTAGATTGTTGTTGTTTGGCGAAGGTGGTTGTGTTGGTAAAATTGCAGGTCTTCTATGATGGGTTTAAGGGTAGGGGGGTGCTGTTGGTTTACATTCACCGGGGGCAGGGGCGTCGACAACGGGAGGTCATTCCAGGTCTCTTGCTGATAAAGCTCAGGGAGGAAGCTGGCTGGGTTGTACGGAATTCTTTTGAGGGGCCCTGAGCAGGTGGACTCTGTCTTCGCGAGGAAGGGAGGATGCGGAAGGATGGATTTCGGGAGGGTCGGTGCATGGCAGCTTGGTGGTGGTCTGTGAAGTGTGAGTGGGATGGATCGGTGAGGAGATATGAGTATGGATGGTGCTTCTGGAAGGTTGGTTTCGGGGGTGGGGGCAGGGAGGGAAGAGAGGAGGAAATAATTGTTTGTGTGGGATAAACCGTGTGCTGGAGTGTTGGTTTTTGATTATTTCCTGGGTGTTCTTGTGGGTGTGTTGGCCATGTAGTTTAGTGGGGGTTGGTCTTGGGTTCCGGGTTGGATGGCTGCTGGCCAGGGGAAATTGAGTGCCTCTTCAGGTCCAGATGGTCATTGGGGGGACTTTGAGGATTTTGGTTTCGTGAATGTAGGGTGATATGGTGGGTGCAGTAAGCTGGGCAGCCTGTAATGAATCTTTCAGGGGCTTTGTTTTGCATAGTTCTGTAAAGGTCTTATGATGTGTTACAGCTAGGTTTAGAAGCCCAGGCTGGGCTTGCGTATTCCATCACTGATCTTGTGTATTGTTTATATACTGTGGTGGTAGTTTCTTTGTTGTGTCCAAATTTTGTGTGAAGCAAGTGACCTGAGGGCGTTAAGTCTGGGTGTAAGTTTCTTTTTACCACTGTTTGTGTGTGTGCTGTTTGAATGTCATATGAGGTTCATATGTTACTCCTAGGATTTTGGGTGTGTGTGTATGTGGTTAGGGGTGTGTTGTTTATGGTGTAGGTGAGGGATGTATGCGTGTTCTCCTGTGCGGATTGTGAGCAGGGTTGCGGTGGATTTGGCTGGGGCTAGAGTAAGTCTGTTTTGTAGTGCACCAGCCATGATAGTGTGTTGAGATAGGGTGGAAGGATGATAGTGCATATTACTGTATACAGGTTTAGTTAATCAATATGGGAAAATCTCCGATGTATGTAGCTTATTGTATTACACATATACCCGCAAAAATACCCGCCGCAACCCACAAAAATACCCGAGTTGACAAAATACAACCGATTCGAGTTTGTATTTTATTCAACACTTGAACATCAACCAATTTCAAAAGTTAAAAACCTACAATAAGTATCGCCTTATATAATTATACAGGATATGGGCTAGAATTAAAAATTACTAAGTGTTATTGATTAATTTAACACAAGGTAGTGTTTGTGTGGGTGGATGGGTTTAGATAGAGGAGGATTGTTCCTGTGTTTTCGACGATTTGCATCCCTTACACAAGCTATGTTGTATATCGATCCTTTTGCACCAAGATAGGTTTGATCAATACCAATTACCCTTCACAATGAGAAAAATATTGTGATTCATGCACGAAGTGGTAAGCCTACCTGTGTGATGATTAAACGCACTGTTTATAGTTAATAAACTATATGAGATATACCGGTACCGGTATATCGTTTTTTTTTTTTTTTATCGTTATGTTTTATTTTCACTATCTAAATCACAGCTATTTTTTCCGCTGAACCTGATGGGCGGTTGTTTAGAATATGCTATCAATTCAATATTGGATTTTATAGAAATAATGTACTATAAACGATAGTTTTTGATTTTATAGAATCCCAGCCGCACCAAAATATTAAGAGCCTCAGTTGGGTTTTCAAACCCATAATAATTGTTTTTTTTATTTCATGTTTTTTTCTATGAACGGCAAGAAGAAAAGGCTTTATTATATAAGATTTAGGTCCGACCGTACTTTCCTTCCCCATTTTCACCCGATTAACAAATGGGGGTGGGGACAATATGAAATATTCTGTAAGCAAGTGATATATTAGGATTTTTTTCATTAGCTTTCTAATGGTACTATATATGGCCAATGTACGATTAAAACTTTATATTTTTCCTGAATATTTTTTGCCCGTCGCCTGCTGTCACCCACTGGTAAATAATTTTCGCTTCACTCATAGTCTATTTTCATAGTAATTAAAACGTTCGGATACAGTTTTTAGATATTAATTTCGTATAGCGGCAATTAATACAGATTGGGATTTTCGAAGACCATGCTTCTCTACGACTAAAACGTGATTTTATTATAAATATTTTCATTACGGCCTACACCTTACCAAAGAAATAATTCGACCCTTATCTTACCTTCTAAACTTGACCTGCTGGGACCGTTAATACCTTTAACCACCATATGTACCCCCTTTTTTCTATGACGATATCTGTCAGGCTGCCTGGACGTTGTGGCGTCGTCCTCGTCGGGGCGGCCACCGTGTCCACCATCATAAGGTCCATCCCCCCTCGTCCATCAGTTTCCCCTCGTGCCCACGGTCGGGGTAAGGTTTTGACCGTTTACAGAATTGAAAAGCAATTGACGTAGCGCCCTCGTGTTGCAACCGTTGGTACCCATCTGGCCCGTCGTGGCTACGACGACGTGTACACCGTCGTGGCTTTGTGTTTTCAACACGCGTTACTTCGTGTCACTGTCTCTGGCCGATTGTACCAATTTGTGTACCTCGTTGCACATCGGGACCAATATCGTGAATGTGTGAAAGGGCCTTAAACCTTTAACCGTCCTGGTGGTGTAATGGTTAAGGTGGCAAAATCTGTATGTGATAACCCAGGTTCGAATCCCGGTGGATCACATATATACTTTATTTGATTTCATTGCGGGTGTTTGGTGTTGTGGGGAAATTAATAAAAAAAAAATAAAAATAAAAAAATATACTGTATAATATATACAGTATATATACGGTATATATATATATATATATATATACCGGTATATATATATATATATATATATATATATATATATAAACAGTATATATATATATATATATATATATATATATATATATATATATATATATATATATATATATATATACTGTATAATATATATATATATTATATATAATAAAACAGTATATATATATATATATATATATATATATATATAAATATATATATATATATATATATGTACATATATATATATATATATATATATATATATACATATATATATATATATACATATATACTGTATATATATATATATATATATATATATATATATATATATATATATATACATATATATATATATATATATATATATATATATATACACACAGGTATATACTGTATATATACAGCATATATATATATATATATATATATATATATATATATATATATATATTTTTTTTTTCTTCAGTAACTGTAATTTAGTAAAACATAATTTTAACCCATTTACTAGTATAATTTACCATGACCATCTAGTTTAGAGTGACCCACCAGTAGGCTGCCCTGACTGTCATTCCGGTGTTGTTTATAAATCTGCCTAATTTGTCGGTCGTGCTGAAATATAGTTCGGTCGAAGTTGTTTCACCATTTGAATGAACCGACACAAAATATATACTGCAGTGAGCCGTGGGGATTATGCTAACTCTATTTGTAACCATGCTGGAATTCCAACTTTAAATATGAAACATATATATTATATATACAGTATATACAGTATATATATATATATATATATATATATATATATATATATATATATATATATATATATATATAGTTATATACTGTATATATATATATATATATATATATATATATATATAATATTGATGTATAAAACAGCGAATTAAAGCGGCCGTGATTGGTTCCATTCAACCATTCAAGTTGACTGAATAGCTCGAAATTGGTCTATTGTGTAGCTTTAAGATAGCACCACACCAACATCATCAATAACAACAAGAGCAGCAGGAAAGCCTCACTCAGAAATGGTGAACCTGTGGAATTCACCATCTATACCGGGAGACAAGGACATGAAGCGACCCATATCATATCAATGAGCTCCGGTCAAGGGTTCATCGTTCTCTCCACAGCATTCTCCACCAAAGGCACCAACAATTACTGCAGAAGGGGAAGCTGTACTGCGGGCCAAGATCTTCGCCTGTATCCAGTCATGAAGCCATAGCCATCCCTGGATCAGATAAACACCGACTCTGCCAGCTGATCCTCTATCTGTTGTCGTACAACAACTTTAATTATTGGAGTGCCTTCTGATAAGTTCTCTATTTGACTGGTATTTTCCGTAGTTACTATATTTCGTCGTTGTAATTTTTTTCTTTCAATGTCAGTGCTCTCAACGACTCAAATATATACGGTATTAATACTGTATATTATAAGTATTTCCGTCGTGAAGTTGGCTTTGCACTCATCTCTACAATACATATTGTTTAGTAAGCATTATCGGTTATATATTAAAATATATAGTCGAGAATGCAACAAGGGACGAATATGCCATTTTAACCCTTTGAGTACCAGTGGCGTTTGTTATATTATATTCGAGCTGTATTTAGACAATAGTATGCAGCTTAGGAAGGATCTCTGGTAGATAAAAGGTTTGATTGAGATAGTTTGAAGCATTACTATTGCTCAAGGCTTCCCGTAGCTGAATACAATCGTCTAGTAGTTGTCAGAATATGATGAAAAGGACGTCCCTGGTACTGAATAGGTTAAACAAAATTGATTTATTAGTTGCAACATGTCGCTAGATACATACACTTTTGATGTTAAATGGATATTCGCTAAAGAACCTTATGTCATAAGGTTGACAGTCCCTAGAGTGAACCTACTTATTCCACCTTATCGCCTCAGCATGATATATTCTCGAAAATGTAGGTCGGAGACGGGATGAATATCCTCCAGTTGAGACCTTCGTAGGGCATGTTATTCGATTCCCGATACATAAATCATAAAAATATAGCTGTTAGAGTGAATACATTATAAAAAACTATGTACATAATAATATCTATCTATCTATCTATTGCCTGACGCCGCGATCCCCGAAGGGGTGGCCACAAACGAACCGCCCCCATGCACCTCTGTCCCCAGTCAGTCGACGCCCCTCCCCCCAACCAGCACCGCCTTCGTTCATGTACTTCCTCACTCCATCTTTCCACCTCTCATTCGGTCTACCTCTCCCTCTCTGTCCCTCCACCTCGCTCTCGTACACCCACCCTCTTAGTCATTCTCTCGCTTTCCATACGTTCCATATGGCCGAACCATCTCAAGTTGTTCCTTTTCACACTTTCCAGCACATCTACCTCCACACCACACCTCCTTCTTACTTCCTCATTAGTCTGTCTATCCCTCCATGTAACTCTGCACGCACTCCTTAAGTAATTAATTTCCACTGCTCTCATTCTTGGTCTGAGTCTCTCAACCAACGTCCATGCTTCGCTTCCGTAAGTCAGTGTCGGGACTACCACACTGTCATGCAAGGACTTCTTCACTTCCATACTGACCACCCTATTTCTTGTTACTGCTTTTAGCGTGCCTACAACCCTCTTCCCCTGTTAGATAGATAGAAAAAGGAAAAAGGCAAACAAATAAATAAATAAGTTATGTGCCTAAACACCTCGGTTCCAAACCCTCCAGAGCTCTCCCACATTGTAAACAAAGCTCGGTGGGAGGTCGTCCGAAATTCGTGCTTAATATCTGGATTTACAGTGTTTCTGGTTTCTGGTTTCTGGTAGTGTGTGAGGGCCCCCGGGTGAAACACACCTGCTTGGCCCTGTCAGAGGGATATTAGACTATGGCAACAATACCCGTTGCCACACACGTAGACACACAATAATCTTGATAGGGTGAGTTTCAAAGTTTCATCCGCAGTCCCCATCCCCAGAAGAACCTGTCCAAAGTCACAAACTTGTAGACGCCGAACACGTTCTCGAAGTAGTTGACGTTGGCTGTAAAACCGGGGGCACTCCTCCACAAGATGTTTCGGTGTTTCTGGGAGCTGACACCAATGGCAGTCTATGCACCGCAGCATGCGGTGACGACAGAGATGAGACGACAATGCAGTGTGTCCTATGCGGAGCCTTGAGAGAGCGACGTCGATCTTACGCAGGGGATGTCGGCCCCATGGCTGAAGACTTGAATCAGTACTGCAGGAACCCAGTGACCTACCCCGTAGAAGTGGGAACAGTTCTAAATCCCACTGATGTCGGCAGGCCTTCCTGACAGTAGAGGCCAGAGTCCGCAGATCCTCCTGGATGAGCATTGTATTCCTAGACGAGTGTGCCAGCTTCGCCGCACCGTCGGCCACCACCTTACCACAAATGCCAGCATGAGATGGCACCCACTGGAGGACAAACATCCAGGCCGGGTCCAGGCACTGATGCAGGAGGCCCTGGATCTCGTACACAAGTCCTGCTTATGTTGATGGTCTGTCAGAGAGGATAAGATGTAGGGAGGACTGGGAGTCAGTAAAGATCACCACTTGTTGAGGCTGCAGATGAGTTCTCACAAAGACCAGAGCACGATAGATGGCAAAGAGCTCCGCCGCTATGATTGGGTGGTGCCCATGAATACTCCAGGTTTGGCAGATGGAGAGGTCTTCATAGAACACGGCGGCTGACAGAGGAGGCGGGGGCACAAAAGACCCATCCGTGTATATACTAAAATAGCCAACATAGTGTGATGCTGCCAACTTTGCGAAGTATGCACTGGCCTGTCCAGCGTCAGTCAATTTCTTGAACCCAGGGCTGAAGATGGTCAGGGCACTTGCAGAGAGATTAATTCAAGGGGGAACTGGGGGCACTACCAAAGCTGGAGAGGGCGGGAGGGCCGTGATACCCAGACGCCTGTAGTGGAGAAGACTGCGGACCAAAAAGGGCTGACGCCGCTTCACCGGCCATGATGGAGCATCCCGTGTGACTCCTGAGGAGGCAAGTAGTAACGCCAGCGGACGGGTCATAGAGTACGCGGCCACACGCTGCACCCACTTGCAGTCCGCAACCAACCTCGTCCAGCGGAGAGGCAACAGTCCTGACTCGGCCATGAGCGATAACGTTGTGGAAAAGCAAAACGCTCCCAAGGCGATGCGTAGGGCAGTGTTGTGAATGGGGTCCAATCGCTTGAGGACAGAATCCGATGCCGATCCATACACTACACTGCCGTATGCAATCTTACTACGGATAAAGGACTCATAAAACAGTAAAAGATCATCACGTGAAGCACTCCACTTAGTTCCAGCGACACACTTCATAACTCCGAGGCACCTCATGCAGGATGATTGTAAGTAGTCCATGTGGGCACGCCAGGTCAGCACCGGAGATCCAGCAGCAGTGTTAGCAGTCTGGGCAACAAGGCGATGCATATTTCCCGGAGAGTCTGTCCCTTCGTCACCCCCCAAAAAAATCCGTCAACAGCGTTCCAAAAGTGTCAGCCCAACGAGAGGGTGGCGCAGTTCATCCAGGAGGGGGGCGCTCTTGGGGATCACCCGCGTCCAGCGAGGCAGAAGAGAAAGCAGAGTCTGGTTGATGTGATGGGCGATGAGACGGGCAAGAAGGACCGGCTATAGCCTCGGGCAATCGGCTGTCCGGGGGAGGAAGATCACACTGCGACGGAGGGCGATGATGACGACGACCGGCTCGATGACGTGGAGTTCCAGGGGAAGATGGTGTATGAACAACGATCTCCGCACCAGAAGAGGGATGCTTCGAGATCACCACCTCCCGACGAACCACCTCACCAACATCCCCATCATCCACAAGTATGTCCTCGTCCCGTATATCCTTATCTCGAGGAAAGCAAACCTGTTGCCTGAAGTTACGTCTGCATATGTAGCTACGGAAGTGGCGCCACTGTCGGGTTGGGAGAGGCGACGAGCACCAGGCGATACAGCACTTCCGCCCTGGACGCAGGCTTCGACCGCACTTGAGAGCCACGCCGAGGAGGGTTAAGCAAACGCAGCAGCCGGTTGAGGTCTGTCAAGCCAAGACGGCCCGACTTGTAATCATGATGATGATACAGGGCCTGTGAATGGGATGGGCAAGAGCGGGACGTCACACCATGATTGCCACCACAGAAATAGCAGCTAGGAGAGTTCATACAGGAAATACCCTGCGCCTCCATGGGATGAAAGCCGCTGCAATTCCGGCATTTCACCTTATTCCTGCATGACAGAGTACTGTGCCCATAATAGTGGCAGTTAAAACACCGGAGCATGCGGAAATAATATCTAGACACCGGAAAACACACATTCCCCAATGTTACCCTCAAAGGCAGTGGGCCATGTAATCGGAGCCTAACCACCCTGGTCTTCAGCACATCATTCCCCTCGGTCGAGCGCCTGGTCACCCGCTTAACCTCTTCTAGGATGGATGCTCCCCCAGCATCACCCGACATCACCCGTAATGTCTCCATAACGGCAACCTCCGATAGTCGTGTGTACCGGGCCTCTTTTGGCCCAAGTATAATGTGCGTCCTGTGGGGAAAAAGACTCACGGCAGATCACAGACCACTCACCAAATTTGTCCAGCGTCTCCAGCGGCAACATCTTCGTCCCAACTAGGCTTCGGGAAAGAGAAACACGCAGGGCTTCCCCCTTGTCAACAACCCTGATATCCTCCGCTTTTGCAAAATCTTTGAAAGAGGAATAATTCACAGCTGCCGTGACCTTTATGGCATCATCAAAAACTTGTCCTCGAGGGACTGTGGTAATAATATACGTTACAACATCTGGGTCACCAACACCACTCTCCTTCTGAGCCAGCAAGAGGGCCTCCACATCGCCCACCTCCATGGTCTTCAGTAGCTTCTGACCAGCACCACCATTCAGCAGACAAGAAGATTCACTAATGCTCCTATCCTATTTAATATATAGAGTTCAACACACTATACCCTGTTTCTTTTCAACTGACGATAAATTGCAAAGTTCCCATCAAGATTTCTCAGTTATTTTGAAGATTTTGGAGTGAAATATGGTGCTAATTATTAAAACTTGGTCTTAACTATGATGGAGAGACATAGTGGTTTCATATTTTGCCATTAAGTATCCAGAAACTAGCTGCTAAAGGTCGTTGCACACTGACACGAAAGGCCCTCCAGGCGAGTTCACTACTCAAATTTCAGCCTGATACGGCGAATCGGGAACATAATCGTGGATATCGGAAATTAGCCGTGGGTGACTCTCACGGTCCAAGCGACGTATCCGGGGTCGATACGAGATTTTGAGCTGTTCAAAATTTTGTGGAAATTCCCCGGCAACTGTAAAAAACTGTCTGAGTCTGGTCTCCATCACGAACTCGCCGTATCACAATCATGTGATCCGTATCAAAGACTAATGGTCCGTATCAAAGCCGTATGGCCCGTATCAACGTCGTCTGGTGCGTAAGTCTGCCGTGCGGACCGTATCTCTTCCGTGCAGAAAATTGGCAACGGTCGAGTTTGGCAACCGCGCGTCTAGCCTCAATCCGGTTGCACGTCTCACGGCGTCGATACGATTCTTCTGAGTTGTATCGCAGTCTTTTGGGTCGTATCTTTTCCGTGGACTAGTCGTGTACCCTTCGCACGACTTTTCCTATCGTCTTCGTAGCATTCGTTTCTCCACCGTATCGGCATCGCTAGAGTCGTATCAAGTCGTGCGGAAGAGATACGGTAGAGATACGACTCTAACGATGCCAGCTATTTTCGCCGCGATCTCTAGTAAATTTGGGAAGACACAGGATTTGTATGTGTCGTGGGTGTTCGTGCCAATCTTGAAGAGGCTGTCGTGTCAGTGTGCAACGATCTTAAGGGATTAAATTTACCGTAAGATGAAATAAAACCGGGTATAGTGTCATAGTAGAAATGATATGGAAGTGACTACCGTATATCAAAGGACTTAAGGAGAGATGGGTTGTTTTTCTGGACCCCCTCCTCCTTCGTGTTTAGCCCTATTAGTTTTGAGATTTGAAGACGTTCGGCCCACTAGTTTGGCGATTTTAACACTTTTTGCCCCATTTCCGTGTCAATTTTAAGACCTTACGTGCCAGTTAGATGTCAACTTTTTTTTGGCGAGCGATAGCGAGCCAGTAACTTAAAGAGGAACCGGTCTTTGACCGGGACATTTTTCTACCGAAAAATGTACAAATATATCTAGAGGGTGTTTTTCTAAGCTTGATGGAGGTCTAGCGAGGAAAGTAAAACATAAATAAATCAATTTATTAATGGACAAAAATAACAGCCACTAGCCCCTTAAATCGAACCCAACGATGTACTGACGTGATTAATGGGGGTAAGGTATGTACGATATCTATGTAATTATTATATATTATAATTTTAGTTTCCTTCCTAGACCTTCATCAAATATATAAAATCATCCCCAAGTTCCCCCTTCGAGATATACTGTATATGTACGTTTTTTATTTTTTTTTTGGGGGGGGGGTAGAAAAATATCTCGGCCGAAGGCTGGTTCCTCCAAAATTACAGGCTCGCCTTACCTAGTTTAGTAACCTATAATTGAACCGAACACAACCTCTTCAGCACCATGACGCCTTTTTACCTTTGATTCTGGCTAAAATTAGATAATCTTATGCAGTTTAAGAAGGACCTATGTTTCTAAGAGAGTTCATTGAGATCGTATTTACCCATTTGAGTCGTATAGGTGGATTACAAACTAAAGAAAATCGTCTAATGGTAACGAGAATATGATGACAATTTCGTAATGGTGGTGAAGGGTTTAAACCATCATTACATAACATAGCTTAGCTTTAATTCAAAAATACCTAATCTAATTTAGCGTAACTTAACCTTGATTAACCTAACCCATTCACTTTAACCCTTACACTACCGGCGTTCCGTACTTTAAACTTTAATTTGGCTATTATTAGAAGTTTATATTAAGTTTAAAAAGGGCCTCCAACAATTAAAAGGCTTCAAACTATCTCACTTAACCCTTTTTACTACCACAGACCCTTCTTAAACTGCACAAAATCGTCTAAGTATAGCTAGAATAACATTAAAAAAGACGTCGCCGGTACA